>VXBS01005740.1:960526-1022846 GCA_013400255.1 Sitta europaea
GGGGGAACATGTGGGAGTGAGAGAGTAATATCAGAGGAATCTGTGGTAGCAGTTAGGGAGTGATGGGATGCAGTGAGAGTCAGCTTCAGAAATCACCTTCTTTTAAGGCCTATTTACTTAATGTGTGTGTTCATATATATACAAAACTATAAATGAACCTTTTCAGCCTCTACCAGAACTGATTCAGACACAGTGGCAATATTTTAGAATATATTAGAATAAATCAGGAATTGTACCACTCGTGGCTGCCATAAGGAGCTTGGATTGGACCCTCCAGCCTATTAGATGCACTCAGGGCAAGCAGTAATATTATCCAGCTGTGTTGGGAAGGGAGGGAGGAACTTTGAGAGGAATAAAGTCCCTGTAAGTTCTAGGAAAGTACATCCATAGGTGAAGAATGCAAGAATTCTTCTTGCCCACAAACATTTCTGGCTAAAATCTTCTCACTTGCCTTCTGTACCCACTCTGTGTTGTTGTATCAAGGGCTTGGTCTGTCTTTGTTTTCTGGCAGTGATTTCCTGGCGTCACTTAATTTCCAGTCTAGAAGGGATTTGCTGATTGCTGGTAATTCTTTGATCACTTCTTCAAACAACTGATCATAGTAATTATAATGTTCTTATTTAATGAGGCAGCACTCCTCTGAGGACTAAGCAAATATTATTTATGGCTCAAGTGATTCAGGTACAGAGAAGTTTAAATCATCGTGTAGTACCCAAGGGAGGGCTGCACTATTTCTGTCTCAGATGTCTGAGAAAAAATACAAGTTCCTGCATCCTGTAAGATTTGCTTAGTAGATCTGATGCTTCTCAAATTATGCAACTTTTTATGCATAAATATGAGGAAATTACATAGATCTTTGCTGTGATGGAGTAAACAGTTCTTCCAAGATTTACTGCAAAGTATTTGTTCACATATTTTTCAGTCCATAATCTTTTATACTTTTCAGCTCAACTGTCCCTTCTTCCTCTCTTCAGAAAAAAACATCCAAAGTTTGATTAAGTTTGTGTATAAGGACAATAGTTTTAACAAGGCCTTGTTTATAGCCAGTTTCTGAATATAACCTGTTTTGGTTAGGAATAGGAGCAAAAAACCCCACAACTTTCCTAATTGCAGCTTCTTAACTAAAGTGCCTCTGCAAGCACAAAGCCCTTATAGTGATAGGGTTACAGGAGTAAGGATTGCCTTGGACAAGAAATAGTTCCTTTTGTTCAAAAGTGGATTAAGCCCCACAGAAGGTTCGTGCTGTTGACCTGTTATAACTTTGGGCAGGCTGCCCCTGGAGCAGCAAAGGGCAGGTTGCTCTTTCTTTGGTGATTTTCACACGAGAGTGTTTGAATTAACCTATTGTACAGCTTCAGAGTGTTGTTCTTCCCAAGCCTCAGCCCCCCTGTGGCATTGCACAAGTGGAGCTAAATTCAAAACACCACTTGGAGTGGGTAGGGGCATGGAATATGTGCAAAGAAACACTTGAATTGTGATTACTATTTAGAACATTGGATGACAGCAAGGTTTTATAAAGGTTATTCAAGTGGCTTTATTTACTCTGGTTTTTGTTCCTCCAAGCCCTCTTTCCCTGAGATGTCCTGAGGTGATGCTGGGCAGGGCTTTGTGCAGGCAGCAGCAGCACCTTGGGGGCAGCATCTCCAGAGCCCCTGTGCCAGCCAAGGAAGAGGAACACGTTTGCAAGCACTGCTTCCCCAGCCAAGGAGCTGGCTGTGTTCTGCCAGTGCCCAGCAGGGTCAGCCCTGCCAGCCCCCTCTCTGAGAAATATTGCTGGGTATTGTTTTCTGGGTCTGTCCCGGCTCTGTTTCAGTTTCCTCGTTGGAACAAAGGAGAGACCTAGGTACAGACCAGTTCAGCAATCTCTTGTCGTGGTCTTCAAGCTACTCATGAGAGGCAAGGATTTCAGAGAGGAGGGCTCAGTTTGCAATGTAGTGAAAGTTTATTTTATCCCATCTGGTGAGGATATTTGCTCTGGCAGAGTTCCAAACAAAGAGCCCCCCGAGCCCCCGGGAACATCACCTTTTGAAGAGGGGTGGACTCAGGGGGATAGATAACGAATAACCAATTAGGCAAAGACACTCCAAGAAGTTAACCAACTGTAAGACAAATTAAAAAACAGTAGGAGGGGGGTATTTGAACTTTTTGGTCCAATCAGTTTGAACATGGAAGAATTTTTCTAGACAAAGAAATACCTTAACAGAGTAACAGACCAAGATAACTCTGGAATGAGGAATGTGAGGGGGATGGTGGGGGAAGGGAAGAATATACAGAAAAAACCTTTTAACAAAACTTTTAAAACTTGAAAAAGCACATTACTACAGAGAACATCCCCACCATGACATTCCCTGTGCTGCTTGGAAGTCCAGGGAGCCCTGAGTGGCCCTGCCATATATGATTCAGAAGGGCAAAGGGCTCTAGAAATGTCCACATCACCCTGAACTCCTCTGTGTCTCTTTTAATCTGCTGCTCCTTCCCCTCGTGTCACCCCACAGCTCTCCCTCACCACCGTCCTCCTGTGCATATTAACCTTGTTTCTCTTTTCCTTATTGTGGCTGAATTCCTTGGTACAGACAGTGGAACTTGATATCTTTTTCTCTTATGGCTGTCTTTGCATCAGAGACCAGCTGAATATGACAGGAATTTATACCAGGGACTGATTGTGTTCATTTCAAATAGAAGTGACCTGTGGGGAAAAGGATTTATTGAAAGGTAATGACATTTGCTGCTAGTTCAGAACTGGAGGGAGCTACAGGGTCACTCACTTCAGTGGAAGGGGCAAAAGGTTTAAAATGGATGGAGCAGATTAAGACCATCATGCTCAGATATCTATTTTTCCACTTGAAGCACAGAAAATTCTAGTAAAAGGGCTGGGGGGGAAAAAACCCAAACAAAACCAACAAAGGCACAGCCAAAAGGGTAGACTGTATAACAGGACCTTTAAAACTGCTAAGTGAAACCAAAATGGGGATGGCAAATCTTACAAAGAACATTCTGCAATGTTTTCTAGCAATCAAGTAAATAAATTGCTCACTACTTTCATTTTTAAGTGTGACAAAAATACTGAAGATAATCAGCTGGAGAGAAAAAGAACTTTCTTGGTCTCTTGTACATGTATACCATTTTATAAATGTAGTTTCATGAATGGACATTCAGAATTAAATGCATTTTTTAGATTCCAGAACCAGGGTTGGTAATTTCCCCTTGAGAATTAAGATGTACTCACAATGGATAAATCTTATTGTTGAATATCTCCAGATTGAGAGCACTGAGGATGATCAAGCTATTTTGCTATCATGAATGCTTGATTTAATTTGGTTTCTGATGATTTGAGGATGCCCCTATTGAAATTTCTGGGAATTGTTAATTCTGAAGTCTTAACTCTTTCCTTCAAAACAGGGAGGTTTTAGAACATTGTGCTTGTATGTATCTTGTTTGTTTGCTTTTATGTATTTTTTTTTTAAATCCAGAAGACTGCTGATTTTTTGGAATTTCACCAGTAAAAACATATGTGGAGGAGTTTTGTGTTTGGGGGTTTTTGCTGGTTTGGTTTTGGTTTGGGTTTTTTTTTTTAGGATACCTTATGTTTACAGATTCCTTCTCTTTTGACACACATTATAATTTATTTCTTTTTCCACCAAGGTCAAGCAACTCTTAAGAAATTGCCAAGAATCTAGACTGTAAAGATTGTGTTTTGAAAGACAGTGTTTCAACCAGTGAAACAGTGGCAAATGACCTCAGTTTTTGTAGCATTCCATAATTTTCTAAATGAGTCTGTATGTGGTTATGACCTTATTAAATCAGTGCAATCATAATCTGAATAATTTACTAGTATGAGGTAATTATAAGAATACTTTTTTTTTTTTTTTAATAATTTAGTTTTACCCCCACTCAGAACTGTTTGGAGTCTTTAAAATAAATTTCATGGTTCAGTAATTTGAGAAATCATAAAAATTATTGCAATTGAAGAAGTGGTTAATAATGTCTATCCTGTGTAGCTGCATTATGCAAACCAAAGTAATTCCTGTTTTAATTGTAGAAGTGTTAAATTTAAGTGGTGGCAGGCAAATGGCTCATGTAGGGACTAATGATGGAATCAGACAATGGAGCTGCCTCGCTGCTGGGCTGGAATAACAGCAAAATAACTTTGGCTGTTATTGCTGCAGGGCACAGGGGCTGCACTCTGGGGCAGCTCTGAGCTCACAGGGTGCTCACTCAGACCCCAGAGGCTTTGGGACTTCAGGCTCTGCCAACCTGTGGATGATCAGAATGAATCTCTCCGTGTCACCAGAACTGGGGGAAAAACACAACCCCTCCAACAATATTTTTGGTGTTACCCAGTCAAGGCATTACTTTATTCTGGCCAGGATGTGCAGCAGAAATGATTTCATCCATGCATAGCCCAGGTTGTGCAGAGAAAATCGTTCCATGACACACAAATGTTATTAGATTTTCACCAAACTTTATACAGTCAGAGTCAAAATTCACTGGTTCAGTGTTCATTGGTCCCAGTTTACACAGTTCTCAGTGTTTGGTTTGCTGTTGGTTATGGATTTCTTCACCTCTGATGCTCATGTGGTCCTCATGCCTTGGCTCTCTCATCCCTCTCTTCCCAGAGCAGGTGCCTCTCACCATGCCAGGGGTGATGTTTGGGTTAATGGGCCTTGCTGGTCATTATATTTCTGTGTCTTCTGTGCTACTTCCACTCTGTTGAGATGTTCAGCTTATCACACCTTGATGATGAAACAGTGCTTTGAAAAAATCCTTCAGTTCTCTCCCTCAAGGTGAAGGCAAACAAGACTGACTAAAGTTACAAACATTTTTAAATTTTGTATCATTTTCCAACATCTGGAGCACCAGGGCTGTACAGTTCACCAGCAGGCTGGCCAAAGACCTGGAGGAATTGGTGGGGGCCTTAGTGCAGGTCAGCTCTGTGACACTCACCAGAAACAGGGGAAGGTGAGCACTGTGTGATGTGAAATCCTCTCTACCCCTGGCTGATTGAGGGCTGCACACATCAGGTGCAGCAAGACACTGTTCTGAAGGGCAGTCACCTCAGTGTAGAGATTCCAACAGAACAGAACTCTGAGCTACAGAGTTCAGAGCACAGTTAATTTGCTTGGAGCAGTCTCTGGACATTTATCTTTACAAGCTCTGCTGGCACTGTCATCATTGTCCACAGTACAGAACAATTTTTTTTTAAAAAAAAGAACCCCAAAAACTATTTCCAAAAGTCAGAGTTTCTCTTTGAATGATGAACAGTCCCAAGGGAGTAAGCTGGAGAAAGTAACCATAGAGTATTGTTTAACCAAGGGGACAACAGGGCGAAGAAGGCAGGAAAAAGAAGGGAGAAAATACAGGGCCACTGCAGAAAGAGTTAAGCCATTTTTCTATTTACATGGTTTATTTCACAAGTGTCTGACTCATTGGGCATAACCAGCACAGTTAAATTACAAAATTACTATTTGGTTCTTTTTTATTGACTACAATTCAAAGCTGCTTCAAGCCTTCCAAATTTAATCCCCCCAGCTCTTTGCCAAGAACATTACCTTTTATTTTCAGCATTAAACTGTGTAAGATACCCCTAAGGCTACATGTGAGCTCACCCTCCATGATAGGAGCTAACAGAGTGTATCAATTGTTCATGATTTCCTATTCTCCTGTAAATTGGGAGAGGCGGGAGAAGCACTGGAATGCGAATTTTGTGCTGTCAGCAGTTCCTCTGCAGGCTCCAGCTCAGGCAGTGCATAGCAAGGTAATTAATTGTGGGATGTTTGCAGCTCTGCGCTCGGAGTTGCCGTTTAGCAGCCTGTCAAAACTAAACTAATCAGCCCACTGCGTGTATTTCGATATGCTTACTTTACTTTAACTGTTGGGATAGTCGCTCTCTTCCCCCTCCCTGGTACCAGTGAGGCTCAGGAGCTGCCAGGAGACAGCAGGGAGCAAAAAGCCTTTTCACAGAGAGCATACAGCCTCGCAGGGAAACCTTCTGTGCCTTTGGCTCCTGCAAATTCATTGGGTTATGTTAAAAGTGACTAAATACTGCTGGCTTTCCCATTGATCTGTTGGCTGTTGCATGTTGTTAGTGACCATGAATAGTTAGATATGGTATATCCCATTGGTGCTGTGGGATAACGCACCACACGGACTCTCTGATTTTTCTCTAGGTTGTGTAAAAGATTTTTTAATTAAAAATCGTTTCCCTTTATATACTCTTTTCTGCAGACCAATGTGATTGGTGAGAGAAAGACAAATTTCTTCCCCCACATTGGTCAAACCAGAGGGACATTAAAAGAAATCCCTTCTCCCAGGGGGAATGTACAACAGAGATATTGTAACCAAATTAATTCTGGTGTTAATGTTCTTTCCTTGAGAAAAGTTTTTCAGTACACCCAAACATCAGAAAACCAGAACTTTAGAAAACCAGAAACTTCAGGCCTGACACTAGACTACAATCCTACAGCTCCTTTTTAGCTGCTTGTTCATATAGCAATCTCACAGCCAGAGTATGTGTTGTACTGCTTTTAGAGATAGCAGTGTAATAGATGTAAAATCTGTGTATCACTTATAGAAATGGTAATGTGATGTAGAGACCTTAACAAAACATGGGGTGTGAAAAAGCCTTTGTGTAACTAAAGGAACTGCATAAGATCATCCATTCCATGACCAGTCCAAGTGATAAAATAACAGTGACAGAAACAGAGCACCAGAGGGGATGGGAGGAGAACTCATTATTTTCTCTTATCAACAAAAGTGTGAAACAACAGGAACTAAATCACGGGAAGAAATAAAGTTTATTGATGTCATACAGATAAGCAAAGATGGGAAAAATCAAACACAAAGAACCACTGTAACATCAAAAACTCCCAGGAATGTTTAAATAATGTATAAACTAATGAACATGCATGTAATCCCAGCAACGTAGCTGGATATAGAGACCTTGATTTTAAGTGTTTGCTGTGCTCTTTGTCAAAGGCACCCCAGCACTGGGTTTGTCTTTCTATTATCATAATATTTTTATTCTATTTACTATTATTATTGCTATTATTATTATTATTAAACTTTAAAATTTTTGAAGTTTTAACTTTGTTTTTTTGCACTTAGAAGGAACAGAGATCTTTATGAGCTTATTTTATGTGCTTGTCCCCCTTTTGATCCACCCCCTGTTCTCAGATGAGTGATTTTCTTACAAAATGATTGAGTTGCAGGTGTGAACTATTTATTTACAATTGTGCTTTCTCAATTACAGGATTTTTTATTTGTGGAAATTCCTGACAGGAATTGCCCATGTTTGTTACAAAACTGACTCTCCTATTGAATTTTGTTATCAAACTCTCCTCTCCTATTTAATTTTGGCCATCTATGTTCTTTCATTGGTTTTAAGGGAATTTTGTGTGGTTTTTATAGCAGACATTTAACTTGCTTCTCATGCTGACAGTAACAGTTAACAAGAGATGCTTGCTAACTTTGCAAGAGCTAATGAGGGTCTGTGAGTCACTGAGGTAAACTGTGCACAAATATTGTGTGTGGGAGAACCATAAATAAGTAAAGCTCTGTACATCTCAGCAGTAATGATGGATTTCTTTGTAAAAGTTGAGATTCAAATTTTTTACAAATTTCTTTGTAAAAATTAGATTCAAATACATGGCAGTGTCTTCAGTACTGCTGTTTGTTGGAGAATTGATAAAGTGGCCTTTGTTGTGATTATTAAATATATATATGTATATAAATATGTTTCTTGTTCTTGGAATTTTATTATATTCTTAAAAAAAATTTTAAAAAAATCTCAAAGCCTTACAGCAAGAAAAAGCTCCAAAAGTAAAGCACAATAGGAGGGAAAGGGAAATGAGATTGTGTGGTTCAGAAGCTGATCTCTGGAAATCTGAGACTGTTTTCCAGTTCTGATTCTTAGTCTTGTGTAAGTCAGGGAATTGTTTGTTCACCCAGCTCAGTGGGAGGTTCCCTGGGCAAGGGGCCACTGCTTCCTCTGAACAGACCTTCAAGAGAGAGAGGGGTCACTTAACCACTATAATGAGTAGGTACAATTTTAAATCATCTTGGAATATAGTTGATTAAAAAAAAAATAAATTGACAGATATGATTTCTATACCCAGTAATTCACAACAAAATAAAAATATAAGCCTAATCAGTTAATAAGTAAATTTTTCATCTCCACAGTAAAGTACTTGAAGATTTTGAATAAGTAATAGAATATCAAGTTCCTTTAGTATTGTAGAGGAAAAATAACTTGACCAGACAGGTTCTGTTTGCAGTAGGACTTACCTGAGACATCTCTGTAATCTCTGAACACAGCTTGGAATTTTTCATCCACACTTTGTACACACAGGTAGGAGCAATCATCACTCCACCACTTTTAGATGATGAGGGTTTTATTAAAAATCGAACAAGAATGTTCTTTCAATTTATTCTTTCTCTTATCAGAGTAGGTGGGGGAAAGATTAAAGAAAAAAAGGAATGTGTTAAGATGTCAATAAACTCCAACTTGTTGTTAGATGAAATCGCTGAGTTCTTGTATCAAGATCCCCCAGGGCATTAACCAGCATCAGGTGGGAGATCAGATTAACTCCAAATACCCATACTCAGCTGAGAAAAAGACAGAGAGCTTCACTCTGGAAAAATAAATGACTGAATTGACAAAACCTATATTTAATGTTCCTTCACTAGGATTACACATTATTTTATCTCATTTGAAATTATGTTTCTAACCTGTAGAAGTTAAGACATATAGTTATATATATAATTTTTTAGTGTGTTCTCCCCACATATAACTGCCAATTTCTAGCTCAAAGCCTCTGAAAACAGGTAAATAATATTCCTGGGAATTCACATCTAGCAACTGTGTTTCCAGCTGTGAGCACAGTATAACCTCTGTTTTATGAACATGAGAAAACCTCTTATCTCATCAAATCAGAACTTATCTCCTGCTAACAGATGGGGAAACCCTGCCACACTTCTGTGTCAGGAATTCACTGGAGTATTATTATATGCTCAAAAAGCTATCACAGATATTAGAGGGAGGATTATTTTTGTTCAGGATTCCACACAATGTGAAGGTTTGTTGGGTTTCTTTTTGTGTTAGGGTAAATGCTTTCAGTATGCTCTTAGAGAGAAGCAGATTTGTGTACAGAGAGAAAAGGTGGTTTTTCCTCAGAAGTGTTAGATCAAAATTGTCTGAAATTAGATTCTTTTAATTCTGGGCTTTTATTTGTTTTTATTTTTCTTAAAAAAACCAACCAACCAAACAAACAAAAACTTTTAGGAATCAAAGACCAAACTCATATATTTATCAAAGGTATTGAAGCATATTTTTAGCATTTTTTCTACGTGATCTTTCTCAGATCATTTGCATTTAGGATCTGCAGGTTTCTCTTACCATTTTTAGTTTCATGCTTCTCCAGTGGTATGCAAAATGAATATTCACCCATCAGACAGTTAAGTAAGTGCAATGGTATTTATTTAGGGTGCAGGTACAGAATTCTTTACTTTCAGGTAGTGGTGGGTTGACCTTTGGTGCCTGCCAGCCCCTGCTGAGCCACTCTCTTGCTCCCTCTCTGCAGCTGATTAAGAGGAGAAAATAAGATAAAAAAGGCTCATGGGGCACGATGGAGACAGAGCCACTTGTCTGTTACCAGGACAGACTTAATTGCATTTATTGCTAATTAAAAATGGAATTGAGCGATGAGAAACAAAGACAAAAATAAAAATACCTGACCACAGCACCTTTTCTTTCCAGGCTCAACTTCCCTTCTTCATTCCCAGCTCCTTCCTCCTCCCCAGCCCAAAGGCCCCAGGGGGAGTTGGAGATGCTGTTTTCTGTCCCACCTATTTATTCAAGCAGTGAGTGTAAAAGCTGAGGGGTTTCATATTCAGAAATGAATCATTTGAGCTTAGACCCTTGAGATACTTTGAACCCTCGAGCATTTATCTGACTTCAGATTCTCTTTAAATGCTTCAATACAGACATTTAAGTCCTTAGGAAGCCGTGTGGAATTGAGAGCCAGTGTTGCCCCACAGCAGAGCAGCAAGCAGGGATCAGCAGTGTGCTTGGAACCAAGGGTCACAGGAAGGAAATGCTGATAATTCCAATTTTGACTTCCCTGGATATATTTTTGTGACCAATATGGGAATTCCTTGATAGGAATTCCTTTAATTTCCATATTACTTTTCTTTTTCTTAAAGAAAAAAGCATTAATGGAAAGAGTAAAATCTATTGCAGTCTAATCCAAAGCACTCCTCCCAACCTCCTTATTTTCCAAACAGCAGCAGAGAAACCTGAATGAGGACAGACTAGCTGAGGAATATTTCTTCCACATTAAATTGTATGATTATATTTCTCCATCGTCACTGATAAGAAAAATGTTTCTTGGACCTGAAGTCTGACTTGAGATGGCACTGATAAAGCACCCAACATGACTTGGAATTTTCATTATTTCACCTGTTCAAAGTTTAATTTAAAACCTATGACTATCTTATGTTTAAAATACCTCTTTATCTGGGTGTATTTTTAAACTCTCTGAACTGCAAGACTGCTGATCTGGTGCAGATGAATCGTTCTCAAATCACATACATCGTGTGCTACATCTTTTATGTAACTTGAAACAATGAATGTAAGGTTGGCTGTGACAGTCAGAGTTTTGCTTCACATATCAATAACAAGTCTCATAATGTGAAATTTTAAAAAGGAAGAAAAGGAAATTGTGTGAATATTGTATGTGGAGTTTTTCTACAGCACGGTTTAATTATTTGCTTCAGTAATGTTAATTATTTCAACGTGGAAAGCCCTCACAATCCCATCCCTTCAAAACTAAATGGTTTCATTACCAGTAACTAATTTACAAGGCAATTTCAAAGTCTCAGGATTTCTTGTCTGTCTGAGATTTACATTCTCTAATAAAAGACCCTGCCTAGGAGAGATGAATTAACAACTCATTAAAAGCAGAGCATGCATTCAGTATCTTTATTTTCTGTCCTCCCCTCCCTGGTCCTGTCTGCTCCTTGCCCTGCTCAGGCAGACCCTGAGGGGATTCCAGAGACTTGGGGCATCTCCAGCAGCACTGGTTTGGAGGACAGCCTGTCGTGGGGGGACTGGGTGGGTTCTTTAATGTCCTAAAATAGTTTATATTCCAAAATACTTTCAGGATTTTTTTTGATCCTAGGAAGATAATTTTTTTTTCCTACCCCAGAGACTGATTCTGGCCTTGGGCTTAAATGTGTTCTTCCTGAAGAGAATGAATATTCTTCCTAGAGACCCTGGCTATATTTCTGGCCTCAGGTCTAACTTTATTTATATCACTAATTATTTCATCCTTTAGAAGGCATCTAAAGTCACATTTCTGACTACTTCAACAGCAATGTTTTTGTAGCTCATAAACCAGAGAGAGTAAGCCTGGTATTTCTGCTCTGTTTCAATGTTCAAATCCACCTCTGCAATTTTATTTGCACTTTTAGGCAGACATTTAGCTCTGCTCCTCTGAGCACAATTGTGGTGACCTTTAATCCCTTTTGAATCCCCAAATTTTCTCCTTTACTGTGCTTCACCAAAAGGGGATAACACAAGCCCTGAAGTGAATCTAGTTTGACGTTTTCAGGCGTTCAGTTCTCCGTGGTTCTAATTCTCTGTTTCTGTTTCTCTGCCTTGGGAGAGTTTCTGCCATGGTGACACCCCTGAAGGCAGAGCAGCTGGAGGTCTGTGTTGTGTTTTGCTGTGTGGATGGAGAACAGCTGGACCTGCAGCACAGCTCTGCAGGGCTGGACACGAATGAGCCCCGAGCCCGTGGAGCCCTGTGGGGCTGGGATGTGCTGGGGAGTGCTGCAGGTGATCCTGCTGAGCCTGCAGGGTCCAGGCAGGGCTGACACTGCAGTGACACAGAGCCAGGAGTCTCCTGCCCTGGCCATGCCACCCACGCTGTAAAGGTGCTCTCAAACTCCTCCCTAGCTCGTGTGTATGTGGGTGAACACAAACTTGCCAAAAATTCACCATTTGCATGTTTTAAATCCCACAGGATCGAATCTGTGCCTTGATTTAACAGCATATTGCTAATTACAGCCCATGAGCTGTGCCCTGAGGAGCAGCCCCAGAGCAGAGCACCAGGCACTCAGCACCAGCAAACCCCTGCATTGCTGTGCCTGTGGGATACAGCACTGACTCTTGTCATTCTGCCTAAGGCCACTCTTTCTGTGAAGAATTAATTTATTTTTAGGGATCATTCCCCTTATATACAATTTTTCACAGATCACTGTGATTGGTGAAAGAAAGACAAACTTCTTCACCCACATTGGTCAACCCAGAGAGACAATAAAAGAAAATCTCTCCTACATAAAGAATTCACAGCATGAATACCGTTACAAAAACAGTTCTGTTTGTGTTCCCTCTTTGGGAACAAGTTTCAGAAAACCTAAACATCAGAAAACCAGAGCTTTAGAAACCCCAAAACTTCAGGCCTGAAAACCAGACTACACATTCCCAGTCAGAGATTGGTGGCACAATCCCATCACTGGTGGAACGTTCCCATCACTGGTGGCACATTCCTCTGCACTGGTGGCACATTCCCATCACTGGTGGAACGTTCCCATCACTGGTGGCACATTCCCATCCACTGGTGGCACAGTCCCATCCTGTCCATGGCTGGCACCTGAAACCCTCCCAGACAGTTTCTCTGCATCTGAGCTGCAGAGCAGCTGCGTTACCTCAACCCTGTTGTGATTAATTGGAGAATTCTTGCACAGCTACACAAATGGACTGGCAAACCACACTGCTGGAGGGATGATTTGAGGGGGGGTTGTCTCTCAAATAGCTTTTGCTGTTAGCATATGCAAGTGAGAAGAGTGGCATGCCAGCAGTGAGCTTCCTTGACTTTCAGAATGGGGGATCTGTGAGCATTCCTGGTAGTTTCTTCTTGATTCCAGTCCATAAAGAGTCATATTTATGTGAAGATATCCAAGGAATCTGGAACAATAATAATAATAAAGTGCCAGCTCTGTGCATGCTAATGGAAGATGAGTTTCAACTTCTTTGTGCAAACTAACTAAACATCAATATCTTTATCCCCTCAAAGTGACCAAAAGATGAATTTCAAACCCATAATGGCATTAAAATGCATCAGAAATGAAAAGAACATAAGGATTCATCATAGGTCAGAAAAACAAAAGTGCTTTTAAACTATCAAGAGCACAGTATATGCTATTCTCATTTTTTTTCTACTTCAAGTTTCTGAAATATTTATTAAGGAATAATCTGCAGAATAATGAATATTGCTTTCTTGTAGAAGTACAGAATGTATGCTATATTTCTGCTATAGCATTTTATTAAATATGCATGATGTGAGTTTGTAGTCACTTTGGGGCCAGCTACTGACTGCTGTGTTTTAGTTAACAATGCTGGTTCAGTTAAGGTAAAAAATCCAAAACTGTTAGTTTAGTGATGGCTTATCCCTGTAAAAAATAAGAAAGAAACATAAAAATAAATACAAAAATCTGTCTTTCTTTTTATAGTTTGGTGATATTAGAAAGTTGTATGTCCAATAGGGTACATCTCACTGTCCAAATGAAATACTGATTTATATTTTGAAAATAAGAAAGGTTTTTGCAGAAAGGTTTATGCTACTCTCAATAGCTAAGATCATAATTTCTTAATAAAACAGAAGAGTGGTAAAAGAAAGTATCTAGGGTGTGTTCAGGTACCATTAAAGCAAAAAAACACAAACCTGCCATTAGTAAATTTTGGCCACAAAATTGTAGGAGAAGCTACTTCAAACTCAGAGAAAAGAGAAGACACAGCATCTTGGAGGCTGTCACAGCTCCACTGCCTCAGCACACTCTCATCATTCTGCTGGGACAGGCAGAATGTGTCTCCAGTGACTTCTGGGAACCAAAATATTCCTGCAGACGTGTCAGGAATGTCTGTCTCCCTGAAGTAACAGCTGTAGTCCTGTCTACTCAGAGCAAAATGCAAAAAAAAAAAAAAAAAANAAAGAAAAAAAAAAAAAAAAAAAAAAAAAAAAAAAAAAAGCCCCCAACAAACAAACAAAAAACTCCAGATATTGCCTGGTTTTACCTATCTACTGAATTGCTGGGACTGTGGTGACTGACAATTTGAGACTCTAAAAGAAACGTTCACTTGTATTTGTGATTTAAGATTTTCATCGTGTTTTATTTTCTAAGTGGTAAAAAGCTAAAGGAAGAAAGTCACCAGCATATGTGTTTTTTGTTTTCTTTTTTCTTTAAATAGCAGAACATGCTTATAGAAAACCTTATTAATGATGTAAATGATACAAGTAGATGCAATATCCATCTGATAAATCATCACTGCTGAGATGGGGATTTTGCTGTTGGTATTAAAGGTTCATTTCAGATGTGTGCCAGGGTATTTTTAACTGGCTAATTCTGTATTGCTGAATTAGGGAGACACAATTTAAATATCTTTTTAGACCATGCTTTTTTTTTTTTTTTAAACCAAATGCAGCTGTCTGTTACTGAAAATCTGAATTAATGGCCCTGGTTTATTTACATATACTGTGGGAACAATGCCATTTAAGGCTGATTAGGTTAAATCACTGTGCTGCTCTTGTGACAAATGCAGTTGGTTAAAGGGGTTTCTATCAGAGCCAAGGCTTCCCTCAGTGTTATTATTCAAGGCACCACTCAAATTGCCTTCCTAAATATCCAGCTGTAAGAACTTGAGCATCAAGGTGAGATATATGGATAAGAACAGCTTCTGAGAATGGCTTGTAGCTGGTGTCTAAACTTTGCTATAAATACTGCTCTCAGCTGCATTTCCCCCCAGTATTTACAGCCCTGACTGGGAATTTCTGCATTTGCCACCCCTTTTAAAGAGCTCTGCACTCTCCTCTCTGTTCTTTCTATAAGCAACACCCACTAAAGGAAGATAGGAATTCAAATATAATCCAAATCTTTAGTTTTCAAATAGTGTAAAGGAATCTTGACTTGTTAAAAAAATTAATTCTTAGCTGAAACACACTGTCAGAGTGGGAAGGCCCTTAAGAATTAATAATCTTTATGGGGTGGGGGGTTTGCTTGTCAGTATTAGAGCCTAGAACTGGAGTGGCTCTCATAAATCACTGAGCAGCTGAAGAGGCCATAGCAAATAAGCTGATTAATTCTTATATGAAAGTTTTACAGGGAGCTTCTTGAAACAAGAATTAACTGTATTTTATGAAATTTCAGAGGAAGGAAGGACAAACTTTCCTATTCAAAATTAGAACATATTTCAGTTTAGAACAAATTAGAAAAAATTCTGCTTATTTGATCTTTTAGTAATTCTGACTCTTGCTCACGGTTTTTTGATTTTTTTTTTTTTTTTTTTACCATAACACTTGCTAAGTTCATTTTCCAGTAGAAAAACTTCCCCTTGGTAGTCTGTAAGGTCCTACAGACTCGTGTAGGAACTAGCCTGACACTACATCTAATGTTTAGAATCCTGCAGTAATACTTTCTTGATAGTATTCTGTCATTTCCCCAAAGTGGTGCCTTTCTTCCAAACATGTTGTTCTACTTTTTTTTTCACATTTTCCTTTCTCACAAGGAAATGTACAGTGTGTGCCTCATGGAGAGAGCAAGGCAGTTACTTTTTGATGGATTTTTTTTTTTTGAAAGCTGAGGTGACAAGGCCAAATTTTGAATCATTTTGAAATTTTAGAAGTAAATCTGAATTTAGTTTGGCTCTTGCTGTATGAAGCAAAGCTGTGAGATAAATTTGAGTAACTGTGCTGTGCAGTTCAGTTCCTGCTGTAAGCTCAAGCCCTGTGAGAAGAGGAACTCCTGGGGTGTTTGTGTTACCTGCAGCTTTGTGCCAGTGCTGGAGCTGATCAGGCACACTCTGGGGCAGTGACAGGAATCCTGCTGCAGGCCAGGCACTGCAGAATCACAAGGTGAAAACAGGCTGGGGAGGATTTGACAGTCTAGTAATTGAATAATAAAAAAGAAGGAGACATCCAATAGGGCTTATCTAATGGTATGTACTGACCTAAGGAATTGTGATTTAGTTAAAAACAAGGTTTTGCACATGGATTCTACTCTGTGACAGTGAAGTTTTGCTAGAAGGATGTGTCCTGCAAGTGAATGCCTTTGCCTAACTTACTTTGGTGACAGACTTTAAATGCAGCCACCTCTGCTGCTAAACTGAGAGAGTTTACCTTGAGCTACAGAGCTGCATGGAAACAAAAGCAGTGCTGAATGAAGGAGCTTTGGAAATATTTTGGGATGTCTTTATGTAAACCATCATATCCATGATGTTTATATACTTCTTCAGTTTAAAAGTCTCCAAGCTTCTGGACAGTTTATAAATCTGTAGCAGTTTTAATAACAGTTTATAAATCACAGTAGCATCTCCCCCATCAGATTTTAGCTGATACTGTAAAGTGTCCTTGTGCATCAATACTCTTCTGTATTTGGCTGTTGAGAAATGGGGGTAAAAGAAAGATTTTTTGAAGTCATTTAGAGGCACTTGATGATTTTGTTGTTGGGCTGCTTTTTTCTTTTGTTTACTTTTTTTTTTTTTTTTAATTAATAAGCACTAATAGAAAGATAGGTGGCTTTAGCTTTAAGTTGTCATAAAGCCTTAAAATGAAAATAAGAGTCAGATTTGTTCTGGAGGACTATAAATGGCTTATTGAACTCCCTGAGTGTGTTTTGGGTTTTATAATAGTTCTTTGTTTACATCTAAGGTAATTTAGAGTTTATTTTTCAAATTATAATCATCTGCCTTTCTAATGCTTCCTAAAAAGCGTGTGTAAATTGAGACCACAAAATACTTTGTTACATTATGTTACTGAGATTACAACTGCTTGCTAAAAGATCACTGAGAAGTTGATTTCTTGAGTAATGAATTTTCTAAAGAAGAAATTTGCAGCTGGAGAGCAGTTTAGGAAGCAGAGTTCTTAAATTAGTGATAGATTATTTCATAGTTGAGGAGATCACTTGTGGAAAATATGCTTTCTGAAAGTTGAAAAGAAGGGTTCATTTTCTTCATAACACTGCAGGTTAGAGTGCAACAGTGAGAGGCTTCAGGGGGGAAAGTGGAACCTGAGTGGGGCTCTTTTGGAAAAGCAAATGTGGCTGTTTGTGTTTGCTGCCTGTCAGAGATGGTTGATCCTGTGACTTGCTGGCTGTGTCTGTAGAGATCACAGCCTCTGCTGGATGTGGAGAGTGCAGCAGGAGGGGTTGGGCTGCAGAGGGAGGGCTGGGGAGTGAGGAGGGGCTGATGCACCTGCAGCTCCTTCTGAGGAGACTCCCACACTGCTCAGGGGTCATTCAGCACTCGTGGCTCCTGCTGCCTTGGGCTGAAACTGCATTAAAGCCCATCTTGGCCCTTCGGGTCCCACTGCTGGTTAGATTTAGACTGGCCCCAGCTGTGAGGTTTGCACATCACCACAGTGGAATCAGACCCAAGCTGCTGCCTGTGCTCAGAGCTTCTGCTTTTCTCCCTGCTGCTTCCCTTCATCAGCAAACAGGAACTCTGCTGGTCCTGGTAGTTCAGACACCCAGCTCAGCCTTTTGGCAATACCAGACACTTGTTTTACCATTACTTTGTCATTTGTGTACACACACACAGAGATACAGCTTTAAAATTCTGTTGTACTGTGAAAAAAGGCATAAAGCTCAATCTTCGAATGTGATGTACAATAAGAGGCATACATCAGCTGTAATAGATTTTGATGTCTTCTGGCATGGTTACAGGAAATCCAAATTATAAATGGGAATCAATCTATCTCTTTTGGTGGTTTTGAAAGAATCAAATTCAGTTGTGTAATGTTATTTCATTAGGCTTCTTTTCTATTTTCAAATAATGGTTATTTTCAAATTTCAGTTCAATTTCTCTTTCTTATGAAACAAATTGGTCTCCATACAGTTTCCATTTTTGTCACTTATCCCCAGTGTAAGGTACAGAGAAAATCTTAGTGCTTCATTTCTCCTTGTAAACAAGTACTTTTTTTTACTGGTAAATCACTATTTGATACAAATACATTACTTATTTGTGTTATCCTAATTATTACAGCACGTAATAGGCATGACTACAAAAAAGAAAGTGAGAAGTTCTGTGTCACCTCTGCCCCAGGTGACCCTTTTTTAGTTCCCAAGCAGCATTTTGTCACAGCTCCTGTGTCTGTGCCCTGCATCACTCAGTGGTGTCTGCCTTGGGATGAAATACATCTGTAATATGCAGAGTTGTGCTGTAGGACTTGATGAAATGCATAACACAGAAGGGCAGTGCAGATGTTATGGGAGAGAAAGGCAAACTTGACACTGGTGCCTAAACCTTCACCTAAACCTTTCACTGACTGCACCCCAACTCCTTTGGTCTTGGAAGGATCCTGGAGGAGCTCCCTAACAAGTCAGATGTGGTTCAGTCAGCCCTGTGAGCAGTGACTTGTGGCATCAGAAGGCTCTCAGACTTGTTCCAGTTACATATTCACACATTTTAATGCTTGTTTTAAAGTTGTCTGAGCCCACATGTGGAGGAAGTGTGTCAAACAATTTCCATATATCTGATTCCACCCATCAGAGCAGAGCTTGAGATGTTTGCCACAGATGTGTTACCCCTGCCCATCCCAAATGCTACACAGAAGCTGCAACAAGTGAGATTGATGATTTTGACAAGGTGGTGGAGCGAAAAATATTAATAAAAAAAATAAAAATACAAAGAAGCAGCAGAAGAAAGAAAAGTTTCCAGTTGAAAACAAAATTGCTTGGAGACTTCAATATTCTCTTTATGTGAATTTTAGGTTTGAAGTATACATGAAGGCTTGAAAAGGTTACTTTAAGAAGGCTCAGAACAGCTGAGAACTATGAGTAAGTGTCTGTGTTCTGTGTGAGATCAGCAGGCTTTTTTTTCCTCATGATTCAGCCACTGTTGGTGACCTCAGACCAAAAACCTGCAAAGATGCTGCCCCAGCTCTGATGTTTCACTCCTGGCTTGGCCTTAAGGAGGAGAGTGCAGAACTGTCTGTAAGAGTTAGAAAGGCTATTGGTTCTCCACTTAAGGAGAAAGTTACTTGCTTCTCTGCTTATGGAGAAGCAAAGTCACTGTTTAGAATGAGGCATTTCCTAAATATCATCAAGTCTTGGAAAGAGAGAGAAAGAAAAAGTGATGCCTGGTACTTCCTGTACTGTGAAAATGTCAAGTGGGAGAAGGGGAAGGAAACATTAGTGAAGTGTGGGGTCTGTCTGTATTTTTCATTAAATGATGCTGAGCTATCAGAAGAAAAAAACTTTAGTAAATATTAAAGTCAGTAGAAAGAATTTAATGAGTTTTTTAAGTACATACCAGGATGGATATTGTGCCAGGGTGACAGGAGTGCAGAAGACATCAGTTTAAATGCTGTTATGGCCTGTTGCTGTGATATCCTAGAATCAGCCACGAGCTTGGGTTTCCCCACAATTATTACAGCTTGTTATCTTGGGAACAGTGAGAGGGAATGTGAGAGTGGCCAGCTATTATATAGTGACCATTTATTTAGAAGAAAGATGCATAGTACAAGGAGAGTAACTTTGCAAAGTGGCTCCTGTGCTATCTAAAGTACTGAATGCTACCATTTAGTTTATATGAAACTATAAAGACAACTTTGGCCAAGTTGCTGCTTTTACAGCTTGGTGTCTCTGTACTTCATTCAGCAAAGTGACAGCAGTTTTAGCATAGAGCAAATTGGATGGAGATGTGCTTCCTTTGTCTTCACTGTGCTCTCTTACACTTACATTAATAATTGTTATAACACAGTTATTGCTCAGCTCTTTTCCCTTGCTGAAGTAAAACAAAAGCAGTCCATCTCCTTGATGGATTTTGCAGAGTGAATATAGAGTGAATCTCACCCATAAAAGTGCTCTTGGGTTGACAGCGTTGTGAAATGAAGTTCTCTGCCCAAATTAATATGGCCTATATAAAAGTACAAGTCTCTCAGATATTGTTTAGCTCATGAAGGTTAATCTGCTCAAGTCCTGTGTTCCTCAGTCCTTGTTCCATCACTTTCTGGATGGCCTGTTGTGACTACTAAGAAATACACATTTTAAAAATATTGTACACGTGGATGAGTCCATAAAACTAACTCTAGTGATCCCAGAGAGCATGGGGCAAGGGAAAACAGACTGTTTCCAAGTCAAACTTCCAGACAATCCTTTTGTCTTGTCAGGTTTTGATTCTTTTGGTGTAGATCAGATCCCAGCTGCACCACCTGAAGTTCTTTAGATGTTCTTTTTGCACCCCAAAGTGGCTGAGTTGGGGTATAAAAACACCCCACAATGTGCAGCACCAGGGAACTGCTGGGGAAGGCAGAGCTTTCCTGGCACCCATCATTCTGGGGAACAGTTTATCCTGCCAGAAGCTCTGGGTTTCACTGTTTTTGGTTTGTTTTTTTTTTTTTCTGTAATGCTGTGTTTCCTGTAATTCATTGGGAAAGAAGTAAAACTTTTGTTTTTTCTTAGAAATCTTAGTCAGGTGTTTAAGTATCAGTGATGCAGTTTTGTTATCTTTTTAGTTTTTAATGAGAATTATAGGATACAATATAGTTACTTCAGTTTGATTGGTGATTTTTAGCACCCTGCCCCATTTTGTCTTGTCTGTCTGCAGACAATTGTACTTTTACCTTTCTTCTGAGAAAAGACTAGTAAATCCATTCCACTTTCTCACCAGGTTGGAAAAATAACTAAAAAAAAATAACAGGAAAACAAAGAAAAAATAACCCCCCAAAAGCCCAAACACAGCAAAACAGCTCATCCTTTCTGCTGGTCAAAAAACACTGTAAGCACTGCTGTGAAGTTCTGAGTTGAATTTTAAGAGCACTTATTCTGATTCCATGTTGGGTTTGAACATAAACAAATTAGAGCTGTTAATTTTGTGAGAAGTTCCATCTAGATTAGGCTTTACCTTGAACTCCCACTCTCGTATTCCCAAGGACAACAGAACAATAATTTGTTGTATAAACAATAACAGTAGGGACTTGGTCTCTCTGGATACCCCCATCTGGCAGAGGAAATCTGGTTGTTAGCATATCAAAAGAGCTGGTGAAATTCTTCAGTTTACACAGACTTAAATTAATAGGACTCTGTAAAACTTTCTACCCTGATATTTTATTTTTTACTAAAATTAGGAATCCTATAACGTTTATGAGATAGTGTTGTTTTTACTTTTACATATTGAGAGGAAATTCTCTGCCCTCCTTTTCTTTAGGCACAGAATTTTTAATTTCTTAAAAACCCAAAATCCCCAACTCATCTCTTCTCAAGTCCCTGCTTTCTTTGTGAAGGTAAGTTCCCACTGGAGACAGAATGTTGCTTTCCTGCTGCAGCTAAAAACAGTCTCAGGATCCCTCATGGTTGTTTGTTCTGTTTTTGGGGGGTTTTTTTGTTTGTTTCTTTGTCTAAAAACCCCACCATATTTCTGCCAAATTATCCAGTGTCTTGAAACACCAACAAATAACACTGTGTTCAGCATGTTAAAATCCCTGGTAATTTTTTGAAACTCTGTCTGATTTGAGGCTTATTATTATTTTGTGTTATTGAAGTTTTCATAAAAGCATGGGCTTGGGGGAAGATGTTTGTCCTTTTGCTGCCACTTTTGCTTTTGCTCACCTGGAAAGTGAAAGGAATATCACTCTTGGGTAGCACAGGGTTAAACTGATGTGTATTTATTCCACTGTTATTTTTATTGCTTCTTTTTCTCCTCTCCTTTTGTTGATTTAAGTCTCTATTTTCTTGGATTCATATAAAAGGACAAAACACACACACACAAAAAATGTTGCTTTTATATATGGAAAGAAGAGGCAAAATTTTAAATGAAAATGACATGCCAAATATTTTATTTTCATTGAAGTGACTGAGAAGGTTTTGTACAAGCACTTCTGTCTCAACAGAAAGTGCATATGCAAAAGTAGAAAAACAAAAAGATTTATTGGCTGAAACAATTCCCACTGTCATGTGGTATATAAGAATTAAATATTTATTCCTACTCACTGGGATAATAAAACTCTATTCAATTATGTTGCAGACACTACCAAATGATTTTTGAGGCCTCTAATAATACAGCAAATGGTAAAATATATAGTATAAACAATACATGGGAAAATATTCTCTAGCCCACCGAATTTGCTTCTTTGTTACAATAACTATTGAGACAGATGACAAAGCCATCAGCAGTCTGTGGTGCCAAAAATGTGAATTTCAAAGGTGTTTGTGCTGTTGATGAGCCCAAAAGCTGCAATGGTTTGGGGCTGCACAGTGCAGGTTCAAAAGAGCTGTTTTGTTTGGTTTTTGGGGTTTTTTTTTAGCCAGATTAATGTTACAGAAAGTGTCCCTTTCTCCCTGAATCAAAGCCATTTGTCCTTTCCCAGTGGGAGCTGCAGCAAGGGCACATCTCTCAGGGTGTCACAGGGGCTGGGGCTCTGCAGCCCCTGTGGCCCATCCTGTCCTGCTGGCTGGGCAATTAGCACAGGCTGGGGCAATTAGCACAGGCTGGGGTAATTAATCAGCACAGGTGAGATATCTGCCCCTTTGGCAGAACCTGCCCCCAGTCCCAAACCGAAGCAGCAGCAGCAGCTTTTGTTCAGGATCTCTCCTTGTGGGTTTACAATTCCTCTCAGACTTGTTCACTGTAGGCATATCTTTGTTAGGAATTCTCCCTCTTATTTCTCCTGGGACTGTTCTGTGTAACTTTGCCAGCCCAGGAGCTCGGGCTGTGTCGTGACAGTTTTGTAATTAGCTGTTCCCAGCACTAACTTTGCTTTCAGAGGGAAGAGCATTCCTAACCCTTGCTTTTTCCCCTCGTGACATATTTCTCTCTCTTATCTCTTGAAGGTGGCATGCACTTCTCTGCAAGCAGTTGTAACCATTAGTAATCAAAACCCAGCAGAGCACAGCATTTGTCAGAAATCCCATTGCTTCCAAACTGTTGCTGTAAATTAATCCATTCCTTTGCGAGTATGATAATTTTAAAAGCATTATCAGAACTGGAATTATTTTCTTATTTCCTCCCAGCAAATGGATCCATTGATCCTTAATAACTTCCCAGTAATTCTGCTAATTGTCATGTTTCCATCAATAAGTTTTAAAATCAGCTGGGTAGGTGTGTGTATGCATCACTCTGCCGGGAGTGCATTGAACTATTTTTAAACAGCAGTAATGAATTTTGGCTAATAGAGAAATGTTTTCATACTTCTGTTAGTCAACAGCCTAAAGTAGATGGAGAAAATGGGAAAATATCAACGGTGCCCATCATCTGGGCTGCATGCCAGTATTGATAACAAAATAATTAAAAGATAACAGTGTTTAAAACAAACTGTAAGCCTGGCCAAAGTAAAAAATCAAACCCAATCAGACTAGTTCTTTGCAGGGTATGCACAATATAAGCTTGTATAATGTTGTTTGCTTTTATCCTTAGGAGCTCTGAAAGAGACAGCACTCAAACACCCATTCCTTCTTGTAGGACCCTGATGATTCTTAATTTTCAATTAGTGTATAGTAGATCTGTAGTATGTCTTCTTTTTTTAACTTATTGTGTGTTAAATGAGAAAAATATAAGGTAAATTTCCCCAGTCAGGACTGTTTTGCCTGCAATATATACTCTTTTCAGGATGTCTGAGTAACAAACTACTGCAAAATTTTTAATGTTGGGTGTTTTTCCATAGAAATGGCTCACTTCAAATCAGTGTTTGAATGAGAGGAGGGTGTGTCAGGGAGAGAAACAAGACCACGTTTGAGAAATTGAACATGACACTAGAGAAGCATTTGTTATTAATTCAGCTTAGAATATATCTAGGAAGATTTGGAATGTAATATTTTATTATTCTGCATCAACATTGGAATGTTCTTCCCTAGACTGGGACTCTGCTACTGTCAGGGAGCATTTCAGCCACCTTTAAACTGCAGCCTCCTCAATGCTGCAGCTCTTCCATAACAAAAATCGCTGCAAAACCCTTGAGATCAGAAGTGCTTATCAGATAGTTTCAAGCAATCTGCCTTTAGAAAGTTAGAAATGCTAGAATTCCTCAGGAACCCAGTGCCTGTCAGCACCTGGCTGGCTCCTGGAATGCTTTGCCAGTGGTGACCCCGAGCCTGTAAATTGTGCTGGGTTTATTTTGCTGATTGTTACAGCTCCCCAGGTGCACCTGTGGAGAAGCTGTTGCAGGGAGCAGCAGTTTGGGCTGGAGGCTCCATCCTCAGGGTGGATGAGTAAGCACTGGTGTGCATCTGTACCCCTGGCATTGCAGCCAGCACAGCCAGCTTTGGGCATTCAGGGCTTTTCTTGCCCTTATGTGCTGAGGAGAGAAACTTCTGTCTGCTCTTAGTGATGAGCATGGATGATGAAAATTAGGGAAAAATAACATCCTTTTTCACCAAAAGTTCAGGCCCAGTTTCTAGTACTGTAAGGGAGCCCGTGTTTGGACCAGCTACATAGAAAAAAGGAGCCACCTATCAATGAATCGACCCAAGTGTAGAAAAGAGGAAGAAACAGAAACATTCCCTGCTTTTCTTCCGTTTTGCTTTTTCCTTTTTATCCATTACAGTTCCCTCCCCATAATTAAACAAACATTTAAAGGTCTTTAACAGATGTTTTCTTATTTTACTCAGGTGGGATATTTATGATGCATTAGTCTCTTTTCTGTCATTTTATTTTGGCAGCTACATTCAGAACTAATTAGCACACCAGAGAGATCTCCCAATAAGAGCACATGGGCAACCAGTGGTTAAGTATTTGGTAGCACACTGCAGAGCCCATGGACTGAAATGGGAGGCTGCAGCCTGTTTGCAGTCCCTGCATGGGGGATAATTGCATTTCTGAAACACTCAGCTGTTGGTGCTCTGCAGGTTTTGTTTGTGCAGCTTTATAAGGGAAACACCAAAACCTTCTAAAATTGTTGTGAATTATGATTTTGTAGAAGTTACCCTGTGCTGGCTTACTAATGTATATACTATGATGTGCTTGTGCTTTCTGAAAAAAAAAAGGAAGCATTTATGAATGTGTGTATATATTTAAATGTGTGTGTGTGCACTTGCTGTGTGACTGAGATTCTGAGTTTTTTCTTTAAACCAGCTAAAATGTTTAGAGCTACATTTTACGTGATGCTGGTGTAGAGGGAAGGAATGCAATAAAACCAATTTCAAATTTATGCTAGAAAACAGTTTTCTCCTAGAGCATTTTGTGTGCTATCAAGCATTTATCTCTAGCATTACATCTGCAGTATTTGTCTTCCAAAAAGCATAAAGTTTACTGTCACACTGAAAGCTGGAGTGTGACCACCATGGTAGCAGTCCTAACTCGCAGTCCACCTGGCTGGTAGTGGGAGATACCAGAAGCAAGACTGAAACATTTCTTTTTTAGTTTTTCATCAGAAAGATGTGTTAGTATGAGAGGAGTGAGTGAAACAGGCTGGGGCAGGTTCAGGGCAAGGTGGAGGAGACCCCGAGTCCAGAGCTGTTCTCTCTCATTTCAGTTTTTGAAAACTGAAAGAGCTCAGCAAGAGCTTCTGCAGCTCCACTTGCCAGTCTCCAGCAGTTTCCCCTGCCGTGCCTGTCCTCAGGCATCTCCCAGGCTGTTTGCCCTCCTTCCTGAGGGATGGGTCCCTTTCTGGCCAGGCTGAGCTGAGGCTCCCTGTGCAGCTCTGGCAGAGCTGTGCTGACACCTGGGACAGCTGCCTGGACCCTGCAGGGGCTTTGTTAACTGGGGGTGCCCATGAACTGATGAAGCACTTGTGCCAGAGCTGATGGTGTGCTCACACAGGAGCTAATTGGTTCAAACAGAACTGCCTGCACACCCGTGTAAATTCATTAGATGCTCATGCATGGATGTGCTAAACCACATGACTTGTGTCTGTGGCAATCATTTCTTTAGTTCTTATTTTCCTCAGTGTAGTCTGGTTTCAGGCCTGATGTTTTGGTTTTCTGATGTTCTTTCCCAGGAAAGTGTGATAAACATGATGGAATGTTTTTGTAACAATGTTTATGTTAATCATTCCTTCTGACAGGAGGGATTTCTTCTTCCTGTCCCTCTGGTTTGACCAGTGTGAGTGAAGAGGTTTGCCTTTGTTTCACCAATCACACTGGGCTGTGTAAAATGATATATAAGGAGAGCCATCCCTAATAAAAGAGTAATTTTTAACCTTCTGACTCATGGAGTCCATGTTGTGTGTTATCAGAAACAGCAACACCCAGAGCTGAAATATCTCCAGACGTGCCTGGGCAGGAGGAATGGGCCTGTGGTTCTGTATTTGTGCCTGTGAATGCTGGTTTGTGCCCAAGAGCACTGAACAGGAGGCTGGGCTTTCTGGCCCAGGTTTGGGTTTGTCAGGTTTTGTCCTACCTGGCAGTGGCCTTTACCTGGGTCATGTTCACCTGTCTGCCCAAAGCCCAGTGAGGAACTGATTATATACCAGTCACTCACTGTCACAGTGACTGTGGACAGTTCTGCTTCCATCCTTTGAAGGAATTAAGGTTTTTGTTTGTCTTCATGGTTTCAAGTGAGCTGCAGCATCTGAAGTGAGAGTCTGTGAACAGGGAAATGTGCAACAATATATGAAACTAAAACTTTTCTTTCACTTGTTTTTTTGACAGTGCATAATGGAATTTGCAGAAGCCTTACTGGTAGAATAGAATTATAAAATTACTAAAAAATGTTAAATTTTAACAGGAATTTCAATGGCATCAGCATTCTGTCTATCCAGCTGTTTGTCTTTTGACACAATGCAATTGCTGTTTAGAAATGAGTATACATAGCAAAAGTAGCACAATCTTTCTGCAGCAAAAGTAACTCCCTTGTCTTCTTAGAAATTCATTACTGATTTGGCAGAAGGATTTTTACTTTTTCGAGGCTTTTTGATCCAAAGATTTAGATGACTGTAACCTTGAATGCCTTTAGAACAGAGCACAGCCATCACTTCACCATGTTTGAATCAGCTCTGTGCAGAGATTGGTTTTTAATTACATTAGAGCAATCTGAAAGAACCTGAGCCAAATCACAGTGTATCTGAACTGCAATATAAAAGCAAAAATAAGTTCAGTACAGTTTTGTTGGTAGCACTTCATTGACTGTAAAGCACATGAGGTGTTTGAACTTGAAGATTGAATTCAGGGGAAACCGTTCAGTAGAAACAGTCCTTTATAATCTAGGAAAGATTTTAAAATCCACCATATAGTTTTTCTTTTTCCTCACTGAAATGTGAGGAATTCTGCTCACTATTCTGATCCTCTGCTTGAATACACCAAGAGGCTTTTTTTTTTTTTTTTTTTTTTTTTTTTTTTTGTGCACCTTTTAGCTATAAATCAGTGCCCTTTCATTCTAGGCCTTTGACGTGTACTCAGTAAAAGATGCAAGGGAACAAGTTTGTCTTTATTAATCATGGTGAAACAGAGAAGCTTTCCACCCCAGTGATGAGATTTGTGTAACTAAAAGACAGCAGGAGCCTTCGCACTCTGCAGCTTCCAACACTCCAGAGTCACTTCATACATCAGTGTCAACCTTGAACTGTTCTCTCCAGGGACAGCATAATTATCTCCATGAAGTGCAACTGGATGCTGTTTGTGAAGTGGCAAAATTGAATCTGAGTTTTGCAAGAATTCTTCCTGTTCTCCTGCAGGCAGCTCTCCCATTTGGTAAATAATTTGTTTCCATCTGGACCTGTCCTGGGCAGCCAGCTCGGGGTGTCCCTGCTGGGGCTGGGGTGGCCCAGGAGACTCCCAGAGGTCTCTTCTCAACCAGTGAGAGTGATGGTGCTTCTCTGGGCTGGCAAGTGGCTTCACTGAGGCTGTGCAGTGGGTGTGCAATGTCCCAGCTGTGCAGTGGGTGTGCAGTGTCACAGCTGTGCAGTGGGTGTGCAATATCCCAGCTGTGCAGTGGGTCTGCAATCCCAGCTGTGCAGTGAGTGTGCAATATTCCAGCTGTGCAGTGGGTGTGCAGTGTCACAGCTGTGCAGTGGGTGTGCAATATTCCAGCTGTGCAGTGGGTGTGCAATGTCACAGCTGTGCAGTGGGTGTGCAGTGGGTGTGCAGTATCCCAGCTGTGCAGTGGGTGTGCAATGTCACAGCTGTGCAGTGGGTGTGCAATCCCAGCTGTGGGTTTCTGCAGTGGATGCAGTGGGTTTCCATCCTTGACAGAATGCTGGTGCAGTGCTGGCTGGGTTTTTGGGGTGTTCAAGGTGATGCAGACTGTCAGCTGACAGCAGAGCTGGGGGGCAGACCCTGCTGCTACCTGCTGTGGGAAATGGCCAGCTGGAGGAATAGAAGATAATCTAAAACTGGACACATTTGCTGTTTTGACTACTAGGGTGTGCCTTTTATCACAAGAGTCCCTCCAACACTGAGGTTCATTAGGAGGCTTCACCTTCTGCATTCCCTGGATGATGGGGATAATGGGATTGATTCTGAAGTTATTGAAGTGTTGGTGTAAGTTAGAGCTCTGTCAAGTGGAGTTAATGATGTTGCATTCATGCAAGTGAAGTGAGAATCAGTAAACTATAGGGGGAAAAAAGTGTGGTAGGCTGGGAGAGCAACATCTGAGCAGGAGGATAAATCTTGGTAGTGAGAATGTGAAATTAAAAAAATGTATCATCTGGAAGGAAAGAGCACATGAGCCAACTGCTCTGCTTTGTCCTCACTGTTGTCAGTATCTTCCACTAAGTTGTGCATGGCATACCACACCAGACTCAGATGTACTATTTCCAAAAATGTATTTTTAAATGTTTTTGTCATTTTTATAAGGGAAATTTTAACAAACTGGGATTTCAAAGCTATTGGTCTCATTGTTTCTGCCAGTGTTTATTCAAAATTATTAAAAGCCAACCAAATCAAGTCTGGTCAAGGATCAGTCAATAATCCTCTTCCTAAGGATCATTGTTTTTCTTTTGTGCTTTAATATCTCATCAGTTCTGTGTGTTAGCAGGTTTTCTCATTGTCCTCTCCAAGGCACGATGCTCTCCTTCATTACTTCTCCCTTCTGCTCTGTTTTTCTATACACCTGCTAAGACATTTCCCACTCTCACAATTAACAATTACCCCACTACTAAAAAGGAGAGCAAGATGCACTCACAGTGTGCAAAATAATATTTCAACTTGTTCTGCCAACTGGAT
Organism: Sitta europaea; assembly: GCA_013400255.1. Taxonomy (NCBI): domain Eukaryota; kingdom Metazoa; phylum Chordata; class Aves; order Passeriformes; family Sittidae; genus Sitta; species Sitta europaea. Next base: position 989,612 of record VXBS01005740.1, read on the forward strand.
GCATAAAAATAACTTATCTGGCAGCTTCACTGCTGAGAAAACTTGAAGCAATTAATTCTTCTTTAAACATGCTGTGCCATTTGTATGGTACAGTAAATCTTGCTTCATTCATCATTTTCAAATACATGTATTAAAAGCAATAGCTAGTCTTCTGTTACTTATAACTACCCATGAAATAAATACTACCATGAAATAAAAAATGCAAATCTCTTTCCACTGTATTTTTTTTTCATTTAATTTAAATTGCAACTTAGCACATTGCAGATGTGTTAATTCCTTGTGTATCTGGAGAATGGTGGTAATATTTTTTCAGAAAATGCAGGTGTAGATGTTCTATTATGAAACTACAGAACCACACATATACCTTACTAACACTAAGATTATCTCCCAGCTGAGAATTTAAACTGTTTCCCCAGTGTCACCAAGGGATGATGGCAGATAATGGACAGACAGAAGGCTGAGTTTCTTTGAGCCCTCCAGTAGGAGATTTGAGGCTGATTGTTGGAGGGGGGTGGTGGCTGGGTGGCAGCCTGGCTCCCAGAGTGTGGAGCTGGGTCTGCTTCCCGAGGGGCATCTCAGATTGGAGATGAGCCCTGAGTCCAGGGAGGGTGGAGATTGCTGAGCCAGGATTGGGATATTCCCTGCCCCTCCTGCTCTGGGGGGAGTGCAGCCCTCGGGCACTGAGGGGATTTGCAGCTGATGGCAGGATCCACACACACAGAGTTTGTTTGGACAGCACACCCTTACCAAGGACTGGGGAAAGGAAAAATAAAAGGGTTCCAGCTTTCCAAAATTGTTCCTATCTCAGTCATTACTCAGTGGACTGATCTCATCAGATTTTAGAATTTAACCTGTGGTGTTTTGGTAGGAGTTGCCAAGGAAAGCTCCAGCCAGGAAGCAAATGCTGTTCAATTGTGGGATCCTTTGGTTTGTCTTACCCTGCCTTTGGAAATGAAATTAGAAGCATAGCCATGAGCAGAGTTTGCACAGGGAGCAATAGGGTGAAGCTCAGCAGTGTGGCTGGTTCCCACCAAAGATAATTCCCAATATCCTGGATTAACCTTCTGGGATTTTTGTGTTGTCTGCTGTGCTTTTTACTATTTATACTTTATTTTTACTTTATATTTATGTGCTTTATACATTTTATACTGCAGCATGGTATATTCTTTAAAAAGGTAATGGGATGGAGTTATTAGAAACTCATCTGATAGCAGTGTATTGTAATTATTGAAAGTTTATCCAAATTACCTGCTTGGAACACATGAAGTATAAGGCAAATATATCTAATAGTTTTATATTCACTTTCTAATGACCTTGTTTCCCTGGGTTTTTCTATTTAAAAAAAGAGAAAAATACAGATTTTCAGGCAAATTGGTTTTCACTTTTGGGAGTTTAGTGTGGGTGAGACAGTTTCTCTTTTACAGTATTTAGAAAAAAAAAAAAAGTCACTCATCATTATTTATAGAAACATACTAAATTACTTTGCCAGGTTGTGGATAAGTGTTCTGGGTAGAAATTTATAATAAAAAGAAAATATAAATAGCTTGTTACTTGTGAGAAGAAAGATTTTTATGATGTTAGATTAAAAGAATAATGGTTTTGTATTCCAAGCAGTTTTATAAACTGTTTTACTTACTTGCAAAACATGTTATGTTTTGAGGCTTTTTCCCACAAGTCTTAAAAATCCAATTGTGAGAGAGAATGACTGCAAGGTGTCAAAATAATATATTTTTTCCTCAAAAGGGTCTCGTAGCCTGCTTGAATAACCAGTGCATGAAAAAAAAAAAAAAAAAGTGGGTTGTTTTTCTTTTTAACTATTCATTATTTATGAAGTGAAGAGAAAAATAGTTACAAATGATTGTTTCAGGGGACTTCCTGTAGCTATACTATTGTGTTCAAAGGATTTACTCATTAAACAGTGGTTTAATTCCAGTATGAAAAGTTCAGGCTCTTCTTGTCCTAACCTAGATTTCAAAAAAAAGTAACTCCATGTCTCCATATGCCTACACACACACACACACACACACACATATATATATGTAAGAATATTGATTGAAAAAGCTCCATTTGTTTAATGGGAGGTTATAATATGCACCAAACATTTGTAAACTTGGCATATTTTCTATTTTGACTTTAGTGCTTCTTGAATTTCTTATTCAGTATGTTGTTTTTTTATTGTTTTCAGTCTGTGTTTTTCAGTCTATTAAGAAGAAAAGAATAATTCCTGTCTCCAGGGAAGTGTAAGGTGTGGGATTTCCTGTTCCACCATCTTGAAAAGTGCTGGAAATGAATCCTTCTGGCTCTGGGATTTGTCAGTAGAAGACACCATACTGAGCCTCCAAATTATTCCTGTTCCATGGAAAGCACAAAATTCAACTTTCAACTAGTCAGGAGTTAAAATCTGCTGCCCCATTACTGTTCCTAGTTTCAGTGATCATTTCTATAGCAAATATCCTTTATGCCAGTCATAATATCAATTCAAAGACAGTTGGGAGTGCAGTGGCAAGGGCTTTTGCTCCATGTTTTCTTTCTTAAAAAGACTTCTGTGACTTGAACTTCTGCCTCCCATTTAAAAGTTATTTTATAAGTAAGCAAGAATATATTTCTTTGTATTTTCTAAAACCGGAAAAAAACCAAAACCAAACCAACACCTTCACTAAACTATTCAGGAGAATGTGAAGGGGCTTTTTAGAGATTTGAAGGCAGGCACTTGCTGCTCAGGACGAGTTTTGCTTCCATCTGCAGGATGTTCCAGAGGCACCTGGGGCAGGCAGGGAAGTGCAGGAGCCAGGCAGGGGCTGGCAGGGCTGAGCCTGTCCCTTCCCAGCTGTGCACGGTGCCCTTGGAGCCTGAGAAGCCTCTGGGCAGCACCTGTGGGTGCTGTGCAGCCAGGCTGGGCTCTCACACCTGCTCAGGTAACAATCCCAGTCCAGTCAGCCAAATCCCCTGGGTTCAACAGGACTGAGTTCTTCTTCCAGAAGGCAGCCTGAATTAGTGGGGAATGAAGTATGTACCCAAAGGAAATAGTTAGCTTTGTATTTAACTGAAATAGAACATTAATAATAACAATAATAATGCTGTTGAAACTTTTAATTTGGTGATGACAACTCTGAAGGAAATATGCAAAGTTGGGAAGTCCTGGCCTAGACTGGTCTATAAAAGCAGAATGAAGTCAGAAGATTCACTCTTTCAAAAACTTTGTGCTGTGTTGGAAGAACCATTTTTCTTTTCTCAGAGCCTGGTATACAAGACTAGAAGTTTAAAAGTCAAGATGTTTTCAATGGCATTTTTATATGGTTTATGCTACATTGGCAGCTGACTTCTGCTGTAAGTTTTTTACCCAGGGGCAGGGTGAAATTTCCTTCTGTAGCCAGAGGGGTTTCTCCAGCAGGGTTTCAGGCTTCTGCAGGTCACTCTTCTGAGGCATTTTGAGGCTTGGTTTTATTAGAAAGAGAAAAGCAAGATTCTCATTTTGCTCGATTCACCCAAACCTTAATGGTGTTTAGTGTTTGAAGATACAATCTATGGATTAGACTGAAAATTGCCCTGCTAACTTGAGAATTAATTAATGAATCTGTTCTGATACTGCATGTAGTCCTCAATGTTCCAACAACTTCTATTTTCCCATTCTATTTTGCTCTTTTTTTGGGTGTCAGTAATATGATCACATACATAATGAGACCTTGAGTCAGCTGGATCTTTTAAGTGGATTTAAATAGATCTCCTCTTTATAGAGCACTCCCCAAAGAAAGCAAAAAGGCTTTTTGCATATTTTAAATGACAGGTTATTTTAGAATTAATACTTAGGGTTTTGAACAGAAGACACTCAGAGCAAATAAGTAATAAATAAAAGGGATTTATCTGCCCCTCTTCTCCTGCCTGCCCTATCCATGAAGGTTCTCACAGACAGGTCTCACTTCAGCTGGTGGCTTTGCAGTTGCAGCAAGCTCTGCCAAGTTTCCTTTAGCCCTTGCAAGGTTCTCTGTTCTCAGAGCCCCTTCTGGCTGCCCCCTGCTCATCCCTGTGTTTTTCCTGCCTCTGAGCAGCCAGTTCCCCTCTGCTGTGCTGGCCGTGCTGCACCTCCCCAGCGAGCAGTGCTGGTGATTCCAACTCCTTCCTCCTCTGCAGGGCGTTTCCACCTCATCCCACAGCTCTTCTCCAAGGAACATTGGTTGTAAACAGCAACGTGTAGTCTGCCACCACAGTTTTACTTCTGTGCTTTTAAAAATCAAGAGCTCCCCTGAAATCTGTATTCTGTTTTTCATATTAAACTGAACCATTCCAGGGTCAGTGTAGGCTCACTCCCATGAGTGCTCATGTCACAGTCATATTCCCAGAGGCTGGGATTCCCCAAACTGTCTTCATTTTAAGCTTTGCATAATGATTTGTATTGAGACCCTGACTGTTTCTGTTATTGTCACATGATACTGGAAGAATTGTAATATATTTAAAATAACCTGCTTTTTTTAACATCCACAGCTTACCCATATGACCTTTAGGCTGTGCAAGAAGTCAAAGATCTTCACTTTGTTTTGTCAGATTATGTTCAGTGATGTGCTCTGCCCTGTTTCCCCTTGAGACATTTCCTTCACTGGTGGATAAAATGTTCCACGATGCATAGTTTGTATATCAGGTATTTTAACTGCATTGGTTTCCCCTGGGGAGAGCTGTGGAATTATTGGGTGACAGTAGGAAGCTGCTGTCGTAACTCACCAGGGAGTGGTGACAGAAGGTGGATCTGCATGGGGCAAAGAGCAAATTTTGTGTATAATTTCACTCCTCACATCCCTAATGCACACAAATTAAGCAGCTCTCACCTGGCAACATTCTCACTCAAAATAGGGGGGTTCCAAAACAGATACTGGCTTGTTTCTTCCAAGTACTTTGGTTTGGCTTTCTCTTTGTGTCTCAGTACTGGAGGCATTGCTGTGCACTGAAGAAGGAACAGTCTGGGTGTTCTGTGGCTGCACAGGAGCTGCTGAACTGATCCATGGAAACCTGGTTTCCTTCTCCCTCATCCTCTCCCCATGAGGACTGTTCTGGGGTACAGTGTGATGCCACCTCCATCTGCAGGGGTCTGTGGGTTATTTGTTGCATTCTTCCCCTCTCAAGAGAAACTTCTGTGCTCTCGTGGAAACCGTGGCAGGAGAAAAGAATTTAATTCCTTCCTGCGGTTGTGGGTTCCTCCAGCTCAGTTTTATTGCAGGGTTTTCTAAGGCCAAGGTAACCTGTTTGTTCCTGATTTGGAAAGAACTTGGAAAGGAGAGTTCTTGTGAGGTAGGGAACTCCTCTGTGTGCTCCACACTGCATTTCCCCCCTTGGAGTAGCCTATTAGCCTGCCTGCCTTTGTGGCTGTGTTCAAATTCCTAGACTAGGAATTTTCTGTACAAATGCATGATCTGCCTCATATATTTCTTAGCTTTTAATGATTTGCTTCCTGGTGTTAATAATAACATTAATATTAATTTGTAGGCATTATTTTTGGTTTTGTCATTTGTCTCTGAATAGTGTCAATTATATTACCTTCTAATATATTGAAAATTTTGCTCTGTACAGAACAGTTAAGGGCAGATTTTGTCATCACAAATTTCTACAGGGGCAGGAGCTTAAAGAGACATGCAAAAATTGCATGGCAACTTCCAGCAAAGGACATCAAAGCATTGTTCAAACTTTAATGAACTACATCGAGGTAAAATAAATGGTGAAATTAAGCAATTTTGAAACCAGACCATTTTCTAGTTGCTGGAAAGCACTGGAAAAGGAGAGGAACAATAGCATGTATTTTCTGTACAGCTTCAGCAACACCAGCTACTCTAGTTTGTGAATTAACTTAATATTCAACATTTTGTCATGTACATTAGGTGTTATAATGCATGAAATGAATACACAGTCACATCCCAGTGGCTGCAGTTCCCAGTAATGATCGACAATACTGCCTCTAGCTAGCTAACACTTTCCCCTATGAAATCTTTTCTGCATGACCACATCCCATGGCAGCAGGCAGCAATGGAATTTATGAACTAGCTGGAGCTATCAGTGCTAGTGAGGAAGCAATAGAGAAAGATGTATGTTTTAGAAAAAACAAAATAAAAAACTGTGAGGGGAGGGAGAAGGCAAAAGATAAATATCCAACCAGAAAAAAGTTGTCAATATGTCACACAGACACTTTGAACTAGCAGCTTAATGGCACTGCAAATTCATGTCTGGGTGCTATTTTTAAAATTTTCAGATTTTCCTAAATATAGCTTCCAGTTGAGCTCTTTCTTTTAGCTCTAAATAACTCAAAAGAACTGACACGTAATGAAGTTTTCAGCTTTATGCCAGGTTAGAACCAGGATTTGTTTGCATGACTGGGAGTTAAGAATGTTCAGGTTCTTATCAGGTCAAGGGTTTTTTTTTTCAGAAGCCAAGTCAGTAAGTGTGATTCTCTTAGAGAAAGGGAATTCAGCTTTTCTGTGGCTTGATGTGAATTTTCTTTCCCCTCCTTTTCTTGCTGTATAGCTATTTTTTAGCCTTTCTACCCCCACAATGCTACAATACTCATGCACCATATGAGAGAAGTAGATTACAAATGAGGTTCCTTATAAGTGTATATATAGATATATCCACCAGGAAAAGCATAAATAATTTCTTCTCAGACCTCTGCACCCGTGTGACTTAGATTGTGTTTGAGACTGTTGTTCTTGAAAGCAAAAGTGTGAAAATATTTCCAGAACCAAATTCAGTGGAATACACACCAGTGAGATGAAGTCAAGACTCAACACAATCAAGAGGAAGTAGGAATAAAATTCATAATACGGTGGGCACCAGATTTAACCTCTCTTGGTCTGTTTATCTCACTCCCAGTAGGTTGTAAAAGGAATGTAGACAAAGAAATGCAGGAAAAATATAGCAAAAAAGATTATAGAAAATTCCAGCCATCTTCTCTGCATTGCCCTGGTTTAAGTGTTGCATTCAATAAAAAAATAACTTAGAAAACAAATATCCAAGTTAGAATACACTACATCTGTAACATAATTGAATGGCTGCATTTTATATGTGGTATTTTGGTGGAAAATTAAGGAAAAAGCACTTCTAGTATTTCTGGGCCAACATCTAGGATTGGTGTTAAATGTCTACAGCTGGCCTGCTCCCACAGGGTACCCTGGACCAGAGTAGGCTGCTTTTTGTAATCCAGCAGCTTCTGAATGAGGAGGATCTCACACGTGTCTGGCAGACTGCTCCTATGGTCAGTGCCCCTCAGGGAAGAAATCACTGGATTTCTGGAATCTCTGGATGCCAGAGTGACCCTCAGCCCCTGCTCCCAGCTTTGTGTCACCAGCAGCCTGGCTGAGGGTGCTCTGCCCAGGCTGCATCAGCAGCAATTGCCTCATCAGTGCCCTCCACACCCAGCAGCCTCCTGGACTGCTTGTGCCTTGCTACACTGCCCATAATTGTGCTTTTTAGGCACTTCCTTGCTTTTATATGGAACATGGATGTGCTGGAGGAGACTCCATGTAAGCCTTGTTCAGCTGATTTTGTGTTCCCTCATCACCCCCTGCACAGGGGTGCTGCTAACTCTCCTCCTGCCCTTTCCTAGTTAAAATCTTTCCTCCAGGCCAGCTTTTCTGCTGGCAAGGCAACCTAGCCCCTCAAATTCCCCCTCTTTGAGAGTCTCTTGAGAGATTGCCCTGGCACCATCATTAGTGGCCACAGAGGAGTTCCTGTGGAGTAATTAAAGCAGGCTGGAGTGGGACAAGTGCTGGCACCTGGCAGCCCAGGTGCTTTGCTTTACAGTAGACTGTGATTGTGCCCTTACTGAGCACTCACTGTGCCTCTTGGTTTTAGCCCCTCAGAATTGCAGAAACTGGTGACAGCTGGTGCAGGGGGTTCCTGGGGATGGTCAGGGATGCAGCACAGCCTGAGCACACCCCAAGGAACAGGGTTTGTTCAGCTTGGAGAGCAAAGAGCAGCCCTGAGGACCTGGGAGAAGACAGAGCCTGTCTCTGCACAGAGCCGTTGGGGCAGGAGGATGAGAAATGCAAACATGCAATTAAAACAAGGTAGGTTCATACTGGAAAAGTTGGGTTTTTTTATTCCCTGGGAATGTCTGAGCTTTAGAATAGATTGCTTGGAGAGGCAGCTGTGTGGTCTCCCCTGCTTCAATCAGGGGTTTCTGCTTGGAATCTCTTGCCCCTTCCAGCCTGACTTGGTGTGTGGGGCTGCAGACCAAAATGCAACCAGTAGCTGAGAGTTCTTTGTGCAGGGTTACCTGAAACACCTTCTTGGAAACAACCCTAAACATCCCTTCCTGGACATGATTTGGCTTAATAAATGTAGTGAAGTATTGCCTGGAGTTAAACCTTCACTCTGATGCCTCAGAGGAGTTTCTTACCCATCTGCACGTGGCTGGAACACTTTTTGTCTGTTGATTTTTTCAATGGAAAGTTAAAGGGTTGAAACATAGGGTTAAGTGAATGGCCAGAGCAGCTGAGGTGATTGAGGCACCCAGCTGGAGGTGTGTGGTGGTTTGAATCGGAAGTGAGATTTTTTTTCGGATTCAGTGGTCAAACCAATAGGTGCTCAAGTTTGAATATTGGCACTTGGTGTGGCCACTGAGGACAAGATCCGCCTCTGAGAACACAGGGGGTTAAAAGCAGAGAACTCCCAAGAGAGCTTTCTCTTGGTTCCGGTCTGTGGAAGAGCCCAGACCTCCCCTGCCCAGCTGCGGGCTGGCCGGGGCAGGGGAGGCCATGCGGCCTGGCCAGGTAGGCCTTGGGCAGAGAGGGGGAGAGGAGTTCCTGCAGGATGGAAGGGTGGAAGAAGATCAGGAACCCTGAGAGACATCAGGCAACCCCCTTCCCCCCCCCACCTCCCTGGAGAGAGAGGAAAAAAAATAACTGTGCCTGTGCTACTTNGAGAGCACTGGACATGGATGGGGAGGTCACGTTATTGGTACAAGAAGGACTCCTATATCTCCTTAAAGAACTGAGTGCTGATTATCAGAAGGGTGGTAATGGATTGAAGATGAATTATGTAAAAAATGGTAACATGAATGGGAATTCAAGTTTTGTTTTACTGTGTTATGCTGAAATCTTGGGTGGGGGGAGGAGGAGTGTTTTTAAGGTTTTCATTCCCTTCTGTATGTGTTTTCCCTATATATTGTATGTAATAAAGTTTTTCTCCTTTTTATGTTCTGAAGTTAGAACCTGCTTTGTTCTGTTTTTGGTCACATCTCACAACAGACACCAGAGATAGTATATTTTCATGAAAGCACTGGCTTTGTGCCAGCGTCAAACCATGACAAGGTGTCAGGTTCATATTCAAATCCACCTGGTTCGATCTCTCTGATTGCTCTTTCACTTGTTATTTTGTTTATTTGAGCTCTGCTGCAAACCTGTAATTAAAGAGTCACAGGGATGTGCATAAAGAAATGTTAGGCTGGAATGGAAATGCCATTTGTTGTAAATATAATAAAGGCAAATACTCATTCCAAATTGTAGCCCTTTGCTGAATGCCAGAGTTTCCCATGCTTATCCTTTTCCCATTGTTTTTGTAGAAAATGTGTAAAAGTAGCAGAGTTCGATGAAAACATGTATTTGAATAACTAAATCGAAATAAGTTTCTAAAAGAACTCAGAATAGCAGTAAAGGAGTAAAAATAAGTCTTGATTGATGTTCTGGCCCATTATATTAAAATGTGTGTTTTAGCTTTGGCTAAGTCAGCCAAGTCTCAGAAAAGAAATTTCAAGTGGGTCAGGTCGTTGCTAAGTTATGTGAATTGGAGCTAACTTTGGCTTGTCTCATCTTAATGAGCTTGATCCAAACAGAGATAATTGAAAAAGATTATTCTGAAGTTTTGTAATATCATTTAATCTCACATCTATACTTGTCATATAAATACAATGCCTGTCTTATTTTTATTCAAATAGCAATCCGTCAAAATTGCCTTTTGACAGGATTTTGACTACTACTTATAGTAATAACTAATAGTTCTTTTTTACTATTTCCCAGGGGGGAAGTAGTATGTATGTATATGGAGGAGGAGGGGGACATAGAAATATCGAAAATAATTTTCAATTTTACCTTTAAAATCAATCAGGACTTTTAGTTGCCTGTGAATTTTCCTATAAGGCAGCAATCTGCCAAGGCCATTCTGGTTTGCTTTTATTCTGTTTGTGTTTCATTAAAAGAAGGTATAGGGGCACTTTAAAAAATAAAGTTGGTTCTTTAATTACTATTTGCAATTAATCTTTCTTTAAAAGATGAAATTATTGATACACGGTGCACTCAAAGGGCTTTTAATATATTTATTCACTAGTGATAATGGGTTAAAAAAACAAGTTGAAAAGACTGATTGCAAAACTAACAATAAATCACTCAAATGGGTCTGGTAATACATCTCGTATCCACAGTGTGTGATGCTTAGTTTATGACATCTTAAGATCTCAAAAGCTGATTTATTTTTCCAGTAATCAGTGTTCTGATCCATTAGTTTTTATAAGGTAGAGAGATGTCACTTTTTTTTCATGAATGATTTGTATTTTAAAATTGCACATCTGTCAACTGAGACAAAACCAAGGACTTTTTAAATCTTAGTACCTTCACTGTAGGTTTATTTCTGTACAGTGCTGGTGGTGTATATTATTATTATTCAGTGAAATTTTTAATTGCACTTTATAGTTTGGGATTTTTTTGACTAAGGAAGCTTTTATTCCTCTGATAATCATCTCACTCTCTATGATGATACCTCAGCACATCCAAGCTCAGAGTATATTTTGTATGAAGTTCTTAGATATTTGTACTAGTTATCAACACTGTATCTGACTGTTAATACAAACAACCTTGAAATCAAAAGGAGTTTCATCATTGAACTTCATGATGTGCTTTCATCTGTTGTTTCTCTACTCAAAATTATTGGTAACTCGATGAATTCAGGTACATAAAGAAACCCCAACACAACAAGGAGATTTAAAGAAAATAGTCAAAACCAAAACATTTGAGTCTACCTTGAAGCTCTCCCTGCCCAGTTTGGGGAGAAAGAATTAAAATGTATGGCTGTGGTTTTGTATTTTAATCAGTACAAAAATGCTAAATGAGGTTTTATTAGCCTTTTGTGGGACAGTGAACACTAACACTGAGAGCTTTGCCTAAAATGGCAGCAGAAGGAATCAGACCAGGGTGTCCTGTGTGATGTTAGAGCTCTCCTCACCTGGGTGGCCTCTGTTGGAGCAGAGCTGGGACCTGGCAAGGCTGGCAGAAGGTGGCAGTGCCCCACAGGTGCTGGGGAGGGAATCATGCTCACTGTGTGTCTGGGAGTTACAGCCAGAGGCACTGAGCCTGACTGCAGGGGAGCTGCAAGCTGAAAACCTGCGAGTTGGGTGCTTGAAGCTTCACTGGTGAGAAAATGGGTAAACACATCATTCTAGGAGTGCAGATGTAAACAGATGTGTAATTTTTTATTTATTTTTTTAATATTCACTCAAATCTCAGGGATTAAAACACCTTAGATCTCTCAAATATGGTAATTCCAACAGATAATTACCTAGTATTAACTTCTGCTCATTTCATTCTTTTCTCCTGCTCCCTGGTGCTCTGGGCATCTCTGCTGCCCACACCCCTTGCTCCCAGGTGTGGAGCCTTCCTGGCCTGCCAGGTGCCCCAGTTCTGGGGTTTTAGTGGTACCTGACTGGAGGTTTTAATGGAATTTTTTTTCTTCCTTCTGGCTACAGCATGTGGAGTATTGTGTGCTTCTACATGTGTATTGACCCCTTTTTGATTTGTTTAATTGTGCTTGGGTGTTCTATAAACAGGGATAGGCTTGAAGCACTTCTCTGCTGTTTTGATGCTGAGTGTGAACTGTCAGGAAGGACACTGCTTTATCAGACAGATTCTTGTTAATGAAAAGTTTATAAGCTGGAAATCCATCCATATTTTAAAAGGCAATTATTGCTTGTCTTTCAGTTTGGCTACAGGCTTGGTATCAAACTGAAACTAACAGAAAAACCAAAAAAAAAAAAAATAGTGATTGGGCTCATAGGAGTGAAATGTGATTCTGGTTTCTTACTGTTCAAATTCACTTGGATGTTTGCTTTCTTGGGACTTCCATTTTAATGATTTGCTCCTCACATAGTAGAAAAGAGTCAGTAAGGGTTTAGGTGGGAGGGTTTTCTTTTGGCAGGATTAAAAACAAAAAAAGTGGAAAAGGGTAAAGTTAACTTAATATGGAAAGCTCCAAAAGTAGTGCCACAGCATTTTTTCCAGTAAGCTTGGCACTCTTTGCTGAGTTTTGCACTATACAACCATTAGCAGGCTGGTCAATGCATTGCTTTATGAGGCAATTATTTCAGCATACTCTATTCAAAATACACATTAGAACTTAACCTTCTGAATCCTGAAGTAGCATTTTTATCACCCAACATTAGAAAAGAGTTGGAGTCAGCAATTTCCCCTTTCTTTTTATGATCTGGTATCATTAATAAAGCATTGAGCTGGTAGCTTCTTACAATTCTCCAGAATAATTTGTGACACAGAAGGTGCTGCTGTGATACAGTTGTCTGTTGACTTATTCAATAGCAGGGGAAACATAGAAATTGTGTAAAAATAAAAATGAGGAAGGGAGGGGAGAAAGAGCTCTTCAAACAAATCTACAACTGGTACACAGCATATTGGGCCTGCTGCTGCTGGATATGCACAAGTAAAATTGGGAAGTTAATATGGAATTTCTAATTAGGGTCACATACTAATGAACTCCCTCTTCATGTTAGTTTTATGCCGCTTCAGAAATTTTTTATCATATGCTTAAAAATTTATGGCTAGAAACATTAATGAAAATGAGGCGTGAATTGGAAATTGTGCTATTATGGAGATGAGGATGGCCATGGCCAGGCTGATTTCTAAGGAGGGATCCTTTTATTGCCATTTTTTTGAGGAATGAGAAATGATACAAGTAGAATTAATGACTAGACATATTCTTTGCCCTGAGTTGGCTGGAGTTATTATATTTAAAGTTATAAAAGCTGGGTTTAATAAAATTTTGAATTAATTATAAGGGGAATTTTAATCATAATTGGCAGTCTTGTGTAGGAAATAAAACTGTAAATCAGCAGAAGGGCAAAATTAATACAGTGAGGTGGTTATGCTTCCATACACCTATACATGTATGTATATTAAATATGCATTTTTAAATATATTTAAGTGTAAGTACAGACATGGTCATACCCATATAGGTAAAGTGAGCATTTTTATGTGACTTTGTTGCTAAATCTGTCTCCTTTCCTTGCTGCTTGACAGCCCAATTGCTCTTAAGTTCTGTGGATGAATGTTTGGGTATAAATTTTCCAGAAGTGGCATTTTTGTCTCTGGTATCTTGTAAAAATCAATTGGGCTCGCTATTTAAAATGTCAAACCTCCAAACGCTACCTGTTGTATTGTTTCCTTCGGTCCCACTAAAATTATCATGCAATCTTGTATAAAATATATTGAAAACATCTGGTAGTCTGTCTCGTTGGAATTGCCTTTGGAAATAGTCTAGTAACTTTTGACAGCTTGGCTTTACAAGGATATTGATTTCACTGTGGCTTTATCATGGAAAACTGATGAATGGTCAAAAGCTGAAAGTGATATAAAACCTGGTTTATAGTTTTTATATGAATCCATGTAATAAAATAAAGTAGGTTTATAAAACATAGTAAGGTATGCCCTTGTGAAAACATTAGAGTTAAAAAAGAATTTTGCAGCTTTTTTGTTCTGTGGATTACTCAGGCTGGGGACCCCAGAAACATTTCCAGGCTTGTAAGGGATGGACAAAGGAAGTAATGTACTTATTGAAAACAGTACCATATGTTGCTAATAATTTTGTGATATTTGGGAGAAGATAAGCTTGCATAGAGTGCTGCTTTTGTATTTTAAACATTTCCTTTTGAAACGGGCCATTAATACTGACCAGGAACCAGTGTGGGAAAAATATTGTTTCCTCAGTCCAATAACAAGGAGAAATAGGCAGCAGAAACACAAGTAACTGATGGGGCATGTAACATGGGAAACAGGAACTGCAATCTGGGCAAGAAATACCTTTTTTGTACACCTGAGGAACTGAACAGGAAGAATTAGAAACAACATTGGTCATCTGTATTGCACTGGCTGCAACAAAAGAAAGGAAGGAAAATACAGGAAACCAAATTGATTTCTTTCTGGAGGAAGTAATTACTTCACTGGTCAATTAAATATAAACACAATGAGAAGGTGTTGAAGTAGAAACACACGTGTCAGTCCTGCAGAAGAGTGAATTCTGTGTGTACAGAATGCCCTGAGGGCTGGAGGAACACGTCCACCTCCAGTCCAGCTGGGTGCTGTTCTGCAAGGGGGCAGAGTGGGGAGGGGTCCTTTCTGGAGCTCAGTAAGAGAGGTCTGAAAAGAAGTGGCTTCATACAATGACTGGTTTCCTAAAAGAAAACAAAAAGAGGAGTAGCAATAGGGAGTAAATCCAGCATCCTTTCACAAGGAGGGGACCCTGCACAGGTGGAGGGTTGGATGGATGCTGGCTGGGATTCCCCAAGGGGTTGCACAGACCCTGGCTGGGGAGGCAGTTTCCTCCTTTTATTTGATCACTTCCTTCTGCCTGGTTTTCTGACCCAGCCCAGCTGACTGGAGGGTGTTTGCAGGAGAGGCTGCTGGTGCTCTGCAGGGCAGGGGCAGGGCCAGGCAGCTGGGGAGAGCTGCCCAGAGCTCCTGGTGCCAGGGCTGCAGCAGGCTCAGGTGGGCACTGCCCTGGCTGGGTCACACAGGTGAAGGCAAACAGCCTCAGGCAGCTCTGCTGCAGAGCTGGGGGTGCAGTGAAACGAGAGCAGTACCAGGCTGGTGCTCACCTGTTGGAACCCAGAATGCAGAGAATATTTCTCTGCAGGTTCTGAAGGGTCCAACCCCCCTGACAAACACTGCTGTTAACCTTCATCCATGGAAAGGGCTGCCCAGGCTTTGGGATGGAACAGAATTCACAAGAATGTAAATGAGATAACAGCTTAGTATGTCATTTATCACAGGGTGAGAAATTTAGATTTTTGGGTTTGTTAGGATGGGAAGTAGATGGACACAAGATGGAGGATCCTTGTTGTCTTTAGGTTTCTTCCTCCTTCTTCATCTCCTCCATGTTCTGTGTGGGTGACACAGGACCATTGGCTGGAATTTGCCACAGGATAGAGTTACATGAATAGAAATTTAGTTGGCTTTTGGTAGAAAAACAGAAATAATGAACGTTCTTAGTGATAATTGGGTGAATTTTCTTTAAGTGAACTTTGATTCCGTGTGTTTGGGGCTTTTGGTGCCTTTTCTCCCTCACACTGAGCTGGTGTAAAGCCTGGGGTGCTGAGACTGCTGATAAGCAAACAACAAACAACCTGGAGAAGGAGAACAACCAAGAGTCCTGTTTGCCTTCTTTCCAAACAAGGACTTTTGCAAAAGGCCTCCCCTACTGGGGAGAGATGTGTGGGAGAGGAAGAACTCCCCCACTGACCAATTCAGCCAGTGCTGACCAGCTGCCACTGCTGCAGAACGGATGTCCTGCCCCTTAAGATATGTCACCAGTGCAAACTGTTGTAGGGGAAAAGAAAAGGGAAAATCAAGATTTGCATATCCTGGATTAGTGAAACCTGAATTAAAACTGACACCTGTGGATTTTATTAAAAAAAAAGGCTTTTGCACAGTTCTCTAAATGATCTTTCATTGTGCCTAATAGAACCTATATCAACTTCAGCTAGGATACCTTGAGGAAAGGGGAGGTTGCCCAGAGATCCATGTGCAGGCTTGGGGGCTGTGCTTGAGAAATGTTAGCACAGTGAGGGTGAGCAGAGCACATCCTGCAAAACAGGATGTGAGGGAAAAGGCAACCAGACATTGTCTCCTTGCTTTCTCCAATCACTCAGTAGCTTTCTCATATTTCCCGTCTCTCATCTCTTTGAGCAGAGCAATTATTTCCCATTCTGTGCTCCCTTTTTTGAGAACTTTTAGTTGGCCCTGATGATTCTGAGGTGCATTTTCATTAAAGAAGGTGCAGCCAGGAGGGACTTGTTGAAGTTTGCCAATGGAACTCAAGTCTCCAGAGCTTGGATAGTGGACTTATCACTAAACTTTTCTTCTTCCATAAGAGCATAAGAGAAGAAATAAACTGTAAATGGTGAGGGGGAGAAGGAAGCTTGCTCACTCCGAGTTAAAGGCCAGTCTTCATTCTTCAAAGAGTGACAAGTACAATTGTTCAACAGGTACAAATGCAAAGGGAAAAAGGAACAGGACATGAATTTCCTTGCAAACTCCCCTTTCCTGCTGTTGCTGTTTTCACTCTGAGCACCCACATGGGTCCAGCCATGGTTTATTAAATCAGGAAAGGCAATTGAAGCCAGCAAATGAGTGTGGGATTGGTTTGAGCTGTTTGTGTGAGCTCCAGTGTCCAGGTGTGGTGTGTGCACTGTGGAGCTCCATGGGAGGGCTGCTGGGTCCCTCCTTCCCCGTGCATTACAAGGAACTCTTTGGGATTCTGACAGAATCATTTACAGAAGCTCTTCAGCCCTCTCTTCTTGGGAAGTCTAACAGTGCTTTGACAGTGCTTTAATAGCATCCAGTTCTTTGGAGTTTGGAAGGGTTAAAACTTGCACTTGGTCACAGGAGGAGGCAAACCCCTGCTATTATTGTCTTGCACTTTTATATTTTGTAGACAAGTTACCTTTACCTGGCAAGGAATTCCAGCAATTGCATTGTTTTATCTTAAAAGCCCTGATTGTGATGGAAAGAGAAAAATAAACCTGCAAGGGTCAAAATATTTGAGATTTGATAGAGAAGTAAAATGAAGCATTGGGATTTGTAGAAAAGCAACATGTACAAGAAGTCTGTGCTGTGGTTTTATTTATTACAAATCAAAAGTATTGGATACTTGCCAACCAGAAGAAAAATGTATATCCTGAAAGATATTGAAAGAGAAATATTAATAGAGTAAGGGCTGGTGTGTAATACAGTTGGAAATAATGAAATGCTGAAATGGTATTGCAACTTGATCTCTGAAAAGATGGTTACAAAAGAAAAAAAAATCTATTCAGTTTTTATTAATCATTTCATATTAATTTTAATTAGAAATGTCATAATTCAATAGACCAAACGTATTTTATGAGGCAAACTTGATCCTGACTTAGGAAGCACAGTAGCTGTATAACTTCTAACCATATGGAGTTTTTAAAGAGAAAATAAGATGCTTCCTGATATGAATTGTGTTTTATTTTGTATTCAGCTTTTGAGTGAATGTTTCTTCTCGGCATTTTTGAGTTGGGGTTGTTTGAAACTCAAAAGGAGGTGATAACTGTGATGAACATGGTGAAGTGTGCTGGGTTTGGGTTTGTAATTAACAGTGGGAAGCATCCACTGCTCAGAGGGAATGTGGAGGAGAGAACATAGTGTGGGTGCCAGGGGAAGGAATGTCAATTTGCCTTTCCAAAAATGAGCTAACAGAATTGAGACAGGGCACTCATTCTGAACTGTGAGAATTACCCTGCTTTTAATTAATGCTGTTACAATATTGCTGGCATTAACCAATTTTTCAAAAATGCTTTTGTAATTGAACTTGATTTTTTACATCGCTTCTACCTTCTCTGCTCCATGAGGACATTTTTGCTCATAATTTCAACAAAACACTTCAGGAATCTCAGCCACTTATAAATGCTGCAGTGAAAAGCTGAAGGAAGTTGATGTGAGAATGTTACAGCACATCACTTGATGAGGTAACTTAATAGGATTGCTACTAGCAAGCTTCCTCTTAATGATTTTACAAACTACAGTTTATTGTATCAAAC
Source organism: Sitta europaea (assembly GCA_013400255.1). NCBI lineage: Eukaryota > Metazoa > Chordata > Aves > Passeriformes > Sittidae > Sitta > Sitta europaea. Next base: position 1,007,421 of record VXBS01005740.1, read on the forward strand.
TGCTGCTATAAGAAGTAAGGAATTAAAGAGAATGAATTAGACATAAAGGGGGAAGAAAAAACTTACAGAACTTATGGCCCATCTGAGGTTTATTTTGCATGTTTTAATTTTGTTACGATAAATAATTGCAAAAATTTTCATTGTATGTGTTTGCAGCATAGAAGTATAATAAAAAATTGGAGTGTAACTTGAAAATTCATCAGCTGCAAGTGCAGTCATTCCTTCTCACTCCATAACTGATGCTACTGGCATTTTGCAAACTGCAAAGCTGTGCTGCAGCTGTGGTGCTGCCTGGAGCAGAGAGGGGCTGGGGGTGCATTCCCGGGGTGAGGCTGTGCCCTGTGAGCACCAGCTGCAAACCAAGGGGTGGTCTGGGTGCTGTCCCTGAAAATCAGCCTTCTCATTTGTTTTGGTGTAGTGGAGTCAGTTCTCATGAATTGTAAGGTAAACAAGGATCATGTTTGCATTCCTTTGTAAAAGATATCACCTGATGGACTTCTCAAGTGACCAGTGGGGATGGAGAGGTGGGAACTTCTCTGTCCCATCTCTGGTCACTGTCCAGAAACTGAGAGATATGAGGTCAACAATAAACTGGAGAGTTCTTTCCTTCTTCTCTGCCTGAACACCTGTTGTGTGTGTTGCTGTGTGTTTCTATCTATGTCACAGTAACATCTGACTTGAGAGGTCCATCAGGTGATATCTTTTACAAAGGAATGCAAACATGATCCTTGTTTACCTTACAATTCATGAGAACTGACTCCACTATACTAAAACAAATCAGAAGGCTGATTTTTAGGGACAACAATCTGAGCCCACCAAGCAGCCCCTGGCTGTCCCAAAGCTGCATGGCCCAGCTCCTGCTCCCATTATTGTGCCTTCCAGAGGCACAGAGAGGTTGTGGTTTGGATTCTGCAGCACGAGTCAACAGGGCTGGCCACAAGTGAAAACGCTTTGAGACAACATGGTGTTTTCTTTTAGTATAAGTTATTTCTTTTCTCAGTTATTGTCCCAGTGTTTGACAGGTCTGTAGGATGGAGAGATTGCCTTTTCCAGACCTGAGCCAGACTGGGGAGGAGAGTGAGGAGTTGGGAGCTCTAAGCATCAGTATCACCTGACACAGTCATGAATATGCAGTCCATGGACCCTAAAGTATTTTTTCCCTAAGTCATGTGGTTATAAAATAACAAAGGTATTTAGTGAGTTGACCTGGTTTGAGTAGTTATGATTTCCATTATCTGAAAACTAGTGGGTTAACATATATTTCTTTTTTTTTAATTAAAATTATTTGAAATTGAAATAATTTCTAACCTAGACTAGTCATTTATTGTTGTACCCGTTTTTTTTTAGCACCTAACACATACATGAATACATGGATTTATGTATAGCAGTCAGATAAAAATACACAGAAGAAATGTTGAAATAGATCAGTTTGTTGGCTGAACAAATGTTGTGCTTGAGTGGAAAACACAGAGGACATTTTAAGTATATGCTGGTCTATCTCACTACAAGCCTAAAGACACCCCATACTGAGTTACTCGTTCTTTTATAATTCAAAGTCAAGCTACTGTAGTGCACCAATAGATTTTTTAGGCTCATATTAAATAATGAATTTTCACAGTACATGCCATAAAGTGAATTGGCAGGTTTTGTGAGTGATTGGACTGTAAATCTGAAATGAGACTCACTTCGTCACACTTTCACTTCTTCCCACCAACTGTTCAGATGCCTCAGGTGCCAGAAAGGATTAGAAAACCCTGTGAGAAGGGATGGCAGTTCTGCTGAGAATGGGGAAAATGCAATGCTATTTTTTTTCTGCTTTTAACTGAACACAGTGAGCACAGTATGGAGCTTTACATTTTACAGTCTTAGCCTGGGCCACAAGATGATTCTATTACAATGCATCACTTACCTTTATGTTTATAATCAGGGCTAATGCTATAAAGTTACATCCTGCAGGTGTTTAACCCTGTTTTCAAGCACTGCTTTTTGTTATACCTTGAGATATGAAACATAACCAAGTAGTACACAGTGAGAGAAAAGAATTTAAAGTGGTGGTATAACTTTAAAATTACTTTTCCTTGATTCTCTGATGCTAGTAAAATTTTACAATAATACAGTCATGTTTTTAAAAAAGCCTCCCTTGGTTAGCCATTAAATGAGTTTCTGTTCCCCAAGGCATTGCAGGGAATGCTGTGGTTAAGTGGCAGTGCCCAGCAGGAGGGAGCTGACTGGGGCTCTTTGAACCACCTGGGACAGGACAGGGTTGCTGTGCTTTGGTTAATAAAGGAGCTGCCTCTGCCTTTAGTAGGGTTCCATTTTGCCCCCAAAGTTTAAGTTTTCTTAACAAAGTGTTGTTGTGCTGAAAGAGCTCTGACCAAAGCAGCCTTTGTCATAAACTGAACATCAGCTCCAGGCAGGGATCCCTGTGCAGGTAATTCCTGTGCACTGTTAAATTTTCAAGGTAAGAGGAGATTTATTGGGAATTGGTGCATTAGCTACAGGCTGTTTAATCTGGGTGTCCTAGTCTGAACAGGACTGACAAAATGCCTGAACCCAGGAGAGCAACACTTCACTCTTTTGAGACAGGTGTAGGTTTAGCAATAAAATAATGCAAAATAAAAGCATGAGAGTCCAACTCCTTTCCATCACAGGCTCCTGCTTCCACCACTGCCCACAGGCTGAGCTTTTCCTGGTGGTCTCAGAGTGTCCAGTGAATCAGGCTCTTGCCCTAGGTTGGGGTCAAATGTCTTTTTGTGTCTGGGAGCTGGAGCAGAGGTGTCAGCCCAGAGAAGTCAGGGCAGCCAGACACACCTGGGAGTCCCCAAAGCTGGGTGACTGTTCCACTGGGCTGCAGAACTCTTTCCCTCATTATTAAATCTGGTGCATGCTATGTGTGCTTACACACTCCCTGAATTTTTCACTTCTCTTAAAAACAGTGCAAAATATTTGTGCATCAAGAGATTTGTTTGATTTATTGTTACCTCTGTGAATGGTTTGCAGCTCAGGTAGGAGGCATGAAAAAAAAGAAAATAGTTTTGTATTATTTTTTCAGATAAAGATATTTGCCTTGAGAGAAAAAGTAGTATGTATGATTTATTCTAAGCATGTTTTGCACATATTAATATTTATTTTTTGTTCTAAAATTACTCTGCATGAAATATCGTGAGTGAGGTGATCTTGCTCTCTTTTGTGAGAATCATTAGAAATTACCCCAGAATGCTGTCATCCTTCTTGGCTAATTACCAGACAAAGCACTGATTAAGATTAAACTCAAACAAATAGATTTTACACTGTCTCAAGTACATAGATCAAAAGTTAAAGCAGAATTCTTTTGAACAAAGAACTAATAATGATTAAGAGCTACCTTTTTTCTCTTGTACCTTCCAATTGATTGGGGGCCTGCCTGGCTTGATGGATTAAAATCAGTAATTTAGAAGCTGACAAAACAATACATTATAGAAAGGATAAGAGTCAACAAAAATGATACAGATGATCCTGACTGTAACATTTAAAGCTTTTAAAGTGTAACACCTTTGTACTTTTTTCCCCATGTTGCCCAAAATTTCAGCATTGCAAGCAAATTAATTGGTGTCATGTTTTCAGCTATGGAGAGGGGAACCTAAAGCATTTCAAGAATTTAAGAACAGGAAATAAGAAGGAAAAATCTGATGATCTCAGAGGTCTTTTCCAACCTAGTTAATTCTGTGAAAAGAGAAAAATTGCCAATGGAGAAGAGATATCAAGGATGAACTGTGGAATCTTGCACTGTTTTCTAAATGTTAAAAAGGGGTTACCAGGCTGTACTTTGGCCGTGCTATAAACTTTCACCATAACTTTAGTGATGCCACTGCTATCACTTTTAACATGTTATATCACTTTCTAAAGGAGTAAGGAGGTTAATATTCACTTTACAGAGGTGCCATCCTGCTGCTTGTGTTCATGAGAGAGGTGGAAAACCTGTCTGAGGGGATAGAGGGGGGATGCAAAAAGAGGCTGAAATGGTCTGAACAATAATTTCACAAAGTTGCTCTGGCAGCAGCAATCTGAAAGGTTGTGAGTAGAGCCAGGAAGGAAAAAAAAAATGTTAATTGTAAAGTGGTGTGATAAAGTGAGAATTTAAGTTCTCCAGATGGATATGAAATGCTGCATCTTAGAAATGTTACACAGAAAAAATCTGTAAGTTTATGAGAATTCACAAATTTAGGAATGAATTTATGGGAAGTTGAAAGAGGGGGACCTGGAAGCTGATGGGCAATAGGAGAAAGCAAATTCTGCTTTCAACTTGAGGCCATTGTTAGATATCCATGAGGAGATTTGACAAAGACAGGATTTAATTCCAAATGTCTGCATTAGAGAGCTGACCCCGTGAGTCATATGAAAATGTCTGAGGAGGTGATAAATGGCCAAATACAAGATGTGTAGGGAAAGGAGTGGGAAAGCAAGGACAGGCATCTCTTAGAGCCCCTAGAAAGAGCTGATGGCAGACAAGAAGCTGACAGGGATAATGAGAGAGGGCAATTACAGCAGGAATTAATAGCAGCTGTCTGGCTGACAGCACAGAGGGTGGGTTAGAGATTGGGTGAGCATGAGCAACTGGCTTTTAGCTTTGGCTTCCAAACCATTCATTAGAGGGCTTTGTCAGCCCCACTTCCTTAAGCAGCTGGATTGCTTGGGAGGACAAACTGGCAGCTGTCACAGGGAAACCCCTGGATGAGATTGTGAACTCTGCATCCAGAAGGTTTAAGGAGGGTATTTACACAGAAATGCCAGAGAACTGTAGAACCAGAGGGGAGAGAGTGGCCATGGAAGAGTGTAAAGAAAGGAAACTGGTGTCAGAAAGGGCAGAGGATAATCTTACATGAAACAGCAGAGACCTGAAGGATTCTGAGAGAAAGGGCTGTCTTGAAATAAAAGCAAGGGAATGGGGATCATTCTAAGTCGGGCACCAAGCCGTGGTTTCAAAGCCTGGCTGGTGTCTGGGAGCTGCAAGGGCTGAAGGGTTCAGGAGGAAGTCTGCACGTCTGTCCTGCTGCTGCCTGTGCAGAGGCTGCTCCACCAGGATGAGCATTCCTACCTCTGTCTGGGGGAGCACGACGAGATTTCCACAAACAAAAAAGGTCTGGACAGTTTTTGCAAAAAAAAACAAAACTGGATGGGCAGTATGTTCTCCACTTTTATAATGAATGCAATGTTAGAATAAAAATAAAATAAACAGTAGCACAAAACGTCTTCTCTTTAGGAGCCAGAAGTGGAACTTTCTTAACTTCATACTTTCTTGTTTTAAGGAGAAATCTATTTTCCTAATGAGATATTCTAGTGCAGTGGTTTTTTGATATAATGCTAATCTTATTCTTCTAGTTTTCCTTCATTTGCTTTTAATAATACTTATAAAATAGAATAATCTGTAGGTGCTACCAAATCTGAGCCTTCAGGCTATTACAATCACACAGTTAGAATTTAATTATTGCAGAAAGCCAAGTTGTTGTTAGACCTGATTATAGCTGGAAGAGAAGGTAATTGAAATGAATTAAAGAGTTTGCAGAAAACTCTTTCATTTCTCAATATTTTTGCTATTTTTAACATGTAGCACTACAGTGTTTTGCAATTTTTTTTATTATGATTTACTTAATTTTCTAACTAAGTATTAAATTTCCTGACCATCTCTCTTCATCTGAGACAAAATTGCTTTTGTTGTCTCTGCTGCCCTATTGGAATAGTTATGCATAATAATGACTTCAAGTTGATAATGGCTGAAACTTCACATTCAGTGACTTATTTTTGCCTTTTTATATAGTCCTAAGGCAAATTTTAGGGAATAAGGGTTCTCATTTATGAGAAATGTTCACACCAGAGGTGACATCATAAAATAAAATAAATGGCAAATGAACTATTCCTAAGGCAGATCTTTGAGTGCATCTTTGGGCGAGTTCCTTTTGCTGGTATGTTGGATATATTTTTAGTGTCAAACACCTTAATAAGCACAGATGCCATGTGCAGGTTTTGCAACAGGATGTTGCACGTTCTAAATCTGTACTTGTGTGGGGTCCCACAGGGTTTGGGANAACATACTTGTGTCCAAGGGAAGACTCAAGAATTGAATGGAAAAGAAATCCCTGAGGAAATCATAAGCAAACACAAAACTGTCCCGAGGAATTTGAAGCCCAGGAACTCCTGTGAGTGGGAGGGTGCTCAGGGGAGTGCTGGTTCCTCCTCTGCCCTCCTACAGATCAGGGAACCTGAAATTAGGAACAGCTCAGAGGGTGGAAATAAATGTGACAGCAGACGTTTCCTTCCAGTGGAGGAGTTAGCTCAGTCAGTCCTGCTGTAATTATGAAATGGCTAGCTGGGGAAAAAAAAAAAAAAAAAAAGCAAACAGACAAAATGAAGCTGTTGTCCTCAAAGTAATATTAAAAAAAAACCCTCAGACTAATTATTTTTGATCTGAAGCTACCTGCCTTTGTTACTTACCTGCCCAGCCTACAGTGACAGCTCTAGGAATTAGTGGTAACCTAATTATTGCCATTAAGCAGGTGTACCCAGTGTGGGTTTTCTTGTGCTGGATTTTTTTTTTTTTTGTTTGTTTGTTTGCAAATCTCCATGACATTCAGAAGTAAATGTAAAAGGGCAGACAGCAATTAGCCATGCCTAGAAAAATACTCCCCAAAAAAGATATTTGGAATAATTATCTGTTTTGCAATACCAAGTCAGCAGTTTTTGCAAACTTTAAAATAAGATTATAGAAGATGAAACAGGAAAGCTTATTTCAGCTTTTAAGAAAGATGTAAGCAATTTTAAACTGTACTCTTTCCTCAGGGAGAGTTAAGAAATATTTCTAATTAATTAAAGTATAATAAAAGTATTTGCCTGGATGATAGTGTATTTTTCCTAATGATTTCTTAATTTCTAGAGTGCTTAATTGTAGCTCTCAGGGGTGTGAAGTTAAGGCAGTATGTTTCCATGTTGAAAGTATGCACTGTATTCCTTTTTTTCAGCGGGTGTGGTTTTTTGGGGTTTTTTTGGTAAGAGATATTTGTCTTTCCTGTAAATTTTTGAGAAACCAGAAGGTTCCTGCCTAATCCAATGGGACAGTAAAGGGCATTGATGAGAGTCACGTTTGTGAAATTCTCTGTTTATTAGAGATGAATGGGGAGTTATTTATTTATAGGCTATTTCTTAGAGATGAATGTCTTTCAAACAGTGCCCCCCCCAAAAAAGAAAAGATGAGGCTCCACTCAAGTTAACCTCATAAACTTGGAGGGTTATTGGTTATAAAGTGAATGGTTGTGTTTTCTCCAATTTTTTTAGTGCTGAACCTGTAATTGATGTTGCTAATTTCAACTAGAAAGTACCTTTAGTCAAAGAGGAAAAATACATTGTAAAGGAATGCAAATCCCTTAAAACACTTGAAGTGTTTTTTGGTTTTTTTTTTTATTTTTTATTTTACATGTTTTTCTGCAGTATAGAATGATGACCTCATGGTACCTATAACTTTTTTTTCATCTTCATGCTGACAGAGAAAATGAGCTCAAACTGACAACAGAACACCACTGCAATTAGAATATGCTAATCTGAAAGTCATAAATTGTATCTGTTATGAAATGGACAAAAATACTTCCTAATTAGTCCACTGCTTTAAAAATTAAATGCATATAATAGTGTATGGAGTTTTTGTTTGTTTGATAGATTGGTTTTGCAGTTGCAGCAAAATAATCCAATTAAGCCTTAGAATTTATTTTTTTTCTTCCCTTCCCAAGTTAGCCTACCACATTAGTAATCAGTGTGTGTACCAATTTTAGTCCTTGTTTCTGTACAAATACAATTTTAATTGCAAATGACACGTTGTTTGGTGCACATATTGATAGCTTCCCAGCGTGTTACATGCTTGGGGTTTACGAAGCCTTTAATATGGTTTCTTGTTGACACTTCTAAGTCCTCATTTCACAGTTACATGTTAGGGAGCTGGTTGATATATTTGCTTCTAAGGCAACAGTATATCCTTAAAATGAAACATAGGCTAATTTTAGAATTCTGTTTATATCCTCTTTCTAAAAAAATAAAAGGATGGTTTCACCCATTTATGAGAATAAAACCAAATCCCAGCCAAATTCAAGCATATTCAGGAAGAGGAGGAGGTGTACGTTACAAGGCAAGAGAGAAGATGTGAGTGAAGGATGTCTGAAGTCCTCATCTGTCAGTGAGAACCCTGGTTAAGGTTTCTGTTTGTGCCTTCAGAGACCAGACAGAGCAAAAGGATAAAGCAGGGGTTTATTGTGAGTCCTCACTGGGCAGCACAAGAGCCTGGCTGGGCACACCCAAAATGAACCCAAAATGGTCACAGAATGGACACCAGGTCACGAGATCTCACACTTTTATAAGTCCTGGTCCATTAGCAAATTGTAGTTAATTGTCCAATTGCAGCTTCAGGTTATGAAGCTCCATCCTTGTTTTTTCTTCACTGTTGTTTTCGCTCTTGGGCCTGGAAGTTGTCCTTGTACCCAAGCTAGAGAAGGAATTGTTTCATCTCCCTACTCTGTGAAGGGAGCTTAGTAGCACTTAATGTGAACCTAAAACTACCCACTAAACCAGCACAGAATCTAAAAAATATAAAAGCTGAACCAGGGGGCATCGCTGTCCGGTCCCATTTCCCTGCCTGCAGTGGGGCACCAGGGGCACTGAGCAGGGAAGCTGGGGTTTGGTTGCTGCAGTTCTGCATGCAGGGGTGGAGCTGGCATTGGGTGGTGCATTGGGTGATGCATCAGGTGCTGCACTCAGTGTTTCCCATCCCCACACCGTTCCTGTGGCTTTGGCTGCAGCCCAGAGCCCTGGGCACTGGGGCTGGAGCTGCCATAAATCCACTCCGTGGCTGCTGTGGGCTTGCAGGAACGCCCGGGAATGCTGGCAGGGCAAGGCTGCCTCTTCCCAGCAAGCCTCCCAGGGACTAAATTAATGGATCTCATATTGTATTGATTGTGGCCAATAAGTGCCTAAATGATTTGATGCAAGGCAGAGGGATTATGAAGGGAAGAGGGAAGAGGCAGCTTGAAAGAAATATGTGGTTTAATTACAGGATGAATTTCACCAATCTGCCTCCCCCTAGGAATTTAACAAATAGGCCTAAGTGCACTTAGCTGTTCTTGACATCTGTTGAAATGATATCTGCCCATGATGAGGGAATCATGGGAATTGGTCTGAGGGTATTGTCAGGATCAGTGAGCTACAGGAAACTGCTTCTCTGGCTGCAAAATTAGACGACAGAAAAGCCTGCATTAGCAGTTTTAGGTCAAGCTGTAATGATTACAATTTCCATAACAGAATTCTGCTTTCTGATTTAATGACACCAGCTCTGTCTTTGGAAAGATGCTAAGTAAATATTTAACGTGGTGTTGAAACATAAGCAATGCAATATACATATAAGCTGGAATCAGAATCAATTCCTGGGGCTGGTGTTGGTGGAAACTTGATCTATGACTTTCAAGAGAAATGTCCAGGTTTATACCTTTTTTATGATGTGCTATGACATGTTATGAAACTCAGAATCTCTTAGGTAAACAATGGAGAGGCCATAAAACCCATGGAACACAAAAGCTGGAGCTTCAGCTTAAATTCTCTAGGAAGACAAGCATGGTGAAGAGTGATGTTGTGTATTTGCTCATTTTGATTACATCTATAATTCAGCAGGAAGTGTGTGTTGCTTAACGCTTTCTACTGCATTTTATAGTATTTATACTATACCTCTGCACCAGAGAACCTGGCAATACCTTTAAAGTCCTCCGAGACATAAGTTCCTTTGCATTATTTGAAAGCTGTGTTTTCTTGTGCTTGGAGCATTTATGTGTATTACCTCATAAATTACTTGTCATTTCCTTTGAAAAAGTAATGAACATTTATTTGAGGAGGTAGAAACAGAAGGTGAGTGTGTGTATCCTGTTATCTGAGCTGCCTGGGCCTCACTGCCTGCCTGTGTGTGCATTCTGACTCTGCCTTTTGCCCATGCAAGAACTAAAATTCCACAAGATTAGGCCCAGGGAGGGGATTGTTTCTTTTGAATAGAATGCCTGCAGTGTTCTTTTTCTGTGATTTCCATTCAAAATTTGAAAGCAAAAATATATGGTTCATTCCTTTTACTGTAAAAGTTAAGTAAGGATTTATGGGTATATGAAAAGTTTATTGCTAGGGGTTTTACATATGGAGTAATTGAGGATGGAATTTTAGTTTGACTAGCAATGCAGAGTTTTCCTGGAAATTCTGTGAATTCACATCCATCTGAATTCCTGATGCTTTCCCTGTTTTACTGCAATGAGGTTAAATGGGAAAACACATCCCAAATATGGGAAATCACAGCAAGGATAAAAATTTGGTGTTCTGGTCAGTTGTTTTGTTGTTTTTTGTTTTTTTTGTTTTGTTTTGTTTTTTTAATTGTTAAGTTCCTGAAAACATAAATACATTTGCAGCAGTGATCCACAAAAATGCAGACAGCAGCAGAGACAGACACACAAGTTTTGCATTCTGCTGTGTTTTCAGAGCCCAGCTGACCCCAGTGATCTGTGTGTCTGTGAGGCTCAGCCTCCCCTGGTGCTCACGGAGAGTTTCACCGAGTTGAGTTTTCTGTGGAGGCAAACCTGCAGGGAGCTCTGCACTACCACCAGGCCAAAGTGTGGCCATCAGCTCTTGGAGAGGGAATTAGTTCAGAAAAGCAGAAGATTCTGTTTGAAAGTCTGATCTGGCTCCAATAGGCAAAACCAGTGTCAGAACGGAAACATTTTAGTATTTGTTCTGCCCAGCAGACTGAGTCATTATGACTATATAGAAAAAAATGTTTTCCTCTAAGAGTGAACTTGTAGTATCAATTTAAAAATTCGCTATTAATCATTAAGTTGCAAGATTTGATATTGCTTTCCAATATCCTTTGAAATATGGTGTGATGTAAAATAAACCCCCAAATACCTGAGAAATTAAAATTTATTTGCACACTAAGCATATTTATTACCTTATTTTTAGAGTTGTCTTTATTTGATGTCTCATTGCCAATGTTCCAGAAACAGAATTCTGTGCTGCATGTATATACTCTGTTAATAGGATTTAAAAGAATGTTAATTTGTTTCCCTTTGCAGCTAAAATACTGTAGTCTTTTTAATAGAAATGAAATAGAGGTTTTTTTCTTCCATAGGTACCCAACATAGGAAGTTGTAATATATTTATAGTTACCAGGTGGAGTTTTTTTTTCACTTTTATATGAATATGAGCTCTCTGCCATAGTGTATCATAGCTCAGGGCATCTTCAAAACCTTTGTGATGTCATGCATGTATCTAGGCTAAAATTCTCTAGGCTAAGTTTGTTCAAATCTTGTACCCATAATTAGGTATCTAAATATAATGGCCTGATTCTTGAAAGATGTGAGCCCTTTTAGGTACAGTGACTTGCTGAGATTTGCTGTGCTCTGCATTTCTAAATCCAGGCCATATATGTAGGCAGCCTAAATATAGATTCATGGACTAATTTAAGACTTCAATAGACTTCAAATGATTTGGCATGTTTCTCAGTTCATGTTATTCCTGATGGAGAAAACCAGTGATTCCAGCAGTGATCCTTGTCTGCCTGGCACTGCTGGGAAAGGGTTGCTCCTTGGCTTTCCAAGTGCTTTTGAAAGCTCTGTAACAGCTCAGTGTTATATTATATTATCCCTGTTTGAGGCACAAGTTCTGTCTTTTATATTTCAAATTTCCTAGGAATGTAATGGAAAATTGTTTAGGGAGAGCCCTTTCAGTGGGACTGAATTATGTATGGATAATGTGAAATGCCTGCTCTCTTCAAAGCCAGGATGTTTAAGGGAACACATTACTTTGAATAAAACTCATCTTATATTGAACAGAGCATTTCCACCTGTCAGACAGTGTGTTTCTTTCCTGTGTTGGTGGTATTTTCAGGACTCACAGAAAAAATGGTTCAGGGGTTGTTTTGCTTTTTGAATTGGAATAAAGTGTAAAAAGACTTCAGGTATAAGTGGCTTTTATCCTTAAATTTGAATTCCTCAAGACAAAACAAGGTACTTAAAAATGTGGTATGACTGTCACAAAATCACCCTGTAATTGTGACTGCTTGTAGTTCTCACCAGTCCTGGCTTTGGCAACCAGATGAGAGTGATGAAAAAAAGCAATTATTCCTCATTTAATGAGGGCATTGTGTGTGCACAGCAGTCCAGAAAGTCCAAACTCTAATTTGAATGTATTCATTACCATCCTTTACTCTTTGTCCAACTTTCAGTTCATTTTCTTATATTTAAATTTGGCATCCTTTGTTAATTGAGGCTTCTTGTAGTGGAGATGAGGCTGGGATGTAGATGAATGGAAATGGAACTATTATTATGAACCAGCATTAACATTGCTCTTTCCAGTTTCAGGTTGATTTGTGTTTGGTGATTTTTTGTTTGGGTTTTTCTGGTTTGCTGTTTTGTTGTGGTGTTTTTCTCTTTTTTTTTTTATTTTTTTTTCCAAAATTGCATTTTTATGGACATTAACAAGTACAGGCATTGGATGTGGGTACATTCTGTAGCAGACAGAGAACAGATGTATTTACAAAGAATATTCAGAAATATATTACTGCACTTTTGTGTACAGTCTGAGTTTTATTAGAAAATGACAACCTCTTCTCCTCTGTAAAGGAAATTTTCAAAAATAGACAGCAATATTTGTGATACAGATATTTGTTACAGAGTAACAGAAGAATGGTGTTAAGCAAATATTGTGGTTCACTGTTTCTCCTAATTCCCCATCGTTTCCTTCCTCTCACAGAGATTTTCCTGCACACTTCTTTACCCTCCAAAAGGAGAGTAAGGTTTAAAAAACAATTAGAGCTATCACAGTTTTAGAAAAATACCAGCAATCAAGGTGTTAACATATTTCCACATCTCATGAACCTGCTGTCAGTCTAAACAAGGAATGAAAATTCTTGCACCCATGTGAAATCTCAGCAATTCCTTGGAAGCTCGGGGTTTTCAGCATTCACCTTTCAGACTGGCTGCTGCTGAGCCAACTCAGGAGTGTGATTTATTTACATTTTAAAGAAAATTTTATCCAGTGATGCAGTTAGTTACTTTCTTACGCCCTCTTTTTTTCATGTGACGTGAGTCATTCATAAACACTTTGTGGTTTAGGCAGCAAGGTGGGAGCAGGAGTATCTAAAGAAAAAGAAGGAAAAAAAAAAAACCACCAAGAAAATGTGTAGCCAGAATGACAAATCCTTAGGCACAGCTATAAAACATACAGATCAGTAGCAGAGAGCCATAAGAATATATTGACTGTGGCTCAAACTCATCAGAGAAGATTGATCAATCCAGCTGACTTGCATTAATTGTGAAATAGAAGGAATGCCACGATCAATGATAGGCATGAAAGTGCAGCAGTAATGATGCCACATCCAGCTAATCCAATAATGGAGAACCTGATGGATAGCATATTGGAATTCCACTGCTCGGGCCCCTGTCACAATAAAGTATATCCTGCAATTATGGAGAAAAATCAAGCAGGCAGCAGTGGAGGCAGCCTAATCGGGCAGTGGCGCAGTCGCTCTCCTGATTAAACACCCTCTTAAGTGGCACTCCAACACTGCAGCTTGGCTGGGCTCTGAAAGGGAATCCTTAAATTCAGGGGAAACTGTGTTTTAATCGAAGCAAACCATGAATAGTAAGATCTCCAGTTAACTGTGGGCATTTGAGCACGGGTCACTGGTCTCTGGCTGTTGGCCACGAGGAGAAAGGACCATTGCTGGGTTGTGAGCCACCAACCACCTGTGCTGCAATCAGTCTGGGTTTAGAAAGGTTTAAACACCTGATGAGAAAAAGAATACCTCTAACAGACCTGTGGAGAACTCCAATTTAGTGAACTTCTACCCATGTTTGCCTACAGTTACTAATTTCAGTCTGGTCAGTGTTAGGTGTTGATTGGAGGAAAAATAGATTTTTTAGTAATGTAAGTACAGCCAGACCTGTGGCTGCAGTTTAGATTCAGTGGTCGTCTACTCATTATAAAACCAACCTGAATCCTCTCCAAAGTACAGCATCTGTCACATTAAGGATTGAGTTCTTCAGTTCTTATTAAATATTTACTTTCCTACTATTACTTTTATACTGATACCTAATTTTTATTGTGAAGTTTTATCTTTATGAGCCTGTTCATTGTCATTTTGACTCGACTTTGCTGTTGGCTTGACTTGTTAGGACCCAGCTTTGTGTCAAGAGGCTGCAGGGGCTGTGCAGGAACCCCTTGGCAGTGGCTGTTTAAGGGAGGTGTGTCTCCTGCATCCTCCTGGGACACTGGGTTCTTCCTGCTGCTCTTGGAAAGGACCTCTGGGAGCTGCAGAGGAGCCATCTCTGTTTTCTTCACCTTACCCCTTGTCAGCAGTACTTCTCAATTATCTGTTTGTGTTGGAGTGATGAATGACTGACCCTGGAGCTGCTCAGCATTCAGGGCACCCAGGGGCTGTTGTTTCTGGGGCTTTGAGCAATCCACAAATGGTGGCTGCCTCACCACTGAGGAAGAACCTGAACTCTCTGGATCACTGCATTGCCTTCTGGAAATCATTGACTGCTTTAGTTCCAGTTCGGGATGGCAATTTTTATGTTTCAGCCATAGAAATTTGTCATTTTTCAGATACAAGCGTTTGTGCATAAACTGGACTGAGGTTTTGATTCTTCACAGGTCTTGAAACTCTCAGTAGAACCTGGCTCTGTTTCTATGTGCAAATGTAGGGGGGGTGGTTCACTGTTGTGGTTTCAATTCGAAAACCGGGCAGAAACACCAATTTTTGTTCTGGTTTGATTTTTGCCAGTTTCAAAGTTTTCAATTAAGAGCAAAGCAGGCTTGAGCTTAAAAGTAATAACACTTTATTAACTAATATTAAAAGAAATGAAAATAACAAGAATGAGGATGGAACCTTTAAAAACTCTTCCTCCCTCCCCACAACCCTTTTTCCTCTTAACCAACAATGTAAAGACACCAACACTCAAAAATCTCAGTCAGTTTTTCACCTCTACAAATAGTCTTTCTTTGGTTCATTTAGAGAGAAAAGTATTCTTTGCTAATGCTATGGAATGCTTTTTACAAGAAAAGAATTCTTGTGGCTTCATTTTTCTCACAAACTGCAGGTGCCTGAGATCTGCCTTTGTGAAGTCTTTCCCATCTTTCACAGTTTTCCTTCACAACTGTGTTCTCGGTCCATATCAGCTTCTTGGGGTGCATTTTTTTAAGGATGAGCCATTCTAGCATCCTTTCACTCATCTCTGGAACAGAGGTCTTCCCCTTTTATCCCCAGGGCCGAGGTTTCTCATCAAGCCTTTAACATTGATGCCTCTGTTCATGATTGTGGCCACAACACTACCACCCCCCAAAGCATCCCATAAACTTACTGGGGAAAACCCAAAGTCTGATATA
>VXBS01005740.1:1023066-1038429 GCA_013400255.1 Sitta europaea
GGCCCGCAGCCCCCAGCCCGGGCAGGGCCGGGGGGGAGAGGTGTGCCTGCCCACGGCCGGGAGCAGAGAGAGCTGCCCGGGCTGCTTTCAAAGGTAATAAGGACTAGAAAATGCTTTCCCATTGGTCCAATAAAATGTCAATCTCAAACCCAGCCAGCTCACTTCCCTGGGCTGGTCAAACTAGGACATTCATGAACAAAATCACTTTGCTGCTCTCACTGGGCTTTTTTCCTTTAGAAAAAGTTGTTGAGACAGAGAAGCTGAGGGAGAATTATTTAAGCAAACAGCAAGCAAACTAAAGTATTGTTCCAGTTGAAGTGTGCTGGTAACAGCTGTCGTGACAGCCCAGGAGCTCTGCAGGAGCCTCTCTGCCCGAGCCTCAGCTGCGGCGTGCGGCAGGAGCTGCCCGGCCCTGCGCCCTGCTGCACAAAACAGCGCTGCGAGCCTGCGGCTCCCAGCTGCTCCTTCCCTCTCACTGCTGTCTGGTTTTCTCAGTGTTGTGGGGAAATGATCAGCCAGTGTTTGCATGGGGCTTCTCTTCTTCCTCTCTAACGTTGATTGTACCTGTGGGGGCTGAAGGGACAAAAGAAACAAGATTCCTTCCACGGTTACAGCGTGAATGCAGGGAGGAAATTAATGAGATCATTTATCCGAAGGGATCTAAGTATTCCGAAGTGTTTGTTTTCAATAGAAAAAAATAATTAAATACTAGACTAATAAGTGATCAATAAGTCCTGAATTTTTTTTCAGGCTGCTTAAGTGAGCTGACAACAAATACTGTATCTTTCTGTTTCTTTGCAAGTAGAAAATAGAATTCACATTCTTAAGGGCTTTTTCCTTTAAAGGTAGTGCAGTATGACCAAAACATAAGTTGTCCAAGTTGTAAATGCAATACCACCATCCTGGGTGTTCATAGCATCTCTATCTGTGAGGAATAGCCTGATACAGTGTGTGTTTTCTAAACTTATTTTTGATTGTGTGAAGTGTTAACAGCTCGTTTTACACCTCCCATCATAGGAGTAATAATAAAGGGAAGGCCACTGCAGACTCTGTGATGGTAGCTAATTGCTGTGGAACAAACCCTGGCCTTCTCTGAGACTTTGTTCATTTCTTTTGTCCACCAGGGAATAATTTTAATACATGAAAAAAACTCTATTCAAGTTATGTTCCTGCAGTAAATGAGATCTACTTACTTCTTTCCAGAACAATTAATTTCAAGCCAGCCTATGTTAAAGAAAGTACTGAGCAGTGTGTTTTATAATTGCTGGAGAGCTGTACATGCAATATTAGAATAGAAATATCGGGTTTCTTTTCAAGTTTTGAATAATCCCAGTAGACTTGCAAGCTGCTATGAATAATTCTGTAAATTCGAAGTGAAAGAGTTCAGATATTTTCCCTTCTCTCTTTGAGATTACTGTAGTTATTTGAGGCAAAAAGGCAAAACACCTCAATATTATGGAAAATGAAGCTACTTTAAGACTGAAGTAATAATGGATAGCCTGAAGGCATTGGTTGAAACAACCTGACTCCTGCAATGTTTTTTGGTTTTTTTAAATGTTTTTTCCCCTCTCAAATAAGTTGTTAGATGCCACCAGTCATCTGTGAAGTTACAACATGGTATCTTCATAAGAGAGGAACTTCTGTAAAGGCTTCACTTGGCTGTCAGCAGTTTAACATCATTTCACAGGTGTAAATCCTCTCAGACACCCCTGAACAGAGGCAGGAACAAGGAGGAATGGCTTTAAACTCTCAGAGGGCAGAGCTAGGTGAGATTTTAGGAGGGAATTGTTCCCTGGGAGGGTGGCAGCCCTGGCACAGGTGCCCAGAGCAGCTGGGGCTGCCCCTGGATCCCTGGCAGTGCCCAGGGCCGGGCTGGACACTGGGGCTGGGAGCAGCCTGGGACACTGGAAGATGTTCCTGCCATGGGACTGGGGGATCTTTGAGGTCCCTTCCAACCCAAACCATTCTGTGATTCAGTGATTATTTGTGGTACCTGCAATGAAGTATTTTAGAGCCCTTGTCATACCTTTTTCCGTGGTATTTTTTTAATGGTGTTTTGTTTTGATTTTTCCTTATTGCTCATTTTTCACCTATAGCTAAATCTCAGTGCATGGCACATGGAACTGGGCAGGCAAGAGCCATGCTTTTTCCACGGGAATCTGGTTGTTCCATAGAACTGTGCTGGCAAGGTGCTGCTGCCTCTGCTTGCCTTGCAGTGTCACTGCCTTTGCTGATTTCTGTTGTGCTCTTGAACTAAAACTTGTAATGCAGATGGTGACCCTGGAAGGTCTTACAAACTTGCAAGTGCTTTAAAAGGTGTTAATGCTTTTCCCCAGGAAAAGAGAGGGGAATTTTAACCTCCTCCAAAGGATTGTTTCATCTGTAATTAGCAGAAGCAAGATCATACAAATACAGAAATCGGTGAGCTAATTGCAGTAGTCTGGCAATGAGGGACTCTACTGGGATCAATTAACATGATCTAGATATTAAAGGAAAGCAGAATGTTCCCTCTTTTTTCCCCTCCTATGATTTGCCACATTTGTCTCTTAAATACAGACTCTTGCAAGGTAAAAAAAGAAAAGGTTGGCTTTTTTTTTTTTTTTTAAATATTTCCAGAGCAATAAAAGTCATCATGATGATCTTCAGTTCTGCTGACATCCTGCTTGTTTCTTTTACAGCTGAGGCCAAGTGTCAGGCACTGCTGGGAAGGGTTTGCTGACTGGTGGCCCAATTTTTTTGGTATTTAACAGCAGAATTGCTCTCATGTTGAAACAGGCTCTGATTCTTAAGCTCAGTACACTCTGGTACATATTTATGGAGGTTTTGCACTATTAATTGTATTGTGGGATGCCCTTAGACCTAGACAGAGGTGGTTAAGATATGTTTTTGCACTGATATTGTGCATGATGATACCATATTACAGCATACACGTGGCTATACTCTCCTGGCAGTCACAGGGGAAGAATGTCAGCTTTTTGAAACCTGTAAATACTGGGGATTCGTGGCAGGCTCGTCAGCAATAACACATTAATATTTGAAATGTTGTGGAAGCCATTCAGGTGGCATTTCTCAGCTGAGGGCAGGGAGGGAGCTGGCAGGAGAGCAGCTCTGGGTGTGCTGGGGCTGCTCTGCAGGGAGTGAGCTCAGAGAGCCCCAGGGCAGGAGAGACAGAGCTGACACACCTGGGCTGGCACTGGCCAGTGCCTGGGCTGCCACCCAAAATCACTTGAGCTCTTGTTGCAAGGGTCAGGGGCCCATGGAACGAGAATATTTTGCTTTTAGGGAGATTCAATCTGTGCTGTCCTGATCCGAGGTGGGCTTGTTCAGCTTGGTAAGAGCTGACGACCCAGGCTCAGCAGGAAGGGAATTTCTCACCTGTCTGCAGTCACTATTCATGTGTTCCTCCTTGCCTCTGAACAACAGAGGAAAAATGGGTTTTGAAACTCGGTTATTCAGTACTACAAGGAGTAAAATGCAGTGAAAATGGACTGCAGTATTCTTTTTCATTTTTAGAAAATAATTCCAGACATCAGAGAGGGATTTTATATAACCTGGTAATGAAGAATAGTTTTTCTCTTGTTCTCTGAGCCCCAGGCATTCCACATTACTGAAGCTGGAACATGACATGTACAACAAGAATGTATGAAACCTTTAAGATTTTTTTCCTAATACCTAGATAGCTGCTGAAGTTATTTTCTTCTGAAAAAGAAGTGATTATAGACATATTTCTTATATAATTAGTTCAGAACTATCAAATAAAACCAAAAGTGACTCGTCTTCCTTCCCCACTCTCCCTGTGAAATGCCAAGTTTGTCTTATTTCTCATGGAGATGGATATTTAGATAATGACAGCAAAGCTATTTAAAATGCAGAGGAAACTCCTTCCTTGATTTTTTTTCTTTTTTTTCTTTGTGCTTCACTCAGTCCTTTTCTATTATAATCCCTATGGACTTGGATCCTTTCCCTCACCCCTGTCCCCCCTTTTGCTTATACAATTGACTTGCTTTGAGAAAAATATTTCCCCTTTTTTCTTTCTTTCTGTGTAGGCTTGGGCTTGCAGTTGGATTTGTTGGGTTTGGGGTTTTTTTTGCATGTGGTGTTTTCAGTTTCTTTTCTCCTGAAGACAGATGGTGGCAACACTGTTCTGTGTAAAGCAAAGAGAAAACAGCTGGTGAGGTGCAAGGCGAGGCCAGCCCAGCAGTCCATGGCTGCTCCCAGAGTCTCCAAGTCTCCCTTGGCTTTCCAGAGGAGCTGGTACCTAAACTTAGCACAGAGTTACCTCCCCTCTAACTGTAACAGTAAAAACTTAATTAAAAAACAAATCACAAATACAGTAAATTTATGGCATAGTACAGATGCAGTACCTTTCCTTCTTGGCTTCCATATTTAAATCCATACTTGACTTAGGAAAAATTTGTTGCAGTCTAATAACTATAAAATACTAATAGGAAATAAAATCAATGTTGGCCCCAGCCTTAGAATGCAAACCACACACACACACTCTAAGATATGGTCAAATAGTGCTTACTCAGGAGATTCAGGTCCAGGAATCGAGCAGCACTGAGAACCACTATAAAATATGCAGGAAATGAAAAAAAATCTGTTTAATAGAGGCTCACAAATTGTTGTTTTTATAAGATCAAGGTGTTTTTTAATTCCCTTTAGGTGAAAAGAATTCTCATGATTGGTATTTGTCAGACTTGGACAGGTGAAAGTTGCTTGGTGGTTTTTTTTATTTTCCCTCCTTTACAGTGTTATTAGTCCCAAGTCTCCAGGTTGCTAAATGTACACATATGAATTACAGTGTTTCAGGATTCAAATGAAAGGCTTTGGGGAAAAGAAAACAAAACAAAAAAACCCCAAACCAAGACATCTCCATGATGCATTTTAAGTCTGGCTTTGTTTAGTCAAGAATGCTGTGCAGTCATTTTAATGAATTATGCTCCTGCCTAGCATGGGCAGCGTGCACTGAGTGAGCAGCGTGGCTCTCATGCCAGTCTGCATCTGTAACCTGTCAACTGCTGCACCCCTGCCAGGGCAGAGTCTAGAGGGAGGGTTCCCATTTTCACAAGAGGGCTTTATCTTCACCAACAGCCAGTCAGAGGTACAGTGAGAGCTCAGACTGGGGAAAAGGAGAAAAAAAAAAAAGAAAAAATGGGGAAAGAAATATCCAATTTTGGGGAAAATCTGATGTTATAAAACAGATTTTTATCTTTATTTAGAATGAAGATTTTTAAACTTTATTTAGAATGGAAGTAATTTTTTTTTTAATTACACTTTTAAAAATGGAGTCTTATTTAAGGAGTTTTGCCATGTGGATGCTGTAGAGCCATTGAATCTCTGTGGCTGGGGGTCTCCAGCTCTCTCACTGTCCTTTGGCTGCTGCAGGTTCTGGGAACCTGAGTCAAGTGCCTGGGTTGCTTGGAAAGGCTCAGGTCCCTCAAACACCATCACAGCAGCAGCTCAGCAGCTGAAGGAGAGGGGAATGAGTTTAGAGGAACTCTCAGGGCATTATGAGCACAACAGCCCTGAAGAACTTTCCACTGTTTTTGAGCTGGCAAATCAGGAACAGCTGTCCCTGTGACAGGGTCTGGATTCAGCTCTAGGATGAAGGATCCCTTTGGTCACTTCAATAAGATTTTGCTGTCTCTGGAGCTGTGTGAAGCTCTGTGTCCTGTGCCCAGTTCATCAGTGCTGCTTTCAGCAGCAGCTCTTTCCCTCCTGTGCTGGACACATGCTCCTTGTTTCCAGGCTTCCAGGGCTATTCCATGGCTTTCCTAAACTCTCAAACTTCAGAGACCTTCATGCCATGCAGCAGATTCAAGACAAAGGCTGTGTTTTCTCTAGAGGTGCTCAGTTCCTGCAGGATTTATTTATTTCTGTAAGGGTGGGTGTTAAATACCAGAAATGCCATAGTTTAGGTTTATTTGTCTATGATGGGTATTACAGTGTAGCTGAGCCCAGGTCATAATTCTTAAGCAAAAGTATCTTTACAGAGTGGAAATTAATTGTTATTTGTAATTGTGTGTGCCTGCTTGAGACACATCAGGAATTTTTATCTGAGTAATGAGACACCCCTGTCTCAGAATATGCATGCTGAGGTGTAGAAGGCCTGAATTCCAGTCTCTAGACACAATTAGAAATCAAAACAATTGCTGTGATATACTGAAAAACCAGACAAGTAACCTCATGCAGAGCAGCATTCCCTACCCTTTTAATTGCTGCTTATCCTGTCTCAGTAAGTGAGGTAATTGATGTTTTACTCTCAAAATTGATCTCGGTGTTTCAGGTAGTTAGCAGACTAGAATGGCTTCTGCACCATAGCACTAAAAATCGTTTTCTCTCATAAACTAATCCCAGGCTCAAAAATGTGGCTCACCTGAAGGCTCCCTAGCTTAAAAATAATGAGTTTGTTTGGCTCTTGGGTCCACCAGACCAGATTGTGATTAATCTGAACAACCACAGAGAGCATCCCAGCACTGCTCCTGCTCTTTGCAATTCTCCTGGTCACATTTCTCCCCAAGGGTCACCTACAGCACAGCTTTGAGGAGCTCCAGATGATTTCTGCTGGTTCTTTGGTTATTCCTGTTTGAGTGAGAGGAGTTGTTTGGGGTCACAGCAAACTGGCTGAACAGGGGATGGGTTTCAGTTTGAGCTGCTTGACCCAGCACCTCTCAGGTGATGGGCACACTTGTAGTCTGGTTTTAGGCCTGAAGTTTCTGATTTTCTGATGTTTTGGTGGCTGAAATTCTTTTCTCAGCGAATCAACACCAGGATTGTTTTTGTAACGGTGTTCATGTTGTGAATTCTTCTGGGAGGAGGGATCTCTCTTGCTGTCCCTCTGGTTTGACCAATGTGGGTGAAGAGGTTTGCCTTTCTCTCACCAATCACAGTGGTCTGTGGAAAGTGGTGCATAAGGGTGGACATTTTTAATAAAATCAGTCCTCACACAGCCTTGAAAGAATCACAAGGAGTCTGTGTTGTGTGTTTATCCTACAGCAACACACACACTCCTGCAGGTGAGGGACTCACCTCAGGGCCTTGGCTTCACTTTGCTGCTTCATGTTTGTCAATACAGCATTTCTAGGAGGAAAAGGGAGGACAGAAATAAATAACATGCAGGTCAAAATACTTTTTGTAATATTGCACATTTGTCTCATTGCAAAGTTTAGTTTAGGAAGTTCTAGAAATTAACTGTAAAAGCAGCACAGGATTGTTCCAAACGCTGGAGATGAAACAAATGAAAAGCAGAGAGCAAATGACACCTTGCTTGAGGCTACAGCTGTGGTGCATTGAACACAGGCTGGGCCACCACTCTGGCAGTGTTACCTGCATGCAGATGAGGGGAAATGTTCCTTCTGGGTGGTGTGTGCAGTTATTATATCGATTGTGTGTATGGTTATGAGCTGTTGGCATGAGTCATTAATACTGTGTGTTCCCTCCTGTAATGGAAACAAGCAGACACACATGCAGGTAGAAGAGATGCTTCTCTCTCCCTCTCCATCTCTGTTGTGTATAGAGCTGTAGAGAAATGTGACAAACTTGGAGATGGAATTCTTTGTCCTTGCTGACTTTCAATCTGGGCCAAGGTGTGGCAGAAAAGTGAAGATATGTATAGTTATGTGAAGAAAAGAGGCTATATTTATTGCAAAAAGAGGTGATATTTAGATCTTTCATGTTTCTATAGTAAAAGGTTCCTCTCTGCCTTCTCAGGGGACAGGCTTTCAGGTCAGGTGTACCTCACCTCGTCATAGCTCATCACAAAGTTTTGCAGAGGTGTTGGGAGCAGCACTTTCATACATAAGGATGGAATGCAACATGCCACTGCAATTATTTCAAAAGTTGTAGACACAATACAGGTTTGAAGCTACAATTTCAAGCTTGTTATCCTGGAGGTCGTTGAAGAACATGACATTTCGTTTGCAAAATGAGCCTGGCTGTGCATGCAGGTGCACGCACATACACAAGTTTTAAATGTTTCCCTCTCCTTTGCTTTTTTTAGGACAGTAAGGCCATTGCCATGGCCTCATTAAAAGGTGAAAGAAAGTGTTTAACTTTGTCAGCTGCACCTGATTTTTGCCAATGATTGCTCATTTTCTTAACAGAAAAGTAAAGAAGGCTATAAATGAGACTTACATGTTCAAGGTAACCTTACCACTTCTGTGTGAGAAGAATACAGTGCACTAATGGATGCTGTTATATGACAATCTCTAAATGTCTTCCATTATTAAGTGTCAAGGTTTCTTTTAGGGAAGCTTTAGAAATTCTTGGGAGAACTGTTTCATTGCAGCAAGCTGTAGCAGTGCCACTAAAAATATATTGCTAATTAAAGTTTATTGACAGTCTCTGTAATGCGTTCCTGGAACAAGTCAAAGCACTGAGTAGTTATTGAATGCAAGGCACTGCATCTTCTATAGTTAGTTAAGCTGTTTAGGAGAGGAGATTAAGGTACTCTGCCCTTCCTCCCCTGTGTAGTTATTGGCTGTGGCTATTGTGCAGAATAAAACACTTTCCTCTCGGGATGCCAGTGCTGCAGACTCCAAGAAACTTTGTCACCAGGTTCTTCACTTGGTAGCCCTGGGAAAGTGGGCAGGTCAGGTAAATACTGCCAAGGTCTGAAAGGTACATCTCCCCAGGAAGGACAAGAATTTGGACCGTTCAGAAAACAATTCCTTCCAGGTGCAGCTCTTAAGTTGAGCAAGGGTATGCAGAGTTACTTCAGCTGTGTGTGGTGGGAGTGAAGCAGGTGTAAATCACACTGTGCAGTTGTAGAGGCACAGCCCTGCTCAGGTGTGCTCACACCCGGCCCTGGGCCAGCAGGAACAAGAGCAATTGCATCCCTGGCTCTGTCTGCTCACACTGCATGGCCTGTGCTGCTCTGGTTTTGCTTTACTGCTTATGTAGAGTCACAGAATACCCTGGCTTGTGGGGATCTTTAAAGGTCATCGAGTCCCAAGTTACATCAGTGATTTCTTACTGGTATCACGAACCTGGAAAACTCTTGCAAGCTGTTACATAATGATCCTTGGGTGTAAGCACCAGAAGCATTTGCACTGTCTTGCCACATCTCTGGGATACTCTGAGACACAGTGGATCTATGAGCAATTTGGTAAATGCAAGGAGCAGGATTTATTCTGCAGATGACTGCCAGAAGACTTTTACTCTTCTTTAAATCACAAAGTCCAAGCTACTCATTTCAGTAGAGTTCCTCTGCAATTCTGTTGCTGTAAGCAAGGGCACAGTGCTGCCTCTGGGAAGTAGGATTTACAGTACAAATCAGAACCAAAGCAGGATTTTTTTTTACATGGGGTACAAGTGAGTATCAACAGCTTTCCAAAGTGATTGGTTTGTGGCTCTGAGAGCCAAACATTCTGCCTGCTTGTACAGCCTACAGTTCCACTGAGGAACATTATCTGAGTTGTAAAAAACTATGTAAAATGCTCCTTATGGCAGGCTTGGTCCTAGAGCTCATTAAATTTCTGCCTGCCCTTTCTGCTGATTCAAGTTTCTTGCACACAGAGAAATGGCCAGAAGAGCTGTGTGATGGAGAGGGGCAGTGGACCCTGGTGGGGAGCCAGGTCAGGCTCATGCTGTGAGGGTAAGAACTGCCCCATGAAGGGTACAGACATGACTGACCCTCTGGGACTAATTCATTCATTGATCAAAACCCAAAGAAAACACACTCCTGATTTTGGGTGTATTTACTGAGTATTGCACCCAGGGTGCAAAGTTCTCTTTCTAAACTTCACAAAACCATAATTCCTACACGTCTTTGCTGTGCTTTAGGGAAGGAATCTCACCTGCAGAGTCCACAACTTGATAAATTAGTGCAGCAAAGGCAACTTCTGCTTCTCTCAAAAGATTCTTAGCAAACAAATCCTGCTAAGTGTGGCAAAGGGCACAACACTCATGTTTTGATTTGTGTGTGCAAGCCCAGAACTCAGCACTGCATCTCCAGTGCAAAACAGAAAGGTATCTAAATGTCATTGATGCCTTAAATTACCCCTATTGTCCTATGGAAAATGTGTGTGGATTCTAATGACCAACTTTCATTCTGCATTCACGTCCTTGAAATTCTCTCCCAGGAGCTAAAGATAAGCAGCAGTATGTGTTTCCTAAGCAATGAAGTTATCCACCAAAATGACAAGTTTTAGGTACAGGGATAGATGAGAACAGACTGTCATTTTGATTCACCTCGTTTTTGCATTCAAATTATACTGGCAAGAATATGTAAGAAAATGTATATAAAGTACATGTCTGTTTCTATGTCTATAAAGAAAACCCAAAACAAAGGAAAAAAAATCAATAGCTTGATTAACCAACTAAATTACGCTATAATAGGATGCCATTAATTATCTGTCAATTTAAAAATAATCCCAGAATATAAATAGTTGTTAATATTAAACATTCTAAGGTTTTCCTTTCTTTATCTGCAGATTAATAAAATAAGTTTTGCAGATCAATTTGCTGATGATTGATATATGAGGTTAATACTGCAGAATGACCATTTAGTATGCTTTGGATCACTTAATATAAAATAAACTATTTTACATATATAAATACACCCATACACACACACAGCCTTTCACTTTATGACACTGAAGATTCATGTTTTAATTGGAAAAAGAACAACTCTGAGGAAGGGGACAAATGAAAGTCTGGATATCTGTCAGTTCACTGGCTTCTTGCTGACCTGGCAATATCTGGTTTCTCAGACCAGTTCCTTCTGTAATGACCTCTCCAGCCAATAATGTGGATCTGCCAGATAAAAGCTGTGTTTTGGGTTTTTTGTAATTTGTCAAGCATCAGTGACTGAAAGAACTTGGCTTATTTTTATTAGCACACAAGCCCAGCGAGTAGGCTTGCAGATGTTTGCTGATAGCACAGGGCTGTGTCTGTAGGAGCAATTTGTAACAAAACTGGCTTTGGTAATTGTCTGGAAATCCATGCCTGTCTCAGTGATATCCTCATTGTCAGGCTGCTGTTCTCTCCTCTGCCTTGAAGGGTTGGAGTCTTACCTGCAGCTGGAATAACTGCACCTTAAGAGGCTAGGAGTAATTTTCTAGAAAAATTCTATGTGGAGTTTTTACTTAAACTCTATTTTAATTTTACCATACATTCTTGGCCCATAGTTTTTAGCTGTCTTCTCTGTCCATGATCTTTACTTCAGAAAACCTATTATGCAGCACATAGGATTTATTGCCTTGTTTGGGTAATACAGACCCTCAGTATTCAGCAGGACCTGATACTCAGATAGTAATTAGCACCTCTAATTTCTTCATTCTATATTTACACTAGCTTCAGAGTTTATCACTTAATTGGTATTCATACCATTATCTGCATATTTTTTTTCTGCATAGAGTCTTTAAGGAAAGAAACCTAAAACCCTTTTCCCCAAAGGTGCATGATTTTACAAGAGTAAATTCCTGTAATGATGATATGCTTATGAAACAAGAATTATTTGTGCAGCAGTGAATAGGAGAATACCTATAATATGCCAGGCTTGGTTTGGGCCTGCTTACATTGTAAGATAACAGACTTGAATTCTATACTGCTTGCTGCTTTAACATCCCAGTATTTTTAATTATGTTTTTCATAGTGTCCATTTATTCTTTGTAGTGCATTGCCTTTGCTTTCAGATTATCCTGTATAATATTTTCTGTGCTATGCAGGTAATGAAATGCACTATGGCCAGTCCTTTGCATATAAAAGGAGTTTATATTTGAGTGCTAACCATAGATCAAGTTTCTCATGGGGTTGCTCCATGCAGAGCGTGCATCCAGAATTTCATCTTGAGGCTTTCCCACTCAGGTGCTTCTCTGGAATGGTACTTGTAAAAGAAATTTTCTTCAAGACCATTTTCCTGATTTCTATTAAAGTCCTGTGTAAGGTGGTTTCCAGGGCCTTAATGTGCCAGGGTTGGTGATGCACGGAGTGTGGATCCAGATTAAACCCAGCGCTGTCCTGCTCTGCACCACACTTTCCACAAGGTCATGGCAAAGACCCACAGTTCCCAGAGTGTGTTTGAAAAGCAGGGAACTAGCTGTGTCCCAGGATATGAGCCCTGGGGAAGCTGCAGTGCTGGCTGCTCTTGTGCCATCCTGCAGGGATTTCACTCCCAGGGATGTTAGAAAAGGCAGAATTTCCAGGCTGTGCTGCAGCACCACAAGTTTCCTTGAATACTCTCAGGGAGCCAGAGGCAAATTTGGTCATGTAAGTCTCTGTGATCTGCAACATGCTTTGGGCATACAGCTTAGGCTGTTAAAAAACAAAGAAACCAAAAATTAAAGAAAAAAAAAAAACCAAACACAAAACCTGTTTTAGGTAACCATGATGTTCAAGCAATATAGAAAATCTTGAAAATCTTATCCTGCAGCTAAGAGGTGAATATTGGACTTTAAGACTTCTTAGTTGGTTAAAGGAGCCATGTTGCAAAAGGAAATAATTGCCTACAAACTGTTTTAATGTAAAAATCTTTACAAGTGTTTATCTTTTATTTTTTGAGATTTTCTACGTTTCCTTGTCTCAATAAAATGATCCTGTTTGGAATATGTTGCTGATTTGAGGGCAAAAAGAAAAGGAGAGTGAGAAAAGCCTATAAAACTATAGATTATTTTTTATGGATGATGAGATGGTCCCCATTTGCATTTACAGCTTTACAAGGATTGTAGCACTAGGCTCTTTTTCTTTTTTTGATGGAAATGCTTAATCTGAGCTCAATGGGCCATAATAATTGCCTGTTTCTTCCAGTAGAAATAAACCCACTTGTATGTGACACTTGAAACCTTAACTCTGCTTAGTATTACCCACGGAATTGGAGACGGTTCTTCACCCAAAGTATATTTATGACAGCAGCACCAGTCGATATACAATACCCAGCCAAGGGCATTGGAGAATAAATCAGTCCCTCCAGCCCCTGCTGGAGCACAATAACTGATGGTGGTAATAAAACCCCAGGAAATTAAAATTCCGTGCATGCAAACACACATACCTAGCCAAGAGAAAGCCGAAGCTCTCTGTTCTGGAAAGAATTTGCATATGCATAGACATACACATTCTGTACCCCTTTGTGTTAGAAACACAATGGAACACAAAGTCTGCAGGTTGTCAGCACATTAGCACCTCGTTAGGCTGTCCTCAACGTTTGGGGGCTGTCCATGAAAATTTAGGCATCCTGTAGAGGAAAAGGATGATCCTGGTTACTCCTTGAGGAAGAAATACTGATGTTATGTTTGAAAGCTTCTAGATGCTGCTGTAAGTGACTCCAAAAGGCTCTGAAATCCCCATTTCCACTTCATTTCATCCTGTATATTTATGCAATTACTGGTATTTTTTTAATGAGTCCTCTGTGTTCGAGCACCTTGGGCTCTGCTTTGTGGCATTGTGAGCTCTTGGGATGGATGTTGTTTCTTCATTTGTGTTTTGGGGTTTCACATACAGTACTGAGAGGCAGTTTTAGATTAATACACAATATTATTTATACATTTATGTACAGTCCCACACTCTCTCCACATATTAAATAACTTGGAGTATTATTTCTTCTGAATTCTGCGGGGCAATGAGATAATGAACACTAATAAGTAATAAAAAAGATGCAGGGAAGTGTCTGTTTCCAAATGAAATACAGCAGTGCGTGCTGCATGTCCCTGTGCAGCACAGCCCTTTTGTGTAGTGCGGCAAGGAAAAAAAACCAAGCATTTAATTTTTGACAGAAGACTTTTCCAGCCAGATGAGTGTCTAATGAGAGAAAGCACTGACAGATGGATTTTGCAGATAGTATGAAATGGTGTGGACTGTCTCAAAGTGTCTGGTGAAACACAACTGCTACAACTATGAGAGGATAATCTGTGGTTTGATTTCAGCTCTTTAATCTGTGTATGAATGAGGAGAGAGAATTTCTCAATCAGATGATGAGCAGTCTCCAGTTGGAGGTTCTGGTGACTCTGCCCAGTGCCAAGCCTTTCTCAGCTGGCTCTGGAGCTCCACAGCTCGTGTCTAGGTACTGATTGTGATAATAAAAACAGACATATTCTTGAAATTCTAGTAGCCATATTTGCACTGTCCTTTTTTGAGGTGCAAAAAGTGAGGCAGCAATATCAGGAGGCTTTTTATTTACGACACGTTTAGTTATGGTAAAATATCTAGAAGATTAAAGACATTATATGTTCACCTATTATTTTTCCACCACTGGGACTGTGCTTCATTTCAAATAACCTCAATCCTGAAAACTTTTTAATTTGAAAATGTAAAACCAATACTTGGGAATGGTGTACTGCAGCAGAAATGGTTTTTTTTTTTACATTTAAGCAGACACTTTCTGTAAATAACCTTATTACCCTCCTATTGTTCTCTTTTCCCAATCACCTAAGTCTTTTCTTTAAAATGACACTTAAGAAACTTGACAGCAATAAACCTTCCCAGGTGGGCTGCTGGTATTCCTCAACACCTGCAGTAATGCTGCTGCTCTCAGTCTGTCCATTCATGCAGAGATGGGTCCCATTTTCTGTTTGGTTTCCATTTTCCTCACGGCCAGGGCTTGTGTGTCCTTATGAAAAGTAGATAACTGATAAATACATTTAACAGATATTCAGTCTCCCACATGTTACTGTTTCTAAGAAAACAAAACAGGCTTCCACGTTCTAGTCCTGAACTCACTGGGGAATGACACCAGCAGGTTTCACAGTATTTCCAAAGGGTTTTTTTGGTTTAAAATTATGGAGCCTGACAGCACAAGTGTCTTCTAAGACTGCTGTCCTATAAAGGAGCCTCTAATTATCTCAAAATTTCTCCTTGATAAAATCCTTTAAAGGAAATTAATATTTCAGGCATTCTTCCACTAAACTCTTAGTAAGTGAGAGCTTAACACAATGACAATGAACATACTGACCAATCTTCAACTAAACTAGATAAATAGTTAAATGAATATGGTTCATTCCAGAGCCATAGCACAGTAAATTTAGGGTTGCAAAGCAACATATTTAAAATTGCAGGATGTGCACAAGATTTGCTTCTAGGCTCTCTTGATCATTAATTAAATATGTTATGGCTTTCAGTTTTTCTCATTTATCTGTACAGGTTTACATATTGTAAATGCATTATTTATGTTTTCCCTTAAGTGCTCAGTACTGCCAGGATGTTTCTCTTAAACTGGCACAGATAGCAAAAAAGACAAAATGAGAGAGCAGATTTGGCACTGGTAAAATGCTCAGAGAGCTGCTCGTGTTCAAATGAGCCTTTCCCAGATGTGTTTTAATAAACTTGATCTGAGAAATAGAGGGCCAGACAGGCAGATGGCATCTGTGCTTAAACTATGATTTTTTAATTTTTTTTTTCATTAAGGTAAGTTTGTTTTTTGTTGTTTTG
>VXBS01005740.1:1038453-1050222 GCA_013400255.1 Sitta europaea
TTTTTTTTTTTTTTTTTTCCTTTTAATCTCATCCTAGTAATGCCTTATCACTAAGCCTTGCTGCTCTTTTTCTTGAGAGCTCCTAAGCTGAGGGGTGATGAGCTGTCCAGGTGGATGTTCACTCTGAGGGAAGCCAGCTCTGAAATGGATTTTGTTGTAGCTAAAAGACAGCTTGGAATCAACCATTTGCTGAACTGAAAACCAAGGGAATTGCCTTCCATTGGTGTGTCCTGCATGTTGCTCCTGTTGTTTTTTTCCTTTCAGAGTAAACTGAGTGTCATGCAGGTGGTTGAATGAAAAAAAATAATTTTAAGTAGTGTCCTCACGTTCATGCAAAAGCTGTTTTAAAGTAAATGGATGGCTTTCTTCTGTTGGCTGCACTGCCAGATATGGAGGAGCAGTTGGATGTTAAGATGTGGTCATCATCTTATTCACTTAGTCACTTCTTGCCTCTCTGTTGTATTCTTCCACTGTTTATAAACACTTCTCTCCCACCTTAAATACAATTTTTCTGGTGTCTGAGATGTTAGGTGTTTTATTCTTCAAATTACAGTAGCAAATATCTACTAACTAAAACACAAAATTAACTATCTGTTTAAATAGTCAATAACTGTAATCCTTGTTCCACTCTAGGAGTATTGATACAGTTTCTTCTTGTTATCTTAGAAATTTCACCTTTCTTGCATGCCAAATCTCCTCCCTCCATCCTACCACCAAAGGTTAAAATCTCTACAACTGAAAACCTAAATATTAAAAAAAGGTCCTGAACAAAACAACCCAAACTCACTTCTGACTTTGACTAGATGATCACTGTAGGTCTCTTCCACCTGAAATATTCCATTGTATTTATTTTTAATCCAGGTGAAGAGGTTCATGTGGAATTCAGATATGAAATTAACTCTTGAGACTTACGCAAGCACACTTACCATGCAGACTAATATAACCTCAAAGTGTCTCATAAATGGTGTCAAGTCATGAACTTTGAAAAGTGGGCTCTTTGGTCTGCAAGTGACAGTCACTTCAGCTGTACTTAATTTGACTCCATGGGGGAATTGTAATTAGACCTCAGCTCAATTCCTGTACTGTTCATGCCCTGCTAGGAACTTCAAAGAGCATTTGTTTCTTTAGGTTTGTATTTTCATACAGGGACTCTGTTGTAAAACTTCTGCTATACAAGTAGAAGGTTAAGCCTGTAATGTACTTTTTAGGACTCCTTCTGTGATGAAAACCAGGCAGTTTTATTTTGTTTGTGGTAACCTAACTTTGACTGAGAGGTTGCCATTTTCATTATCACTATAGAGTAAAATTATCTTATACAAATGGGCATTGGTTGGTGTTTTAACTGTTTCTAAGCACAAAGTCATGATAAGTGTATTCCAAACCTTCCAGGATATCTTCAGAAACCTTGCATCCATTTTCCTGTTTTATGGATTGTTTGCCATCTACACTGATGACAGAACTAACAGTGATGACACTTCCAAGGCTAATTATGCTAATGATTCTAAAATTATTTAAAACAAAACAAAAAACAAAACAAACCCAGCCAGACACAAAAGCACTCTCTCCACACAGACAAATCAATACCTGAGTGCCTTCCTGAGCAAAGCTTTGAAAGTTTGGTTTCAGAGGCCCTGGTGCATGGCTGAGTTGGACACCAGGGATCAGGAGAGCAGGGCTGGGATGTGGAGAGCAGGGCTGGGATGTGGAGAGCAGGGCTGGGATGTGGAGAGCTGGGCTGGGATGTGGAGAGCAGGGCTGGGATGTGGAGAGCAGGGCTGGATCAGGAGAGCAGGGCTGGGATGTGGAGAGCTGGGCTGGGATGTGGAGAGCAGGGTGGGATCTGGAGAGCTGGGCTGGATCAGGAGAGCAGGGTGGGCTCTGGAGAGCAGGGTGGGATCAGGAGGGCAGGGCTGGGCTCTGGAGAGCAGGGTGGGATCAGGAGAGCAGGGTGGGAGCAGGAGAGCAGGTGGGCTCTGGAGAGCAGGGCTGGATGTGGAGAGCAGGCTGGGATGTGCTCTCTTTCTCTCTCTCTCTCTCTAGATTTATATATGATCTATAACAGCCTTGTGATAAAGGAGGAAAGCTTCCTGAACTAGACTGCCAATCAGGTGTTTAAAATCTAAAGATCCTTTTCTACTTCAGTTTTGTTGTGGGTTCTGTTGTTAATTTCATTTTGACCTTTGTAAATTTAAAATATAAGTGGAAAAATATTATTTTTGTCATAATGATTCTGTGGATACACAGGAAAATATTGTGTTTAGTTGAATGGCTGTATTTCCAATATTTATATGTGTAAGACAGGTAGACTTAGCAGCTTTGTTGTGGCAAGAATGTTATGCTTTCAAAGTTATTTTGGCATTTTTTTTCTTTTTTCCCCTTGTAGAGTTCAAAACAACAGATGAGTTGTGAAAGAGAAGAGCTAAGGGTAAGTGCAATGATATGCAAAATGTTCTGTTCCTTTAAAACATAAGCAGAATCTAGTCTGTGCTATTGACAAATGGATTTTTTAATTTAAGAGGGAGATATTTAGTTCATTTGTTGCTTTTTGGTAAATCTTGCACATCTTGCAGTGTAAAGCAGCTAGGTAGTGCAGGGTTTTTTCTGTGTTGAGGTTTGGCAGGAAAAGCTCTTGGTGGGACCCCTGACCCCAGGTGAGCTCCTCCTGTGCTCCAGGAGCCAAAGGTCACTGTGCTCCCACCCCTGCTCCACCCGGAGATTGTTCCCAGCAGAAGATGTTATCCTGTGGAGTTTTTCAGTCTGTGTTCTTTCAGGGAGGAGTCAGTGGCAGGGCTGTGAGGAGCTGGTTATTTTAGTGTGTCTGTTGGTTGTGTCCAATCTGTGAGGAGATGGAGTTCCAGGCTGCTGACCTCTCTTGTTTTCCCTTTTCCTGTATTGGAGTGACCATGTTAAACAGCTTTTAGTCTCTGCTCCCTTTAGATGCTACAGATTCCTGAAGATGCTTTTCCATTACAGTATTTCTTGATTGATTCTGGTATTTGGTTGGGAAAGTATAAGAGCCTTCATTAACTAAAAGAAAAAAAAAAAAAAAAAAAAAACCACAAAAACCCAACCAACCAAAAAGTTTTTGGTAATCTGAGTGTTTCTTAATAGACCTACATTTATTGATAGCACATGATGAGTATTTACTTGAAGTCCCACATGCAAGTAGAGAGGGAGAGGCAGGCCTGAAGGAAGGCTAAGTTCCTATACAAACAAAAATATTGTAGAAAATAGAAGAAGCAGCTTTTTGTTTGTTGGTTTATTTGCTGTTTACTAAGCATCAGCAGTGCCTGCATGACTTGCAAGTATAAAGAATATACTTGTCCTAAAGTACATTGTGCAGTGTTCTTGTCCATTCAGCCATTCTGTAGATTAACTCCATCAACATATCTAGATGCTTAGCTGGTCCTCACCACACTTGTAATGGGAGTTTGGTAAACAAGTTATGCAAGAACAGTGCATCACATACTGTCCTCAATGCTTTTCTTGCTGCCAGGTGACTGCATTGCATTGTACTGGAGCTGGAGTGACAAAGCTTTGTTTTATCAGTAGTCATGTCTCAACAGAGCAGCTGTCAAAGCTAAAATATTGCAATGGCACCTGAAGAACAAGCTTTTCAAGAGGTAGCAGTGTCTTGAGAACAAAGAAAGTTTTAATTTCTTTTTATTGTTTTTATTTTCTCCCTTGAATGAAGGAAAACATTCTTTTTAAATATAACGTGAGGAGGCCACCAGCTTTCTTCAAGTACATTTGTGTGCTTTTTCAAAGCAGTGGATCAGATGTGGTGCAGTGAAACTTCCATGTGTCTTTCTAGTCCAGGGTTACACATTTATGTCTGACAATGAGCTCAGTGCTTAGGAAGCCTCTGTGTCATGGCACAGTGTGACACCTGAAGACAGAACCATGTCTGAAACCTGAAATAGGAAATTTAGGAGCATCTTCTTCCACAACTCCTGTGATGTTCCTGTTACACTAAACACAGTTTCCAGTGTAAATTCTGCTCCTGTCCTAGAGATCCCCCATGGCTTTCACAGCTTATCTGCTGTGACACTGAAATTTAAATGTACTGTGTGGACATGTTGGCACTTTGAACACTAGGAGGGTGTGATTTGACCATTCTGCCACTTTTAGGTTGGCTCCCTAACTGAGCAGGGCTGTTTAAAAAAGTGTTTCTTTGGCTGAATCAGGTTTTGCAGGCTTGCAGTATTTTCTTTTGGGGTTTGTGACCTGCCATGAGTACTTGGATGGGAGGCAAAAGTGGTGCTTCATCCCAGCTGAAAGAATTGAAATGGAACAAGGAAAGAGGATTAAAACAACTGAATGCCAACATCCTGTTGTTTGTTAAACCAAGTAAACCAGATTATTGTTAAATCATCTAATAATACAATAAAAAAAAAGATAAAAGTATAAGATGAAGTCTAAGATGAAAATGTCTGCCACTCTCCTTTTTTGATTCCCCAGTAATTCCTTAGTCTGAGTCATAAAAAAGTTTCGAAAGCAAGGCTTGTTAAAAGCATAATAGTGTAAATAAATAATTAGTCATTGTGAGGCCTCGAGAGACACCCTAGAACAGAGGCTAGACAGAGTTAAAGGAATAAAGGAGGGATTTATTAAAAAGCCTTCAAAGGATCCTCCTTGGGCAGTGCAAGAGCCCAGCCATGGCTGGAGCCAGGGTGGATGGTGTGTCAGGAGTTTCACCCTTTTATAAGTTTTGGTCCATTTCCATGTTGGGTTAATTGTCCAATTCCAGCTCCAGGGGATGCAGTCCCACCCTCCCAGATTCCCTCCTCCATTCTCTGCTGTTTGCACTTCTTGGNAGAATTGGCTGACACTTTATATGGAATTCAGAGTTACACCCCAATGCAGTGCAGAATTTGGAAAATATGAAAGCTAAAACTTAAGGCATCAATTGTGTGGCTATAGAAAGAAATATCCGAGTCTGACTAAAATAATTTCTTCAGACATTTCTCACCTCTTTTCTGTTTCACTGCCTTGTAAATTCTAAATGCAAAGCGGCGCATCACTGTTCTGGAATAAAGTATTTACAGTAATGAAACTCATTCAAATTAGAGCCTTTGGCCATTATACATTATATTTACAATGGATGATAATCCTAATAATTAAGGAAGTCTGTGTATTTTAACCCTTTTCTACTCAATATTTGAACTTTACAACAACCACAAGTGTGTAATTTATTTGCCCTGCCAACCTGGTACAGTCCCCAGGTAGACATTAATGCCTTTACCTGAATTATTTAAATGAGAAATTATACAAAAATCTATAGGAGTTTTATCCCTAGCAAGGCTGGTTGTTTTTTTTTTTAAATTCTATTTCGAAACTTAATGTAACTGAACTTTGGTGAATTTCCATTTGGTATTAGAAAATAAAGCATCAATGCCATTTTTCAAGTTTTACTTTCTCTTGGCAGCAATTTTCATTACAGTGTACTGCCTTGAATAATAATTATTTTCATGTTTCTTAATGTCCTTTTGCTTTCTAATGGGATGTCACTTAAATCAAGTTATACTAAAAAGACCCCATGTGTCTTTAAAGGCAAATTGACTCATCAGTATTGCTCTCCCCAACTCCCTCCACTGCACTTCATCAGTATTTCCTTTAAAGAAAATAATGATGCTCTTTACTCCCCTTCATTGTGTTTTGTGCAATCCAGTCCTGTTTATAAATTTCTTTTTGGACAGTCACACCCTCTCCTCTCTGACTCTCTCCTGCTGCCCCTGGCTGCTCACGAGCGGCTGAGTGTGGTTGGCATTCTGATATATTAGTAATGACCTGTAAAGGCACAGAACTCACAGTGTGCTCAAAATTCTCTAAAAGTGCTTTTCTGCTTATATTTCAGTCTGAAAAACAGATTTAGAAACATGCGTGGTCTGGGTTATTTAAGGCTGTGAAGAAAATTGGGATATAAGCCCTAAGTAGAGATTATTTGGAGTACATAAAGCTATAAATAAGGGCAGTGACAGCTCTGAAGTCTATCTGCTGTTCCCACTGAACCTTCCTTGCTGGTCTGACTTGAACCCAGGATGGGACTTTTTTTATCATGATCTAAGGACATGACTTAAATGTGCAGCCTAACTTAAAGCTTACTGAGTTTTACCCAACCTTCAAGTCATCATTTATTATTTTGCATGGTTGGTTCATATAACTGTTTCAAACGAGCTCCTGTGTGCACTGGCATGAGTTGTGCTGTAGGAGCAAATGTTTTTGGTCCTGGAGCAGGAATGCCAGATGAGCTCTCCAAGGTGGGCAGAGAGCAATCTTAGACTCTAATGTTGGGAGGCTTGACAAATGATGCTGTGAATACCAATGAGGTCTGATGGTAAATGGTGTGATTAGCTTCCTTGAGCTGAAATTTTAAGTGACCCAGTTGTTGCTCTAATTAACAGCTTCTTTCACATGTGCTTATTATCAAGATGCATTATATGCAGCCAGAGTTCCTCCTCTGGTCGGGCTGGGCAGGCTCTTACTATCGTCTTGTATTTAATATCAACTTTTATGTTTTTATAGTGCTCTAAAATTTTCAAGGAGACAGAAGTTTTGCATTCTATATTGTTCTATTTGTCTTGTCACTTGGCAAATGAAATAAAGTGCAACATGCAGTAAAAAATGTATCGAAGTTGTGCCAGGTAGAGAGAAAACAAAAGCAAATGCACTGATGCCCAGCATCATTTTTAAGCAACACTGATCCTGTGGTATTTAGTTTTATTTGTGTATTTTTTATTTTATTTATTTGTGTATTCAGTGCATTTATTTATCAAATCTGTAATGTGCTCATCTGTATTGATGAGGGCTCTTGGAAACTTTTTTAAAGAAACTTTTTGAAGGTCATCGTGGCATTAGCTTTCTCCAGTGATTAAGAATAATCCATTGGCATTTTTGTGTCCAGTGTTCCTCTGATGCATTAAGGAGTTACATTGTGATTCAGTGATGGACACTAATATTTTTAATTGGTTTGAGCTGAGAAAAACCAAGCAAAGTACTAGAGAGCAGAAGAGACAGAGTGGAAGTTAAGCAGATACTATTCTCGGTGGTTTTCTGAAATTATCTCTGTGATAGCAGGGCAGACACACGTGGTGGTTGGCCAAGAAGCTCTGCTCTCCATCCACTTCTTCCCACACTGGACAGGAGGCAAAGAAATGGGTATGAGCTTGTTTTGTGAGTCTTGTTACCAGAAAGCAACATGTAATTCATAGCATTTCTGCAAAACAGGGCAGCTGCTTCTAGCCAGTGACAAAACTGTCACTTTTTGCCCTTCCTCTGAAAACCCCTTGGTCTGCACTTGTAAACAGTGTGTGTGTGTTTTGCCTGGGAGAGTAATCTGGAACTAGCAAGTATTATATGTCCCTTAAAGGAAAAAGGGTTCAAAGGGGAGGTAACTACTAAAGTTGGATCAATCCAGTGTGTTTACTACTCAGCCTTCCCTTAGGAATTCACATGTGCTGCATCTGATGTGCCAGACAAGTGGCTTAAAGTGATCCTGCTTTAGTTCCTGTAGTTATTCCTGCAGGGAGCTGTGTGTGTCATCCTCTGTGTAGGTGTAGTGTGGAGATACAGGTAGGTGAGATCAATAAGAAGATGTATTTTTGGTTCCTGATTTGTATTACACATTGACATGGAATGAAACTGGAGTATTCTCACTCTCTGTCTTACCAACTCTATTCCCAGTGCTTCCATAAAGAGTAATACACATTACAGCTCAGGAAAAAAGAAAAAAACCTTGGAAATAAGATCTAAAAAAGACTGGGGAGAAGGAGTAATTGCAGGGACGTGGTTTCATTTAAATTTTAACTTAGCTTGAAATAAATGTGTGCCAAAAAAACCCCAAAAAAATGGCAACTAGAAAAATGTAAATTTCAATTGCAGTCTGACTTGGCAGTTCTGCTGAATTTTAGTTATGAGCCTTCCCAAGCACAGTAACTCACTTAGGAGCCTCCAATTTGTGTTGGAACTAAAAACAATAGCAAGGTACTGAAAGCTGTCGAGGTTCATGTTTCACGTGCCATGGCCTCTCACCACAAGGATTCTGTTCTCCCAAATGCTAACTGCTCATAGGGCCCTTGCATCAAGGGAATAAGGTGTTTGCAGCACTTTGTTCAACAGTTGAAACCCACTTCAGCTTTCTTTGAATTCTTTCAGGAATAGTTAAGAAGCCTTTTGGTGTTGTCCTGACTCTGTTCTTGATGGAATGCTGTTCAGAAAACTTTCCATTCCTGTCCTGATGTTGTTTTGGCATCTCTCTCTGAGAACAGCAGGCAGAGGCTTCTGCTGTTCAAGAGCCACTTTCTTTTGAATTCAACTCTGATTTTTGCACAGTCAAGTATTGTCTCTGTATGGTGCTTTGTAATTGCTGAAACTGAAGGATTACAGGAATTTTTGGTGAGGCTGAAGCAATGTTTGCACTCAGTACCTGTCTGGTTAGGGTGACAGATTCCATTTCGGGCTGCAGCACTTTGTATGGAATTCAGCAGCTCCTCGATGGGTGTTTAAACTCATATCTGTACACGGACAACCAGGGACAGGGAATGGTTCACTAAGGGTAATGAAGCTTCAGGAAATGGTGAATTTGTGAAGGGATAGAAGGAAATATATCTGGACAGTTTAAGGGCTGCTGAGACAGTACCCAAGATCAATTCAAAATCCCAGTGCTCTCTTGCTCCTGCTGCACAAACACGAGCAGTGCCCAGTCCTGGATCCACTCTGGCTTTGGGAACAGCTTCTGCACTCAGAGCAGCAACTTCTGGTTCAGACTTTCTGCAGTGAGAGCACACAGCTCCTGCTGCAGAACACTCGCTGTGAGCAGGGATGCTGTCCTAGAAAAGAAGAAAGGTTTTCTTGCTTAGTTGGTGTTTGTTGAGAGGGAGCTCTTTTTTCACACAGCTTTTGTAGTTTCTCTTTGATCATCTGGAAGCCAGACCTTTGAGTGCACAGCTTTAACAGTGTTTATACTATCCTGATTTATTATTGCAACCTCTGCTGTTGCTGAGGCAATTTGACTACCAAAGATCATGGTCTCTAGTGTCACACCTAATTCAAGCAGGAAACACTATCCAGTGTACAGTGAAGTTTGGAGGGTTTGGGGTTTTTTTGTTGTTTTTTTGCTTGGTCAATTTGGGGTTTTTTGCAAGTTTTGGGTTGGTTTGTTTTGTTTTTTGTTTTTTTTTTTTTCCCTGGGTATTTCCCTGAGGCCTTTCTGGCTGGGGTGAGGGTTGTGTGGTTGTGCATGGGTAGTACTGTTGGCTTGAACTATTTACTTTTCTTTCTCATTCTGGTGAAAAAAAAATGAAAAACCAGGGAAGGCTTTCCAGTTTCAGGTAGCTGGGCTGGATTTTGAAGACACTCTTTGGTCCTTCTGCATGGTGGATTTCTAGTCACATTTACTCAGATATAAAAAAGAACAGACTGAGCAACAAGATTTTTAAGGGGAACAAGGAAGGTATTGAAAATATGGTAAGAACTGAAAAAAAAACCCAAACAAATTTACATGAACAATCCAAACAGTGTGGTGTTATAGGAACACATAGTCACTGAGCCACATGGACTTCTTGAACTATTTTTTCAAGTAGAAAGAATACAGAAGTATTGCTATTAATATGGATATCATGTCCTCATTAACATTGATGTTAATGGGTTTTTTTTTTATTTTGTAAAATCTTTCTAAATTTTACTTTTTTAAAATGTTCAGGTGTACTACCCTACAAAAATATTTAATTATGCTTTTTTAAGTAGATGCCAAATTGTTTCAA
This sequence comes from Sitta europaea, assembly GCA_013400255.1. NCBI lineage: Eukaryota > Metazoa > Chordata > Aves > Passeriformes > Sittidae > Sitta > Sitta europaea. The sequence goes on from VXBS01005740.1 coordinate 1,048,215, forward strand.
AGCACCAAAATAACAAGGAAAAATAAATTCCCCTTAAAAAATCCAGAAATGCATGAATCAATATTAATATGCAAATATATACATACAAGTATGTATTTGTATTATACATATATATATATATTAACACAGTTAAGGATCCAGTCCTGCTGACTTGTGGTTGACATGCACATACACACACTCCTGGATAAAGAGAGCAATCTTGGCTTTGGATAGACAAGAATTTTGGAAGTCTATATTTGTTCTCAGTCTAGAAATTTTTAATAGTAAGAAGAACTAATTGTAGCTGTGCTCTGTTCTGTTGTGCAACAAAATCCCAACTTGTCCTGAAAGCCAAATCTTTGTGCTCAGCAAGAATGGCTTTCTTGGTACAAAATCCCAAAAAACTCCATCTAGTCCGAAGGAAGCAGGATAGAGAAATAAAAAGAGGCTACACCAAACAACCAAAATCCATGTTTTATCAAGCTGGTTACAGTTCTGTGCCATCTTGAAGTTTTGGGCTCAAGAAGGAGCCAGACATGGTGTTGGAAGACAAGTGAAGCACAGAGTTTTAAAAACACCTTCAGTCGACTAATCTTTCTTCTCTTCACAAAGGCTTGCAGCAAATATTTGGTTTTTTTAAAAAAAAAAGGTATAATATCCAGAGTTTCCCACTTTTCCTTGTGTGGGGCTGGAGAGGTGGAGCCTCCTGAAGCTGAGCAGGGCCAGGTGCAAGGTGCTGCCCCTTGGCTGAGGCACTCACCAAGATCAGCAGGCACTGGGGGACAAAGTGATTGAGAAATGGGAGAAATCCCGAGCTGCTGTTTCCATATTCATAGCACGGTGTCTGGAGGATCCATTTTATGAGCCAGGAAGTCGAGAAAGGTAAAAATGCTCTGCTGATTTGTAGCATCTTTGTTGTTTCTCACCCCTGGGAGCAGCTGACCTTGTTTCAGGAATGTTTTCTCCTCCACATCTGTGTGTGTTGTGTATTTTGAAGCTTTGATCACCTCTGTTTTCTTTAAAGGCAGTGTGGCTTAGAGAGGGAGAGGGAGATACAAAACCAAAGCCCATCAGATCACAGGCATTTTCTGTGCCCCACTAATAGCAGAGATTTGAGCCCTTCCTGGGGAGGAGTGGCTCCAGATGTAGCCCAAGTATGCAATCAAACCCCACGCAGGCTGTTATTCACAGGTGATGGGCAAAAATACAGATACACACCGTGCTCACAATTCCAGCATTTCTCTTTCATGCAGTAGTTATCTCTGCCTATAGATTCTTAAGGTCTCTTTGAGTACAACACTGAAAGTAAAAAAAAGTGGTGTTCATCTCAAGGTCACTTTGGTACTTGAGAGCAGCTGCCCTCCAAAGAGCACATAATGAATAGTTTTATTACCTTTTGGTTGGTTTTCCTTACGTGCTGTAGATTGCTTCATATGCTACCAGCTCATTTCTCCTTTTTTCTTTTTTATTTTTTTTTCCCTCTGAACTACTGCTTTCTGCAACTGTTTTCATCATTGTTAAAAATCATTTATATAGCACCATAAATTACAGGCACTTTAGAAGCATGGAATAAGATACTGCCTTTGCCCCAATTACTTTATGGTTCAGATACATCTTTGATATCTGGTGTACCTTTTTTGACTTAACACACTGCCTGGGAATTTTAAGGTAGATTGCATTAATCTCCTGCTTTATTCCCACAATTTTTCATGATCAAATGATGGTGAGTGCCTTTCTGTGATGCAGATAACCAATCATCTCTTTGCTGCTTCCCATAAAGGTATTGTAAACATCCTGCTTACTGAGAATTCCAGGCACATACTTTTGCATTTGAAACCTCTAGGCACTGCAAAAAAAAAAAAAAAAAAAAAAACCAACCTTTTGAAAATTTAACCCCCCCCTTTTTTTTTTTTTTTTTTTTTTTTTTTTGAGGCCTCTTTATTCTTGGTTGTTCCCTTGGGCGTGGTGAAATGTATTACACTTGTACCAGCTGCTTCTTCATCTTCAGCTTTGTATTTGATAGTATTTG
>VXBS01005740.1:1050277-1128785 GCA_013400255.1 Sitta europaea
AATTATTTTAATAATTTTATTATTGTAATCTTGGCTCAATTATTAGGCTTCCAACTCCAAGATATCTTATACCTCATTTACATTCCTGCTTCCACTAATGCAGATATTTAAAATCTGATTGCAGCTATCATTTAATATGAAATGTTTATTTTTTTATTGTTTTATGTTTGCCTGGATGATGATAGTTCAAAATACATTAAAGTTCTGTTACTGTAATTATTCATTATTCCCTTTCACCTTTAAACAGAGATTTAAAAACAAACAAACAAACAGCTGTAAACCTAGGGAAAAAAAAAACAAAACCAACATAAATTCACTTAACAACCTCATTTTTCCTAAGCCCTTGAAATGTGCAGCCTTTGGATGCTGGGCACCCTCCCAGTCATATGCTTAGCTGGAAATTTGGAGTACACCATGGGATTGTGGGGCTTGTTTTCAGTTATGGTGATCTTGTGTCCAGAGTATCTGTTTTACACAGAGATAGGAAAATACTTTGAATATTCATCAGCGTTAAAAATATAACAAAACTTTCTTGACTTATTTGTATCCAAGTTTTAGATTTTTTTCCACATGTTGACATCAGAACAGAGCCATTATGGTGTGCTAGCATTGCCATGCAGTTCTTCCTGCTTTGAAAACCAGATCTAATGGCTGCAAACAATGAGTCTCTCATATTCCATTCAGTGTGTTAAAATTATAATTCCGAGCCAAAACTTTTTTAAACTTTTTTTTTTTTTNCATTTCCCATTTTTTGGAATGAAATCTCCCAGGAATTTTCACGTGATATTGCCACAGTGCAAACCTGGCAGCATGTTCTTTGAAAAGGTAGTTTATTTTGGGATTTTTAATAATTTTATTATTTTAATATTTTAAATTATNGTTATGGTGATCTTGTGTCCAGAGTATCTGTTTTACACAGAGATAGGAAAATACTTTGAATATTCATCAGCGTTAAAAATATAACAAAACTTTCTTGACTTATTTGTATCCAAGTTTTAGATTTTTTTCCACATGTTGACATCAGAACAGAGCCATTATGGTGTGCTAGCATTGCCATGCAGTTCTTCCTGCTTTGAAAACCAGATCTAATGGCTGCAAACAATGAGTCTCTCATATTCCATTCAGTGTGTTAAAATTATAATTCCGAGCCAAAACTTTTTTAAACTTTTTTTTTTTTTCCACTAATTTCTTTTAAAATGTACTGGAGGCTTCAAATGCATAATAGTGTTAGGTTTGCAATTAAATCTCAGACTTTTACAATTTTTAGAGAACTCTGTCGCTTACATGATAGCAAATATATAATGATGTGGGAAATGTTGGCTCTTATTTAAAAAAGGTTAAAAGGAAAAGAAAAAAAAATTTTCAAATTGATTAATGACAATATATTTCCACGTCTGATTTAGAATCATCCAAGCTTTATTTTGAAAGTGCTGGCAAACACTGAAGTTATTGAAAAGAGAAGGAAGTTCAGTAAGTGTGCACCTGTTATCATACTACCATTAGTGTGGCAATATAATATACAGGAAATTCAGTTGAAACGAAGATTTCTGATGTTATTGCAGTAAACAACAAAAGCAGATTGATGTCCCAGTGGGTTTTTCTGGACCAAACCCCACCCAAATGCTGGCTCTGTTTATTTTGCTGTGCTGCTGGCACTAAGGCTTGGGGTTGATGCAGTTCAAGTGCATCCATGGAGCACTCAGCCTCTCCCTGCCGAGCTCCTGCTGGAGGCACAGGCAGTGCCTTTCCTTGGCCAGGTGGAGGGAAGAGGACATTCTTGGAATTGGACTGGAATTTGGAACACAGTCTCAAAAGATGGAGGTCAGGCCAGGAGAACTTTGGTGTATGTTTAATCAGGTGTTGGTACTCCCTGACTTCAGGGTTTGGATTTGCACAGCCACAGGAGGGTTTAGTTCAGAGCTTTCATTCAGAGCAGTGAGTGAATGTGGAGACTCACTCAGTGTGCAGAGAGCATCCAAGTTCAGTGCTCAGGGGAGAACAACACCAAACATCACCTCTGAGGGGCCAGATGGGCTTTATGCAACCTGATCCTGCAGCCCAGAGTCTCCCTGCCTGTGAAGAATTACATTAACGAGCCGTGCTCGTGGGGAATCCCCTTGTTTGAAGTGCAGGTCAGGATGGAAAACAGAGCCCTTTGCTCTGAATGTAACGTATTCTCAGGAGACAGTTACTAAACAGAAGGAGGGGACCCAATTCGGAATGGTCTTTGAATGTTTGTCATATTGGCACATGAAATTTCATGTTAAAAAGAAAAAAAAAATCAAAAAAAACCCCCAGAGTTTCTTTTGAAATGCTTTAATATTGTTTGCCTGCAAAGCTCAGTGTGCAAAGATGCTGTGGTTTAGCAAGGTCTTGCTCAGTGAAAAGCAGTAATTGCTGTGATGCCTTTGATCAGCATTTTGCAGTTTGCTGTGTGAGTGGAGCCCAGCTGGGTGCAGTCCCAGGGAGAAGGTGCCCCAGACTCTGGCTCAGGTCTGTGCTCAGAGGCTGCTCCTGTTCCTCAGTGTGGGGTGGTTCTGGAAACAGGAGCAGCAGATGTTTGGTCTGCCCCTTCTGATGCTCCTTTAGGCTCAGTCCAAATTCCACCACCCTTTGGTCATGGGCAATGCTTCAGAGCTGAGCAGTAACCCTGGGCTGCAGCAGGATGTTGCTGTTGTGTTGGTGATTTGTCTCTGATGAAAGATGGAATAGAAAAGGGAGGAACATTTGTGCCTTGTGATGCTGCTGGAGAATTTCCCTCCTGAGGGGGGGAAATAAAAAAGTCTCAGTTTTATTATCAAGTATTATCAGCCTGCACTAGCAGAAGAATCTGCATTTTGGTTTGAGACAGAGGTTATATTTCCAGAATGTCATTGTTCAGAAGAGGATGTAATTTGGTTTGGGTTTTTTTCAGTGTCAGTACCTGTGCATTCACTGTTGGAAATTGTTAACTTTGCATTTTGTTGCTGGGAAAGAAGCATCCAACTGATGTGAACCATGAACCCCCTAGGAAAACAGAAAATACATAGATTCAGAGCATCTCAGAACACCAATTAAATATTTAGTGTACAGGCTGGATCCCTCATAATGGAGAGTGTCTGAGGTAAACACAGCATCTCTAATGTATAATCAATTTAATAACAGAAAGGACAGGCAGCTCATTGAAGGGGAGACAATACAGGGAGTATTTTGATTGCAAAAGAACTGTATGAGAAATTAACTTTTTAACTGGGAGAATGAGTAGTCAGGGAATCCACCTTTGGAATGTTGAAACAACTTCTGGTAGCACTGGAAGGCAGTGGGGCAATCTGTAACTCACAGGTTGGTTTGATTATTGCATGCTTTGCTGGCCTGGTGGTGGCTGTGCAGGTGGGTCTAGAAGCAGAACACTGACATGATCTATAATGCTTGAAATCTTGAAATGTGCAGGAAAAACTCAAGCACCATACTCTTTTTTTTTTTTTTTTTTTTTTTTTTTTTTTTTAGACCAAGATAAATAATATTCCTACTATGAGGCTGTTGGAAGTGGTATAGTGACCTGGTTATCAGATGCTAGCACAGGCTCCTGTCCCAGAGTGTTCCTTGGAGCAGTGCTGTGTGCACTTACCTGCAGAGTGGAAGGGCAGCTACTCAACTGCAAGAACTCCTTTACAGTTCTGTTGCATTTAGCTTTCTTCTGTTCTTCAAAACCAACCATGTTCTGTTTAAAGAAATCCTAGAAATGAACCTTTGTATTTTTAAGCTTCCAGTGTGAACAAGAGCAGACCATGGATAGCTGCACTCACACCCATTCATGTGTTTTGCTCCAAGACTGTGGCAGTTCTTTGTCTCCCAGGAGTCTCTCCCTGGCAGGGGAGGCCTTTTGCAAAAGTCCTTGCTAGGAAAAAAGGCAAATGGGACTCTTGGTTGTTCTCCTTCTCCAGGTTGTTTGTTGTTTTCTTATCAGCAATCTCAGCACCCCAGGCTTTACACCAGCTCAATGTGAGGGAGGAAAGACACCAAAAGCCCAAAACACACGGAATCAAGGTTCTCTCAAAGATAATTCACCCAATTATCACCAAGAACGTTCATTATTTCTGCTTTTCCACCAATAACCAACTCAATTTCCATTCATGTAGCTCTACACTGTGCAAATTGTGACCAATGGTCCTGTGTCCCAAACACTGCAGAACAAGGAGGAGATGAAGGAGGAGGAAGAAGCCCAAAAACCACAAGGATCCTCCACCTTGTCTTCATCTACTTCCCATCCTAACAAACCCAAAAATCTAAATTTCTCACCCTGTGATAAATTACATACTAAGCTGTTATCTCATTTACATTCTTGTGAATTCTGTTCCATCCCAAAGCCTGGGCAGCCCTTTCCATGGATGAAGGTTAAAAGCAGTGTTTGTCAGGGGGGTTGGACCCTTCAGAACCTGCAGAGAAATATTCTCTGCATTCTGGGTTCCAACACAAGATTCCAGGAAGACATTCTCTCTGCCAGACTCCCAGAAAGCAGTCTTCATTTCATTTGGGCTCCTGGCGTGCCTGGGTTTCCTCTCAGGGTTTGGACTGATGGACAGAAAGTTCCCAATATTTTTGAAGTGATGTCAAAATAATTTGAGGCCACTTGTGAAAATCAGAACCTTTGGCCATGCATGTGCAAACAGCATGTTGCATGCTTTAGGAAAGCACTGATGCAGCCTTAATTATTATCTCACCAGTTATTTGTCAGGTTTCAGAAAATGTCAAGGGTTTCTGGAAATTCATAGTCTGAGACCTATTAAAGGTGAATATTCGGTGAGTCTCATGGTAGAAGAAAAAAAAAAAAAGAAAAAAAAAGAAAAAGTGCAATGGAGAAAATCTGCAGACATCAAGATGATGGAGAGGGTCCTACAAGTCACAAAATGAAAGGCAGGCAAAGATGCCCAAAGTGTTTTTGTGGTCTGGAAGGCAGCCAAAGAGGCATTGATTTATTAAAGAGCAGCATCACTGCTTCCTTTTCTCGATGCAATGGTGCCATTAGAGCTCCTCAAACAGTCTCTGATTTCCTTGAGAATGAGGAGTAGAAGATTCTGAAGACAGTTGTTATTTCCAGGCTGATGCCACTGCCAGACCATCACTTTGTGTAGCTGACGGGGGAATTCAGTGTGTAAAGTGTGAGTTCCCTGATTGTTAAACACAGCCCCTACTCGTGCAAGAAGTACCCTAGCAGTTGTGTAGGTTTTACACTCTGCAATTGTGATATGGTGTAAAAACCCCGCAGCTTTAATGAGACAGCAATCGTGAGACACCAACTGTCTCAAAAATGCCCAAGTCAGCTGTTTTGTTAATGGAGTTAACTCAGGGCTGTTCTTGTGCACTGCTAGTATACTGGGAGTGATTAGCACCTGTAGTATCAGCTTTTTGTCTGGTTTTGTAGCTGTCTCAATCCTCTTACATAACTCCTTTTCCCTGTTTTCTCTCGGAATAGCCAGGATTAGTTTGGTAGTTTTCCATTGCCAGCACATGCCTTGCCCTCCAGTGCCTCCCTACAGCCCTGCCCGTGTCCCTGATTGTCACTTGTCCTGCTGGGACACGGGCAATCCTCCACCAGGACCCTGCTGCAGAGCCTGTTCTGAGCCCGTGAGCAAAACGGGAGCTGCTGGCCAGCCGGAGCGGTTCTGGGGCTGTTCCTGGGGTTTCAGCAGCAGAGGAGCAGATTTTCTTATCACAGGGCTGCCGTGCAGTGGTGCTGCCATCAGCAGTGGTGCTCTGGGAGCAGCAGTGTGCTCAGCACACACTGGGGATGTGCCTGTCCCTCAGCAAATCAAAACACTGCTATAACCCACCCTCAGTTACGAGGCTGCTCTCACCTTGTTAAAAAACAAGTGAGACGAGAAGACAGAGCATGAATTAGTTTTGTCAGATATATAGTCAGAAATAGCAGCTGATAGGTTTGCTGTGATAAGTTCTGTATGATGGCTCTGCTGAAAGGTAGGCTGTTCCATGATTTACTGAACTATTATAAGTGGTAAAACTGATCCATTTGTTATCATCCAGTGCATAAAGACTTCAGGATTTAAGGAGCCTGCACTAAATAACAAAGCAATTTATATACTCATAAACTGAAAATTACAGGGAAGAAGTCCTTAAGTCATTGGTAATAGGAACCTTTTATCATATTAGTGATGATTACCAAATGTTAACCCCTACTCCCCTTTTTAAAACAAAATCTTACCTTACTATAGTTGCAATTACTTGAAGAAGTCCTAGAGACAACTTTGTATTGATTTATTGTGCAAGTGTGGCAAGCTTTATTTATTTAGCTGAGTGCCATCCCTCTCCCAGCCCATAAGGTCCCTTCATCAGCTGGTGTGAGCTGATTGATGGTTCTGCCAGCTGCAGCATGGGGCTGATGTTACCTGAGCAATGGAATTAGCTGGCTCCACTACTGGGGAGCCGATCTTTACCCAAAGCAAATTTGAGTGCAATATCTTGAAAAGAGATTTTTTTTTTTTTCTGTGTTTCCAGAACTAGGTAATAGTTAGCAATAGTTGTTTTCAGAGTAGCCTGTTCTAAGGAGAATATAATTGTGTCCTACTGTGAAGATGGAAATACCCTCTGCCAGGTTTGAAGAATGCATTATAGGATTGTGAGTCGTCATTGTGTTCTCTTGAAGCAAAGATTTTATGGGCAGTGGAAAGAAGATGTTGACTAAAGCTAAGCAAACATTTGCCTGGAGGTAATTTTACTGATGACATTAGTTTCTTTTTTCTGCTCCAAAGTGTCCTGAGATACTTAATTAATTCAATTTTATTCAACCAATCTAAGTTTTCAAGGAACAGATGAATTGAGAGCCACTTGTTTCCAGTACTCAATATTTGATATCCAGCTTGCTTTGTTCAAGTGTGAATGATTGCATGTGAAACAGATTTGTTTCTTTCTGTGATCTGTATAAGCAGAGTTTCTAACATCAAGGGGAAGATTTGCACACACACCTGGGAATTGCCCAGAAGAAAATTGCAGAGCCATACTAACATTTCAGGAAATTTGATTAAAACTCTTTTCTTGCAGAGGGTGAATTCTGATCCCACTGTCCTTGTGTTAAACTTTTCTTTCACAGACCTCATTTAAGTCAAATCCATCATCAACCCACAGTAACACCCTCCTGATCAGACTGAAGCTGGAGTCCAGCTGACATCCTAAAGCCAGGAGAGGTGGTGTGAGGTTTTCCTGTGGCTGCCAGGGTTTTCTTTAGCAGAACTGCTGGCTGAGTCTGTTCTCACCAAAGAGTGACAAAGCAGCAGCAATAGAGCACTTGCCACTGAAATGATGGGTGAGGGATTGACTGAGCTGTTACCAGCTGAACAATGGTCACCAATAATTTGGCTCAATTATAATCACTTAGGTACCCTGAGCTTTTTCAGGATAGAATGTTTGAGTGTTGGGAGAAATAAGCCATGGGCTTTGTTTCAGACACATCACAAATGAAGTGTTTGTACCAGACAGAGGGGCAGACCCCTCGTGGTTTCCTTCCCATCACCTTGCTGTGCTAAGACAAGGGGAAGCAAAGTTTTATCTTGCTGGTTCTGTGGGAAATGGCCAGCTGTGTGCATCCCTTGTGTGGAATCCATGGAATGTGGGATCTGAGAGAGCTCCCCTCTGCCTCCATGCTGCCTGGACTGTGTCTGCACTGAGCACAATTCATCACAGCCACGAGTCCTGACTGGGGATTTTAAGCTGTGCTGAACCTTAATGACCAGATTGTTGGCTCCTTGCTCCTCAGGCTTTCCTGGGACATTATCCTGACCTTGTGGTACAGCAAACGAGCACAGAAACCAATCTCTTGCATCAAAAGTGACAGAAGGGCTAAAGTAATAGAAGTTAATTGAAAATGGAAAAAGAAAAACCAAAAACTGTGTGGTGAAAACACAGAGTTTGTAGACCAACCGAGCTGTACATAAAGTTGCACTTGAGTTGTTTTTCTGCATTAGGCTGCGTTCTGCATTGGGAAATCCAAAAAGCAAAAGCCAGAAAATACACAACAAAACTCACGCCCTTAAAACTTCAGTGACAGAAGAAGCAATTAAGTGCTTGTTTTGTTTCCCTACCTCCTAACAATTTGCAGTTTTTAAGTTCATATACAGCCATGATAGATGAGGCTGTTAAGGTGTGGAAATTAAGCACAAACACAAAGATTTCTAGCCTTCTAAATGCTTCAAGTTATTTTTGTATTCTGTGTAAATTATGTGAAATTGTAGCGTTGTTGCAGCTCATGTATCATGTGCATAATTTGTATCTTTTCTTGGGGAAGTTGAAGCAAAAGCAACCAGTTCATTACCAGTAACAGCAGTGTAATCATTACCATCACATTCCCTCCCTCCTTTCTTAGTCTTTTAGGTTTTTAAGAATTATTAAATCCCTCTGGTTTAAATTCGGAAGAACAGAGATGTTAGTTGAAAACATAAAACATAAAACTTTAATGAGTCTGTCTTTGCAGTCCATTAGTCAAATCTATGATTTTGATACCCTTCTATATGATCACATAGCACCTAGAAAAACAGAGATTATACCATCTAGCACTGAGCTTTTAATATTCCTGCAGTTCCTAAGAGTCTTATATCCCCTGCAAAAGGAGGAACTTAGTCTGCATTTTCTTATCTTCCAATGCAGTAAGCAGCAATATCAGTGCTATTTCTAATCTTCTGTGTCATTAATAAATATGCCAAGATGTGTCTATGAATTATGGTCCTTTAATAAGGTAATGGAACTCCTAGTATCTAGAGCTTGATTTTTTAGAAATAGGAATTGTTTAGGTGCCCATAAGAATGTGCTGATCACATATATAACTAATCTTGATTAATTATGAGTGTACAATTTATTGTTTCCTTGTTGCTATTACCAACTACTTTTATCTACCCTTAATACCTCACCAATCCCCTGTGATTCTGTAAGGAAAATTCGATGATATTCCAATTGATTATAAAAGTTCAAGCTGTGGTACAAGCTCACACAGCAATGCTGGTTCTGAAGGTGAAAGTTCCTGTGAGAGCCCCATGTGAGCATCTTGGGGAGCATCAGAGGCACTGGGCAAACACCCAGATTTGTGACAGAGTTGTGACTGCCTGTTTCCTAAAAGAACAACAAGGTTCTCATTGATTTCAACCACCTCTGCCCTGAACCCGATGTCAGCTCTCTTGGAGCAGCCTTTGCTAAAATGATCGTGCTCAGTACCTTCTATTTAGTTTTTTCACATTGTTTGCAAATCCAGAACATGTGAGAAGTGACCTTGCAGGCAGGATTCGGTTTAAACCTCAGCCATAGGTGCTAAAAACCAGAGTAATATACCTGTTTTCAGTTATCTTTTTATCCCCGTTTTTCTACCTGCACAGGAGCTACAGATGATCTAACAAAGTATTGAATAATATCTGTGTGAAAAATAAAACACTTCAAATGAGTGGTTTTGTACAGCAGCATTAGAAACTGTTCCTCTTGTTTGAAGGAATAAGATGTGAAGAATCGACTGAGTAACCAATTAATAATGAAGAGAATTTAGAATACAGAGAGAGTAGCTGAAAGCCTTGGGACACCATTCCCTGAAGTTTCATATGCTGCCTGTGCTCCAAAGCAGGGAAATTTTGATACAGAAATGATTTATAGGCAATAGCTGTGCACTGTCCTTTATCACATTAATAAAATCTTTAACTAGTCTTTGAAAATTCTAAAGCCTCCTGTGTTCAGTTGAGGTGCACAGATAGAAAGAACTGCTGGCTGGCAGATGTTCAGATACATTATCAGAAAATGTATTTTCAGCCTAACCAGTATAATGTAGTTCATTCTAACATGATATTTCAGGTTTATTACAGGGTAACTGACTACAGAACACAGTGCACTGTGCAGGAGACTAAAGGAGGTGAAGCTGTACAGCTTAAAGGTGGCTGGGTTTGGCTTGGGAGAGTGCTGAGCATTGGTGGCTGAATTGACAGATCATTTAAAACAACTCAAAACTGGAAACAAAAGGGTTTTTTTTCCTCTTGTAGTCTGCCCAGGTGAAGGAAGTGGCCTTATTTCATGAAACTGCACTAAACTTATATAAACATTATTGTCATTGCACATTACAGTAAAAATTATCACTTTAGGAATTGCTGTGTTAAATCTTTGCCTTTTGCCTCCACTAAAAGAGGCAACAACATTTTACCTGGCTGTAGTATTTCACAGATGAAACATAAATAGCTGTGTGTGTGTTTAAGTATCTGTGTATCTGCATAAACTTCTCTAGTAAAATCTTAGTGTGAAGTGCCACGTGAATTGAGTGCTTCCTTTTTCTGTTAAATCAGCTCTGACCTGTCAGTGGTACACAGTTATTTTTACTTGGACTTGACCCTGGTGGCAGATTCCAGTTGGTTCAGTGTTTTGGATTTTAGTTTGTACCCCCAGTCTTGCTTTGCTATTGTGTCTCCTCTTTATGGGCTGTTTCAGCAGGTGCCTCTCCATTTGCTACCAGCCCTGGTGCAGTGAGTGATTATGCAATTTAGTTAATGTATTTTAATTATTTAGATGACATTTTACCTTCTATGGTAAAATGAATATGTAAATGGATTGGATTCTTTAGGTAAAAAGAATGAGATTTTTTTTTTTTTTAAGACATGAGAAGTCTGTGACCAAAGATAAGAAATAAAAAAATCAAACATAAGAATAAGGTAAAATTTCTGTTTAATCTTGTTCCATTATCATTTTTATACCTCATCTCTTTAGTTATTATTGCTTTATGATACAGAGTTGATGCACTTGGTAGACAGACTGTGCATAGCTCTGCACATCAGCACCCAAAATGTGTCATGTCAGGGTGTGGCATGGGCCAGTTCACAAGGTCAGGCTTCATTTGCAAATCAATAATGCAGCCTTAATTGTAACTAAGGTTTGTCTCCTTTACATTCTAAAATTGTTTCTCACCTGAGGATGATGTTGATCAATTTACTAAGTATATTGTGTGTTTTAATGAGATGGGTTAAATGAGTTAAAAGTATTTTCTTGTAGCAAAGGATAAAAGTCCAAGTGTCAATCAAAAAAAACTCGAGTTCCTTGCATGCTCACTAATTTGCATAAAGTACATTCAATTTAAAAAAAAAAAAGAGCAAAGGATACCGTTCTCTTGATTAATCTTTCTTAAATACGCAAATCACAATTGCAACTTTGATTTTGAAATATGTATTATGATAAGAAAAAAAAAAATCCTACCAAAATTAAATCAAATTAGCCCAAACACTTTTGCTGCGGTCTGATTTAGTGTTTGTATTCCCTGTTTCTCCTGCTGGCAGCAGGACCAGCAGCAATAACACTGTGGAGACAGTAGATGGCTGTAGAAAAGTGTGTTGAACACTCCTGTGTGAGCGTAATAAGATTGGGAAAGGCCTTGACCTGACTGGATGCAGCTTTTATCTGAAGTACATTTAAAGAGATAAAGGAGAGGCAGGGTGCAGTACATGTTCCTTTCTTTTCTGTAGGAGCTTTGCTTTGAGTTTAAAAATTTCTCAAATGCGGGATTTGTGAGCTGGGTCCTTCAGCAGGGAGAGGTAATGGCTCGAGAGCCACCCGAGTCACTCTGAGGATTCCCCCCCTCCCTCAAGACGTCTTAGAAATCATCCTATAAATTCCTACAGAGGGGGCGTCTGTAGATCCCATAATAATAATCAGGAAGTGGTATATTCCCATTTATTTATTTATTATCACTTTTTTTTTTTTTTTTTTTTTCCCTCCCCCCCCCCTCCTCTCCAGTGTAGTTGGCTGCCTTTAGTGCACGGACCTGCTCATTAAATAGATACACCAAGAACTGTTACCTAAGCAAGCTTGACAGTAAAGAAAGGACAGACTGAGTTAGGGAGAAAAAGGGAAGAAAAAAGACAGCCTGAAGCAAGTCACTTCACACGCAGAAAGAGCCACTGAACGAATGCTATTCTCATAAACAAACTAAAAAAAATACCTTGTATAAGAAGAGAACTGTGAGGACTTGACAGAAAAAAGGCAAGATTTTCTACCCACTGTTTTCAGTTTTCCTTCCAGACATACTTGGTGAAGTAAGGAGACTTCTGTTTGCTGACAGAGCCCTTGATTTCTTTCAAGATGATGATGTATTTGTGGGTAGGTAGTGTCTCTCTCCGTGTCAATCTTTTGTTAATAGATGGACTTTGGGAGTGTGGATTTTCGCCTGTAGTTGCAGCATGTGTGTGCTGTGTGAGCTGTGTGTGCTGCAGGGGAGCGTGGCTGGGGTGCAGTACATGTGCTTGCGTTTCCAGGCAGAGTTTAAACAAAGCGGGTCATTAACGTGAAGCTGGGATTTATTTTCGTGATTTGCAGGATGTGGCAGAGTGCATTGCTTTCTTTTCATTGCTTTAGAACATATTGCAATTGTGTGAGATTCACTGTGTGGTTCAGTTACAAAGCGAACGCTGCATCACTTGTGGCTGCTCAGGATTTGCTTTCTTTGTAAGAAATGAAACAATCTTAATGTGATTAAAACTTCTAATGTGTGTTACTTAACCCAATTGCTTTTATACTAATTGTCACAGTCTGTCTTGGCTTTTGAAGTTTCTGGCAATTGATAACTGCAGATAAAGAAATAGATATTATGTTCCCATGTCTGTGATTTTATATTCAGCATTGTTCCGATTCCTCACAGCAAAATCTGCTCACCTTAAAAATAACGTTGTGTTGTGGCATGTATGTTTTGAATTAGTAAAGCTGTTAACCTGTGAATTCATCCAGGTTTTAAGACAGAACATTTTTTCTTAGCAAAAAAAATCCCTCAAAGAAATCAGTGAAAAAATCTGCATACTTAAAAGCTTTTCTGTGTTCCTCTTCAAAGCCTGTACATCTTCTGGGAAAATATTTTAAACTAATCTCATTTGACAATCTATTTATTTATTTAATTTAATTGCATGTAAAAATAGACAGGCATGCAGCTAATCTGGGCCACCTCTGCAAAACAGGCTGCAGAGGAGCAGCATTGAAGTCTCAGAGATATTATCAGGAATCACTCCTTCTCTTTTCAAATCGCTCGTGGTTCCTGCTGGAAATCTCCCTTTATGCTTCCTTCTCATTTCTGTTGATCCTCCACTGTATCTTAGTAACTTTTGTCATCCGTGCAAAGGGCACTGCGTGCAGACTTTTAAGTTTGTTATTTCAGTACTTTGACCTGTGCTATCGTTTCAGGAGCTCACCAATCACTGAGCATTATGATTTTGTCTTTTTCTTTTTTTTTTTCTGGGTTCTGTAGTACGAGTCCCTTGAATTTTCACCAGGGTGTCTGTGCTTTTACCAGCAGCCCCGGCTGCTGCTCGTTCCTAACCCTTAGCACCATTGGAAGGTGCAAGGATTAATTTCATTCTCTTTTCACATTTATAAATCAGCTCCCTCACTTGCAGCAGCCTGTCTGTAACTCACTTTGTGCTGTGCTGTTGGAGTTGCCCTCATCCAAAGGAGATGCACAGTAAATAAGTGAGGATAAGCCCTTCTTTCTGATATGCAGACTAAGGTGAAAGGACTGCATTATTGTGTATTAAATCTGTTTCTCTGTGGCACAGGCTCAAAAGATTTAAAAAGGATCTTCTCCCTCCCCAAGTCTAGGAATCATTGTTAATTTGAAAATTTAGTGAAATACCTTTTCTTGCAGGTAGCTAGGCAGATTTCTATCACTTCTGGTGAGCTGTATTTTTTATTTTTGATGAACTTTTCTAGTTATTCTTTTTAGAGATGTATATAAATGCTTTAAGCAAAACAATCATAGAAAAAAGCAGTTCCTGATGGTACCAATTCCTGGTTTCCAAAGCTCCTAGTAATTAATATTTCACATTTAAAAGTGTGTTCATTCCATATATTCCATATATTTTGATTCTGTCCTTTTAACTTACATTATATGATGTATGTTTTGTTCTGGTTTTCTGATTTGCAGAATTCCTTAAACAGCCTCTTTCTCTTTTGGCACTACTACACCTGGGTATTGAGTATTCTTCTCATTTGCAGCTGAACTTTGTGGTATAAAATCTCAAAATTAGTAGGAAGAAGCAGATAATATTTATTTTTTTTTTATTGTAGCAGAACATAATCACTTTGTGGGTTTTTATGGAAACAGAGGATTTGTATTCGTAGATTTCTTTTTTTTCCTGAAATGTTGTTATTTTTAAATTCTCTACATTAAGCATAGGTACCTAAGATGCAGCATACGAAAAAGATGCAGTAGGTAAACAAGAGACTTCCAAAAGATGTGGGTGCAAGGTATAAACTCACAGCAGCACTTGAAATGCTTTCTCCTGGCATCACATCAATTTTTTATATAATTATGAAAAGCTTCTCGGCAATATTATTAAAATTTCAAGCAGCCAACTTGTGTGAAAACATAGTTTTCCCTTTTTAAAGGGCTTAAAATTAATTTATTACATTGACTGAGATTTTTTTCTGACTGTTCCCTGGTTTATGTGGCAGTACTTACCTGTTGTTTCATTTCACGTGTAACACGGAAACATTTTGGATGTTTACAAAGTAAAAGAAAATTTTTATTTCTTCCCATTTTCTAATGTTGTACTAAGTAAGTACCTGGAACAGTCTTTTTTTAAATTCTACTGATGACAGTGGTATAAAGTTCCTTTTATTGCAAGCTGAATGTGTTTAGCTAACTAAAAGCTTTGTGCAGGAATGCAGAGCACAGACACTGATTCAGTGTTGAATGGGACACTCTTGATTAGCTGCCCGTGTTTAAATACTTATTTCAAAATTTCAGAAAGTAGGAAAAGTTTTTAGTACTGTTAACCCTGACAAAGGAAACCTGTATCTGTTGTCAGCCTAAGCAATTAAATGCTGTTTGTATTTATATTTTCCTCCTTCCCTGGACAAAGGAGATTTTTTTTGGTCTGGTGCTTTATGCACAGACATCTGTGCTACAGGAATCAGCGTTCATCAATGTCAGAGTTCACAGTGACCAAGAAACTTTGAAAGCTTTTGGGCATTACGGATTTAGGAACTCCTGAAGTCAAAAGGGAGAATATTCTCTCTGAGGGCTGTAGACCCTTTAACTGCTGCTGCTGCAGTTTAGTGCCCCTTTCTCCCCAGACAGATTGCTGCAGTGACTCCGGGTGTTCTCCATCTCTGCAGACTATCAGTCCCATTTCCTGTGTAACTCCCCTCCCCAAAGGCGATGGGATTTGCCCAGAATGTCACAAATACGTGTTGGGGTTTTTCCAGGTAGAGGGTTTGGAAGTTGCTGACTCGTGCTCAGCGTGTAACTTTTGGTGAGTGAATTGAAAATTGGTGGCTGGCAGCTGAGGCTGCTCCCTGTCTTTGAGAGTCCCCAATCTTCCAAACTCCCTCTTTCTACACACTATTCCTCCTCCTCTTTGTCATACTTAGAAAAATAAGTGTAGTTTGTGCATATGACAGCGCAAGCAGCTGCTTGATTGCTTGGTGGTTGGCTGTTTTCCATCTGCTTGTTCAGACTGGACTATTTTGAGTTCTCACCAACCTCATGTTCAATTTTCATTTTCTGAGTTAGAAGTTGAACGTTTAAAGTTGCTGCATGTCATGAAAAAGTCAAATGCAATGAAATGTCATAGGAAAAACTGGAACAAAATCATTGGTAAATACATTTTCGTAATATAAATTATTAGTTTTCACATTTTGTTGTATGCTGCAATACTGGACTAAAATTACCTTAATGTACCATAATACAGTTTTATAAATTTTATAAACATTTACTTAAAGTCTGCTCAGTCATAGGCGTGCTTCATTCCTGTCAGTCTGCTGTTCTTTTTAATAACAGGGAATGAGTTGTCAGAAATTTTGTGTATATTTAGCAGAGATTTTTTTCAGTAGCAGCTTCAGAATGATACTTGATCAAACAAGGCAGAAAGCATGTCAGCAAATGAAATTTGTTTTTTTTCCCCAAAACTAGAGTAGGCAGATACAGAGAAACAGATTGAAAAAAATGTGTATGCAATAGCAACAAGGTAGTTTCTTCTGGCATTAGGACACAGTTTTGACAACTCTGTAGGGTAAAGCTTTTGGGTCCAATACAGAGAACTGTACTTGTCTGAATTAGCAAAATGTTCCTTAAATGAACATCTGGGAAGAAGTCTGGAGGAAAAGGAAGTAACAGAACCTAGCAGAAATTTAATCTGGATATTTAGGAGTTTAAACTCCTTTATGGTTGCATTTCTGGTGCTTCTCCTATTTAGAGGCATCCTAATACACATATGAGACTCTGTGTCAGTTCCCAGATTCAAAAGCAGATGGTATTTGATTCAGCTGACCACAGTCTGCCTGTTTTTTCTGCACCACCAAATGTGTGCAGGCACAGAGTGTGCCTTTCTCCTGGCTTAGGGAAGGGCGTCATTTCCAGCCCAGCCTGTGCTCCTTGTGTACTCCCTGCTGCAGGACACCTTTGGCAAGGCTTTTTTCTAAAGGAAATGAGAACCTTACACAGATGTGAAGACAACTAAAATGATAAAGGAACAAATCCTTGGGATTTTTTTCAGTTGGAGTAAGGAGCAAATACAGTGCTCATATTTTTCTGAGTAGCTTTACCTACCGTGTGTTTTGCAGCATTGACATTGTGTGCATTAAGCAAAGGATTGCTCTCTTCAATGAGGACTTTCCAAAAACACCCTAGATTAAGAAAAAATGCACCACTGACTGTGCTTAAAGAGCTACAGACAGTGAGATCCAGCATGAACTCAGCTGAAAGAATAAATGACTATGCTGAGAACATTGTCAGTGGAATGCTTCAGCAGTATAGATTTTATTGCATAGAGTTATCGAGTAATTAAAGTATTTAGATCCTTTTAGTTAAGAAAAATCAAACTTATTAGCAGACAAGCTGCAGGTATCTTCAGAGTCTAAGTGATCCTCATTCTGCTTTCCACTGAGACCTTGAATAAAACATGTAGCTTCATCCTCTGCATCTGACTGCCTGACCGCTGATGTTGAATAAATATGTACCTTTTATGATTAACACAGAAAAATACAAAATGATTTCATAATAGAGTATGCTGATGTGAATAGTAAGGATCTTCAAGGGTATCTGGCTCAATAAACTTGAATAATGAAGTATTGAAATTTATAAATCTACAGTCTGGATGGCTAAAATGAAAGGACTGACAGAGGTGTTGAATGAAAACAGGATTACAATTAGTTATGGTAGAACCTAAGACAATTCTCAGTAGTCTGCCTATCTATCTATTGGAACACTCACATAAGTTGGCTTAAAATGATACTTATAATAATTCATGTTGTGATGACAAAGCTAAAAGTTGTACTAGCATGCAAAGCATGAAGACATTCAGCAAAATCACCGTTTTTAATATGAAAAGGAATGAAACAGAAGAGAAAAGCAATTTCAGTTCAGAATATTTGGCAGTAACTTTTGGTCACCGGGTTACGTTCAGTTCTTGAAGGGTTTTCTTGCCCTGCTACAGCATTTTGTAGAACACCTTTCTGTTGTTGATGTGGGGTGAGAATGGGAGGAGAACAAAGCAGGGTGATGCTCTGCTATGTCCAGCACTCAGGTAGGCAAGCAAGAGAGTTTTGGTTTGTAAAAGAAATGTACATTCCTTTAGACACAAACAGAAGTGTCTGATGAAACTGAGTTTAATCAGGGTCAAACTGAGTTTAAGCTGTAGGAATGTATGTATTATCATTACTAATTCTAGCAGCAGAGTCTGTGCTTTTGGTGTAAGGCAGCATGATGGACTTGCTGTGTTCTCTTCTGAAGTTGCATTCCATGTTCTGAACAGTTTAATTGCTGAATCTGCTCTCCCCCCTTCCTTTAGCAAGGAGTTACACTTGTCCAATTAACCTTATCTTCATCATGTCCCTCTTAATAGCACTGGCCTCCATCAGAGCTTTGTGTGAACTGCGTGGGTGTCTTTACCAGTGCAGGGATGTGTGTGAGGAAAGAATTGAATGAAGGCTGCATGAGATGGGGCTGGGTGAGCAGGTTAGAGTCCTCCTATCGTCCCACAATTATTATCTCTCAGTGGAAATCCTTCCTGAACACCACTTCTGGGCCTGGTGGGTTTAAGCTACTACAGCTGCAGAACCTTAGCTGCTGTTGCAATGGCCTTACTTGCAGAGGCAGAGGAATGAACAAGTCCTGAAGATTTGCCTGGGCAATTGAGAAACCTTGCTTGAGATTAATTTCTTGATGTGTTCCTTTTGGATATTTATTCCAGTGAAGTGTGCCTGCTGGAGAAGCTGTCGTAGTCCCTAAGCCAAGATTTACTTATCTTTTCACTGTAATGTGCAAGTGCCACTAGGCTGGATTTACCTTTTCCAACTAGTTAGTCTCACAGTTTAATCACCAGAAGGGGATGTTTACTAATCCAAGTCTGGGTATCTGTTCACATCTTTTGATGCCTTTTTGTGTGGCTTCCCTTTCCCCTTCTGCTCCTGTGTTGATATTCCTTCCTTGCCAAACAGATGAATCTGTTTGGATCCTTGTCATAGCCTAGGATGGAAATCCACCTGTTCTTACTTCAGCCAGGAAGCTGAAGTCCAACATTCCTGCAGGACTGGCTGCTTTTCACAGAGGTTTCTAGCACACTAGGTATAATGATCAGGGGCACAGGGAGGGAGGAGGAGTGGGAAGAACTGGAGTGAGGGAGCTTATGAAACAGCAGGAAAACATGGAGATCACCTCCTGATCACTGTCATGGACACAACAGGCTTGTTTTGGAAGAAGTGGCATTATTTATTGGAAAACAAACCCAAGAACCCTTTTTGATATCACCAGCAGTTAAACTCCCACCCTTCAGCGAGGCAGTGAGTGCCATGGAGGGATTGCAGTCAGGACTCAGGAGTTTCTCTCTTCAGCTCCTGCTCGTTCTTGCTGTGCTCCCTGTGTGTTCCTCCATGGGCATGACCCAGATTTAAGTCAGCCAAATACATCAGACTAAGTCTGATTATTGGCATTTCAGGTTTTCCTCACAGATTGTTGTGTTTGTAGAGTTTTGTACATTTAATCTTTTGTGATGTAAGCCGGGACTCCTTCTATGAGGGAAAATGTTTGAATTTTACTTTTCAGTGAGCTTCTCTTTGAATATAATTACAGGAACTCAAGGAAGGATAAAATGTGACAACATATTTGTGAATCGTGAGATTTAGCAGAGACTGAAGTAGATCTTGTTATTGATGTGCTTCCTGCTTCATTGAATTCCCCTTAAGGTTTGCAGCATGGATATGGATCATTTGCAATAATAATTATGCACTGATCGATTGATTGTGTCTGACATTGTACTTGTCACCTTGAAATGCAAAAACCATTTATTTTCGTGTGTGAACATTCCTCTCTAATGTTAGACACCAGCAGGCACTGGTTGGTGGTGGAGAGGGATGCATTTCAGAAAGTTGGGAAGTTCATATCCACCTTTACCTAAAATGAAGCGCCACTTGTCATTTTACAAAAATGAGAATTGCCCCAGCAGCAGTGGTTTTAGATTAGAAAACAGAGTCTGAGTTCAAAGGGGCTGTTCAAGTTGGAATGTTTGGATTTCAGTTGATTCCTGCCCGTGTGTTACAAAGGTGGAGCTTTCAGAGGTCTGGGATGAGATGGGATGCAATGAGCACACTTGATAAAACTGAGGTCTCTGCTTTTGGAACTGGTGTGTGTTCTTTGGACTTTGATTCATGGCAGTATTAATTAATAGGAAAATCAGCAAAAAATGCTTCGACTGCAGTCATTCTGTGAGTAAAATGCTGGACATTTCATGTGTTGAGTGATGTAATCATCATGACAGTGCAACCTTCCTTTTATTAAGATTATTTGGAGCTCTGTTCTTTGGACTTTTGGAATCTTACTTCTATTGCAATTCCAGTGAAGCAGCTCGTTGGTGACTGCAGGTGAAGGGCAGTAATTCTGTGCTTTCTCAACCAATATTAAAGCAACAGCCAAGAGAAATATTGTTTCTACATATTCCACTTGGAGCTTTTGCAGAGCATCCATTGTTATGGAATGGGAAGTGAAGACCAAAACCATGTTTGGTGAGATGTAACTTGATTAAGAAGTGACTTTTTCAGAGCTGAAAGCTGGCTTTAGGTTACATCAAATATTTATCATTATCTTAATTTGAGATTTAAACTTTTATTCAGAGTCCTAGTTTATTTGAGCTTTGGTTTGTTTCAATCAGGATTTCTAAACAAAATGTATGGGGTTTTTAATTGAAAAAAAACACAAATTTTGAAATTGTCTACATTCTTTAGGGTGAAATGTTGTGCAGATGGCTTTTTTCCTCCAAGGGTGAACATTGGTAAGCATATACATTGGAATATGGAAATGTTTAGTATATTGATTCTCATACAACCAATTTGAAGAGTAACTGCAGTGCTAATATTAAGGTGGCAACATTAATTGTACCACTGATTTAAAAATTAACAACTCTAGTTTCTACCATTGCATGGATACTGAATAGAGCTTACAAAACTGCTTTAAGCCTGTGACATAAGAAAAATAATGATTTTTTTTTAAAGCAGTTATTTTTTACTCAACACATGTGTAAGATAACTGAAACACCCAACCTGAAGAAAGGTTTCAGCCTTACTCTTTTTAGCAATTGTACATTTTTAGCTTGTGAGTTTTTCATAAACTATCCCAAGTCAATGCTATGAATTTGTGAAAGAATCTGAGATAAATTGCACCACAGGGGAACATACCCAATATATCCCACTCTACCCTGTTAAGTTCTAATTGGAATAGAGCACCACTTTTTTCTCTCAGGTGTTCACTTCTCAGCCATGAGAACCTCCTAGTTAAAAATGCAGAGCCCAGCTGTAATTTTTTACTTGCTTCCCATGTTCTTTATCCAGTGGAAGTGTTGAGAAAACTGAGGGAAGTTTGGTTTTTGAGGAACACTCACAGTGACCAGGATTGCCCAGTTGTACCCTCACACTCCAGCCTTGTCTGGAAATGCAGCATCCCAGTAACAACAGCAACAGTGGAGCAGGGAGGAGAAAACAATAAATGTCACTGAAAGGGAGGAAAATGAAGGAGAGAGTGGTCAAGGGGCTGAAATGAAAGGAGAATATTTAAGATCAGAACAGTCACTGTCCTTTTCAGCTAAATTTGAAGAAATTATGTGCTCTTGACATCACTAAGGTTCAACTTCTAAAGCAACCCACAGGGTGCACTTATTTTTTGTCTTCATGTGTTTCAAACCCTGTTTGCTGTCACAGAATCTGGAGTAACTCAGGAATGCTGTTAACAATAATGTCTTGTCTTTGTTTTGGTTTGGTTGTAGATATAGATGGCACTACCCTCTCAGATCAGGAAAATTAATTCCAACAGAGACCATTTGTAAAAATCCTTTATTTTTTAGGGGTGTCATTTTGGCTGACAGGCAATTAAAACTTGCTTTAGAAAAGGGTCTGTTTTACCCTCCTGGTGGGATTTAGCTGCAACTCTATGAATCGGGTGATTAAGACTCAGAGTGTTTTGGTTATTTTTTTATTTTCCTGCACATCTGGCTAAATGTTTCATGACCCTATGGGTAGAAACAGAATAATAATTAGGATGCAAATTTTGATTTGTATATTGGATAATTCCTCATGAGAAATAGGACAGGTAGAAGAGGTTACCCTCAAGAAAGGGAAGAAGGCTGATTTAACACAAAGAAAAATTACAAATGCTATAGGAAAAACGTGCTGGAGACAAATGAGGAATGTGGAATTAGGTCTTGTAAAGACTAGGAAGGTAATTTAATAATACATACAGGCCTAGCTGAGGTGGCATGGAACACTTCATTCTACAACTCATGTGTGAGGAATCCTGTGGTGTGATGCAGTGGTGTGTTACTGGCTCCTGTAAAAGTTCCTCATGCTCTTCTGTGTCTTACTATTCATTATTAATGTGTGTGTTAAACATTTACTCTCTTATTTCAGAAGGTTATCATATGCTATTAATGTAAAACTACACAGTGAAAGCAAGGATAACAATCCTGTTTTTAGTTAATATATGGATGTTCACAGCCAGTGAACAAATTCTTAATTTAAATTGGTTTATAAAAAGCAATTATAAACAGACAAGTCAAATTTATCTCTTAGCTATAAAAACCACACACAAGTGAGCCACATGTTCAATTGGAATCTTTCCTGCTGAAAAGCAAGCCTGTTCATGTCTTATTCTGTTGGGCATGGAGAAATTTTTTTAAATAAATATTTACTCATGTTTTGCAGCAGTGTTTTACACACTGAAGATTTTTTTTTTTTTTTCTATTATACTACTGAAGTAGTATGGTTCAATCATCTTTTAAATTAAGTGACTCCAGTTTACTTTAGAGGTATGTCTTATCAGGACACAAATTTAATAATGTTATCACAGTCAAATAAGCTAGATATGACCAAGCAATCCTGTTTCTATTTTTGCCAGATGCACATTATTTAACTGGCTAAGTATTTTAGTGCAGCTTCCCTTATAGAAAACTCAGCACACACAGCTTCACTGGTGTTGGTGTTATTTTAACCAGTCCTTTCAGGCTTGTTGCATTGACTTTGTTCAATTCCAGCCACCATTTTCCACAGCAAGCCAGGTCTGTGCCTGTGCCCCTGATCAGTCACAGCTGTACTAATTCCCAAAGAGCCTTGCTCTTAATGGGCTGCAGCTGTGACTAATAAAGAAAGGGGTGAGAAAAGGGGTGGGCTGGCTGGACCCTAGGAGCCTTCTGATGAAGAGGACCCTGAGGAGGTAGAGGAGCCCTGAGGATGAAGGAAAGATCCAGGGAGCAGAAAGAATGAACAAGGAAGAGAGCTGCTGCTGGAGATCAGCTGTGAGGT
This sequence comes from Sitta europaea, assembly GCA_013400255.1. Lineage (NCBI taxonomy): Eukaryota > Metazoa > Chordata > Aves > Passeriformes > Sittidae > Sitta > Sitta europaea. The sequence continues at coordinate 1,073,048 of VXBS01005740.1, forward strand.
CAGTGTGGGTCTGGTGGGGTTGGAGCCTGCAGTCACAGCTGAGCTGGCTAAGGGCTGTGTTCAGTCTGCAAACCAGTATTTGCAGACATGTTCCAGCAGGAAATAACCAGCAGTCAGGGTCTGCAGCTGGACCCTGCAGTAGGAGCTGCTGGAGTCAGTCAGGGTGGCCAAGCTATAAGCAAGAATAAACCAGGACCCTTTTCACGTTGTTAATTGTCCATTTCTTGGCTCATTTCTACCCCTAATGAGAGGTCTGCTGCAACACTGTGGGATGAGTTGTTTTGTACATGATTTGCTGTATGGGAATCTTGTTTTCATATGGATTTTACACATGCTAATAGCTCTGTTCATTTGGAGCTATTTCATGTAAATGCCACCATGCTATTAGTTTTCAGATGAACTGCTCTTCGACAGAATAGTCTTAAACAGTAAAGTTTATTGGGATTTCATTAGGGCAACTGGAGAAATTATGGTTGTTTTGCTTAATAGCTTGTCACTGAATTATAACTCTGTATTGGAAAAAATGCTGGACTGAGTAGCCTAGCCAAGAATTGTAAGATGGGCCTGAGAATGATTTGTCAGTGTCACCTGATCACAGCACAGTTATCACTTACTTATCACATTGTTTTCACCACTGATGATTTATTGTGAATTGCTGATTTTTAAAACCACATGTGTGACCCTAAAAAACCCGAACGTGTTGAGCAAAAGATACTTGCATGACGTCAGAGGTGATTCTAGACACCCCATTTGGAAATCACACGGGAGAAATTTATAATTGATTTTTTTAAATCTCCTTCCTCTCTCTTCAGGAAGGATTTCAGACTAAAAGGTGAAATCTGTGTGCTGGGTCTGGTTTTCCTATGCAAGTGGACTTAATCTGGGTTCACTTTGCTAACCTGACCCTTTTCCTCCAAGGGAAATCCTGACCCTTGCACACTTCCACTGCCTCTTAGCCAGCACATCAATGCTCCCTCCCTCCCTGGAGTCAGATTTGGAGATTTTGCTGGGTGATTACTCCCATTCTTTTCAGGTTCTCAGAGTCATCCCCAGTGCTTTGAGTCCAACATGGTGATTCTGTTTTTTTTGGTTTTATCCCCATTTTTTTTGTCGGGATGCCAAACTGCTCTCTGAGAAGCTCAGGTCACAAATGGAGAAAAATGTTTTCAAATTGGTTATATCCTTGATGACTCTAAAGGAAACATAATTTAAGGTTGGAATTAAAGCGTGTAAACTTCGTGGAGTTTTTTTTATGTTTTAAAGAACTCTTGCAAGCAACAGAGACTGCTCTTTCAAAATTCAAAGTGCCAAAAATGGATGGTACTCACCCATGTGATTTAGGAAGTGCTTTGTAATAATATATTGTAATATGGTATTTTTTCTCCCTTGTAGATTGCAATCTGGTTAAGAATAATGATTTTCATATTCAGTAATACCTCTAGATCCACTTGTAATTCTTAAGTTACATGTAGTACTCCAGGAAAATAAATATTTCATTACCAAGTGTCAGACTTATGGGCTAATTAACATTTCAGGAATGAAAGAAGTAGTGTCATTAGTTCTTCTCATGGAATATGAAGGGTGTTGATGCTCACTACTGCTGTGGAATTTCTGCAATGGAACTGAATAGGCAGAACTGTTAACAGATAAATGGTGGTGTTGAATGAGAGGAGTCCAATTTATGATGAGATTGCAGAACACGGAGAAACTTCCATAAAGCCAGTTCAGGGAGCCACATGGTCCAAGGAGTCAGCAGTGAGGATGTGGGAAGTCTCTGAATGCCAAGAGCATTTTTCAGTCCAATTAGCAAAATAATATCTGCTCTCTTTTGGTGACAAGGAGGAGCCCTGGCAGTGTAGGAGACTGAGATGTCTGAGTGTCAGCTTATGTTAAATGCTTTATCCTTTGAGGAAAGGGCTTGCAATGGAAGCACCTGGGGTCTAACTCCAAAAGGGCAGTACTCCCAAGTTTAAATATTTAATGCTTGCTTTATTTGTTGGTTTATTTGTTTGTGTGAAGCTAACTAGTATTGCAGGAATTGTCTAGAAGGGGTTGAGGGGAAAACACAAGGGAGGGAAATGACACAAAATTCAGGACTTGACTGAAGCCCTCCAGTAGAAAGGTGGCTTTCCAAGTCCATAATAAAGTTCAACGTAGCAATATTTCTGTCCTGCTGTCTCCTGTGAGACAGATGTAGAAGCCTTGTGCCAGTATAAAGCACAGTGCTGAACTGTTTAATGATTGATTTACACACTTTCATGACCAACATGGTTGTTAGGGCAAAATTAGCCACAGCAGTGAAATACCCACAGTAAAAGACTGCAGGCTGTTGGGTTCTTCCAGTGAACCCAGATGTGTGGCTTAGCCTGGAAAGTTAAAAAAGGGGAATTCTATCCTTTCATTTGGACATTTTCTGCCACTTTAGAAATGTTGTTGTGCAAATCTGTCGATGTGCTTTGTCTCCCAGTCGGGGTATATTGCACATGGAAGACAGAGCTTTCCAGAGAGAAAGTTACAGGAATCTGCCCTGGAGTTTTTGCATGAGGATGGATAGTTCTGTCCAGAGATCCACTGTGTGCAGTTTTAAATGGCAAGTTTTGCATTTTAATAATTGCACGGTTAGACCACAGACCTGTCAGTATGTGAAGTCATTTAAAAAAGTAGGAAGCTGGAATCTGTATAATAACAAGTATCAATGCAGATTTACTTTTTTTTTTTTAATTTTACTCAGAGCGTTGTGACTTCAGCTTATACCACAGAGTATCATTTGGATTATTTCAGGCAAGCAAAATATTGGATAGATCTCCTGAGTTTGTAACAGAATAATTTGTTTTCCATTGACAAAAAATATAGAAAGCTTTGTTTCCATTGAAGTAAGCAATCATTAATATTAGGGACAAGTATTGGATTATTCTGGCTCCGTCAATTCTTCCAGGTGTACCTTACAACTGACATATCTCAGAAAGAACTAGTTTTCAAATAGTATCTACAAGCTCAGAAATCCACTAGTTTTAAATATTTCACATTGCAGGGAAAAGAATGATCAGGTTAAAAAAGGAGCACAAAATGAAACTTTATGTGAGCATTAAGGCTTTGTATTTGACTATAATAAAAAGTACCTGAAATGCCTATCACTGGTCATTCTAAAGGGTTAAAGTATTTGCAGCCTAAAACTGCATTATGCAAAGTAATTTATTAATTTACATGTATTTCTATGTGATAACAGGTCAGTGAGGCATATTTCTCTGATCTACTGTGCATAATAAGTGAAGGAAATATCTATTCCACACTCTTTGGACTTCACAGTAACAATCCCATTTTGAAATACTGTGGCTAATCTAAAACTATACAGCTGAGCAGAAAAACAAAACCAGTCCCAAATATGAATAAATGATTTGCTACTTAATATGTCTGTTTTTTGTCAGGTTGATAACATTAGGCTCAGCTGCATTCAATTCTAAACCCTGCAATATTTGAAGCCTGATATTGTGCCTCACTAAATTTAATACATGGACCTCAGTAATAGAGGAAATCACTTTAGCACTTGGCAGTTTGTAATGCTGTATAAAATTGACTGCCCTGCAAACACAATAGTGATAATAAAAATTGTGGTCAGTAGAGGGGTGTAATGCATTTTCCAGCTTCAGCAAAGGTCCAGAGGAGATTTATTGAGATTTTGCTGTTTGGGTGAGGATCAATAGAGCTTCGTTAATAATTTGTTGTAAGGGCACCCTTCAGGGATATGACATTTTACTTTAAAACTTGGATAATTTTGCAAGCATGCCTGGTGATAGCAGTGTCAAGTCCCTGTGTTTCGTGGGCATGGATTTTTGCATTCAGCTTGTGGGAGCATTTCCTTTCCCAGCAATTACTTTTGAAATCATTCAATAAATGAAGCAGGCCAGTATTGATGACAAGTTTCCACGTGTTCTAATGCAACTCTTAAGAAAGGATCCCAAACACATTCTCTGGTCCTCCATTTTGTCTGTTGTTTTCTTCTGTAGGCAGAGGACTTTTAAACATCAGTTTGTGATCTCTTAGTGGTACATAATTTTCATGAATGATCTGAAACTACACTCTTATCTTCATGACTGTAGGATTAGGAGGTTTCATGAGAACTTATCCCTTTACCTTCCTAGTGCTGGCAGCACTGCACAATAACTGTTAGGCTGGCTTAGATAGCTGTACTTTTATATTTTCCAAAAAGCAACTTCACTTTCTGTGCTAAGCAAGCCTTCCTTTTCTGTCAGCAACTTTTGATGGACACTGCTTGTAAGGAAACAAAGATTTGTCAGCTCTTGCACTTGGAACACAGGGACAGGGTAGAGCAGAAGGATTTATTTCCTGTGAGCATGCACAGAGTGAGATTTGTGACATTTGCAGCTCTGATGACGTTCCTTACACAGCTGCTGAGCTCCAGCAAATTAAAGGATCCGGGAATACTGAGGGGTGTGGTTTTGTAATGAGGGAAAAGAGACAGAAGCAATAAGAAGATAATTAAGGTAACAACTTGTGAAAAATTAAAGTGTTTCTGTCTTTCATTTTTGAATCTCTGAGCATAAACTTTGTAGTTGATAATTTAATTGCTGATGTTCTCTGTATCCCCAAAGAATATTAAGGATTAATCATCTGGCTCATTCCAAGAGATAAGGCTTAAGTGAATTGAAATTTTACCAATTTAACCCTCTCTCCCTCCTAATATGACATGATTAACATTCTTCAATTAACAACACATAATTATTCTAAAGGCTTCATTGCACTTACTCCATTTTTCAGTTTCAGGTTGCCCTTTGCAGGTCTTTCAAAACTGAATAAAAAGCAGGCTGTATTTTTGTTCTGTATTATCAGTAATTGAACTTCAGCCAAATTACAAGAATTGAGATTTTTAACTTTTACTTCTTTTGCTCCTTGTTTTCCCCCTATGTGCATGTCCTGAAAATCTGTACTGATTAGCTAAACATTTTCTTTAAGGCCCCTCTTTAGGGACAGCCAAGTATTTATTTTCCAAACTTTCCAATCTGAATAAATTTTCTTAATTGTTGTGGCAGAATTTGCTGATTTACAGAACAAGCAATTTCATTGAGCTACAATGCAGAGCTTTTCATTTAACTATTAGTACATTATGTATTGTTGAATTTTTAAAATAAAAGATAATTACATTATTTACATTACAAGACTTTGGTTTGGAGCAAGGCTCAGTAAAAAATCAGCATGTTTATGGAACCTGGTATTTACTGAAGTGCTTTGCAGCATCCTTCACTGGGCAAAGAGTGCAGAGTTGCAAGGATAATCAAGTAGCTGCTATTGGGAAAACTTCATTAATTTATGGTAAAATAAGACAAAACAAAACCAGATAGGAAGAAAATACATCAGTTTTCCTTCTGAAAGCCAAGAGGTAAGGGGGCTTTACTGATTTGTAGAGTTATATTTCCAGATTTGTGGATTTATAGCACTAGACATAAAAACATTAGTTTTCCTTTTAAAACTTTTAAAAGGAAAATGGTGTTGCTTCCCTAGCCAGCGCTTAAAACATTCTTTTTTTTTTTTTTTTCATCTTTAAGGCCTGGGAGCCTTTAAATACCAATTATTTTCCATTCAGATTTTTACAGAGCGGATGCCTGATAACTATGAATATTCCTGTTGTATTTGTCAGGGTTCAGTCCTGTGAAAATCTGGGATAATTCATGTAGGGACAGGAAGAGTCCATTGCAGGACTGGACCTCTCCAGTTGTGAGCACGGACCCAAGTACCAGCCTGAAGTGACAATGCTTTCTCCTACACATCAAACAAATCTGCATTAGGGAAGAAATTAATCACATTAATGTTCTTGCATGCATTAAAGTCACAGGATTTTATTTGAAACTACCAAAATCAACTATGAAATACAGGGCTACAGAAGGGGGAGAAATCTAACTTGCTAGAAAATACAATCAAGGATGATTGAGATATAGGTATATGATCAGGGAGACAGTTGTGTATGTGTACTCATGTGTGTATGTTCATATATAAATATATCTATATGTGCTAACTTAAAAGACATCCAGATTTTTCTCTTTCAGAAACAAAACATCAGCTTCTCTACTTTTATAAAAAGGGGACTGCCATCTTTGGGGAACTGAAACACACTCTCTTTTTCATGGATCAGAAAAATTGCTTCCCAACAATTAAATATAGTCATTACTTTTGTTGTTTCTTGAAGTTCCTGTTCATTTGATGATCATGACAGGCAGGGAAAGGATGCCCACAGACAGTCTCTCCACTGCTGAATTTTTTAAAATGTGTCAGGGCTGAATTGTTTGAAATTTTGCTCAAGAGGAAAAATACTACCAGTGGGATAATCAGCAAGTGAAATGATTTCAACCCCAGGCACTACCTGACTGCAGATATCTGCCCTGGGTCCCTCCTTCCAGCAGGCAGGCAGGAGCCTTGGCATGTTGCTGTTAGATGTGGGGAATGCCCTGGCTGCTGCTCCTGGGGCAGCTGTGCATGCAGTGGAGCTTTCGGAGGTCAGGGAGCTGGGCAGCACAGCCTGAGCACTGCTGGCATCCCTTCAGTCAGCATGGCAACCCACACCAGCACAGCCAGCACCTCCTTCCCTTTCCTGCTCCCTCTGCAATGGATGCAACAAAACAAGGAGCCAACGTTTCCCTGGTTTTCAGCCACGTTCTGCATTGGTCACTGTTTTGGGACCACCTGTGTGCCCCTTGTTTGGGAGCACTGCTGAGCACCACTTCCTGAAATGAGCACAGGACCTGTGCCAGTAAATCCCATCTAGATGTTTCAAAACAATTTTTCACAATTTTTCCTTCAGTTTAACCAAATCTGTTTATTTAATTATCAAAGCATTTTTTTATTCTCAATGAAAGTGAAAATAATTCTCTTTCTTTAATCAAAGAATGGCAAACAGACGTTTCACTTATTTTGACAGCTCTGATACACAGGGTGTGACCTTAGCCAAAGATAGATATTAAAACATCAGCCAGTATTAGAGAAGTAACTAGGATGAAAGAGAGATCTTTTTTTAAAATAAATTGATATGAAGAATGAGACATGTATTAGGAACTTCATCATTCTGCAACAGAAGGCATGTGAGCACAGGGAGAAATAACTTCAGAGGAGAATAACTACTGAATTTTGTGGGTTTTGTTTATTGGTTCCATGGTTGGGTATAGTTTCAGATTTATCAAAGGAAAGCAATAGGAAGACCACTAAATCACAGACTTAATTGCACTTTGTTCCTCTGTCAGCTTTTGGGGAGCCAGGTGCTCTGTGGTGTGAGCAATGCTCAATGTACTCATTAGCAAGACAGCTGAGGGGAGCATCCCAGGGAGTTGCTCCTGGCCTGTAGCCCCCACCAAGACCTGCAGCCCAAACTCTGTGGATCCTTAGGTATTTTGCACTTTATTTTATCTTAGAACAGGCCCTAGCCTTTCCTGTTTACTGCCATGCTCTGTTACTCTAATGCATGAAGGCAACTGCTTTGCTCTGGGAGGACTGCTGAAAATTTTCATCATACAAGCAGCCTCTAAGGTTCTGGTTTAATTTATCCTGAGAAACTCTACAGAGACATCTAATAGGTAGTGAAGAAAAAAAACCCAGAAAACCAACCAGTTATTGTGTGCTCTGTAATGTACTGTGTGCTGGGGGAAAAGAGTGAAAAATCCTGTACTGTTCAACTGTTTGGCTACTTGAAAAAATATGAGGGAAGAGAAAACAAGGCAGACAACTGAATCTGTAATTCCTTGAGATAAGAGACTCCCATATTGTTCTGTATTTTTGTCAGCAGACATCCTCAGATTTAGTCACTTTATTTCTGCTGAAACAATTTCTGCAGCGCCAAAAAGTCGCATTAGGCTCCTGGACATTGGTGAGCTTATTTGTGGGGTAAAAATCAACACTAGACTGGAATATTCAGTTGAATGACAGGTTGCCAAACCCTTACCAGTTGAGGGTTTCCTCAGCCACTGCCCTCTCCAGCTGCACTGTGACCATGCACAGGATGCAGAGGTGATCATTGCCAGCCTGCTGGGTAAATGCTGCTCAGTGCATCACCTGCACAGCTGTTTGCAGTGGGATTCCAGGGAGAATGCAATGGACTTCCATGATGAGTTCTGGTACTAGGACAATTTATTGCTGAAGTTTAGGATGTACTGAAAAAAAGAGAGCTGTGTTTGGATCAAATTCACATTTGATCTGGAGAGGGAAGTCTTTTTGTGAATTTGTGTTGACATCTACCCAAGGGACAGGAAATGCTTGAACAGCTGATCGAGGTGAATGCAGAGAATTTATCTGTGCCTTTCAGTTTCCCTGTCTCTGCATTTGCCTTTGTTTATTGTCTTTATAGTTACTTACCAGTACAATACTCTTGCTTTGGAACAGCAATGATCTCCAGGTAAGTCCTGAAAAAACCCATATTTGCTACACTTGGTTACAATTAAGGATGCACTTACATTTTCAGGTGTGCAGTGCCTCTGATTTCCTCTATGCAGGCAGGCTCCTACAGAGCTGAAGTACTTTCTGCAGTAGGACTGCAAAGGCAGGATAATTCAAAGTAAGGTAAATGCAGTGTTATGCTTCTGACATACAGAATTTAAGTAAATCCCAGGTTTACTTCATTTTTTGATGCCTGTGAGCTGTGGCCTATCCATATGCTCCTAAATTTTGAGTGTTTGGTATTGATTCAGTGGTAAATTATCAATTATAGGTGTTTTTCCTTTCTTTTGTCCCTGGCAGGACACGCTAAATATGATACCTTGCTCCTGGTAGATTTACACCTTCATAGCCAAAAAAAAGCCACTGAATATAGCTACAAAAACCAACTGACTGATTCCACAGGTGAAGTAAAAACTCACTTATATACTGTGGTTTGTCAGAAGCATGTGGTAAGCAGACTGGAAAATATGATATTCCTCTCTAGCGTCTTTCTCTAAGGAAGATTTCATGTTTAACTTAGAGGAAAAATCAAAAACCCAAACAGGAAATATTTTTTTAATTCAAATTTTATTTGAATGAACAAATAACCTAGTGTGAGTATGGTAATTAGGATGTAGGTGTCTTTTTAAACTCTAAATTATAAAGATTTGTTCTTACTTTCTTAGGTATCACTGGGTAATTTATCCAGTAGTATTTCTCTCACTATTAAATGTCCAGGAGAAAGCAGGGTCAGTATTTTCAAATGGTAGCTTCTAGTAGCATGAGCCTTGCAGATCTAGGATACTCAGTTTCAGGGGTGTGGCCATATATTGAATATATTGCATTTAATTTTGAAGCATTATTCACCATTTTTAACTTAGCGATAACAGTTAATGTCTGTAACCTCTGGTTTGGTCTCAAACAATTTTCTGAATGCAGATTAATGGAACTTAATTAGCAAGTGAAAAACTGTGTTTTAATTTTTGGGAAATACTGGCTAACAGATGATAAGTGTTTGTCCTGTATTAAGTTAAGCTGCTGTTGTTTTGTTTGGTTTTTTTTTCTTTTGAAATCATTCAGAAATTCAGTCTTGCACTGACAAAAGGGCAGAGAGGTGAAACTCAGGTTTTCATCACACATATTATATTGTCTGCAGGATGTTTGGCTACACAAGCAGGGCCAAAGGGATGATTTCTGGGGCTGCCTGTGTTCCCAAGGCAGGAGGTTCTCACTGAAGGAGACCAGGAAAAAGCACTCAGGCTCTCCCTCATTAGCTACAAACGTTCACTTTTTGAAATACTGGCTTCAACACAAAGTCTGGCTCTTGAATTTCACATGCCAGGGACACTGAGGACTGGCCACTTTGGCAAAAAAATGAAGTTTAGAGTGTCAGTAAGGACTGCTGTGAAATCTAACAAAGCCTTTTAGACTGTGGGAGCCATTCCAGGTCGTTCACATTACCACAGATCCCTTCTTGGTTAGGCTGTGGAGGGAAAAAGCTTTGAGTTAAGGATAATTTCTGTGTTAAATGCACACTGCTAGCTAGATTTAATTACATCAGATAAAAGATGACTAAATTTCCCTCTAGTAATTAATATGCATGTCTAGAGCAGTTTACATCTTGCATAAAGCAGCAGTGCCTGTAGTCCAAAACCATAACAGTTGATAGTTAATTCAACTGACCAGCAATGCAGACAAATGCATAAAAATGGGAATGGAAAGCAAGTATGAAAATAAAGAGCATTCTGTGAAGAGAAAATATAGCACAATATTCAATTCTCCCCTTGCAGAATTATCTTTTCCCACTGGCCATGGTAACTCACATTTTGAATAGAAATTGAGGTCTGCAGTTCTGGGTTTGGAATCTAGTGTGCATGAGGGGCTTTTTGTTTGTTTGTGAGGCTTGTTTGTTGGTTGGTTTTGTGTTGTTTTGTTGTTGTTTTTTTTTTTACCAGTTCAGGTATAGAATTCTGTCTTGACTTTTTGCCAGGGCCTGTTACACTTTCATGGGTTTCAAAGTCTTCAAGGCTAAGAAACAGCAATTTTGTACTGATTGCAGTTTTGAGATTTTTCACTGTAATAGGCAACCAGCACTACAAAATCTGGAATCATGATGAAGCCAGAGAAAAATCAGTAAGATTTTTATCACATGTAATTCAGTAACCAAACTAATGGTATCACTGCATGAGTATGTTACAGTATCACCAGGTTAATTAACAAGAGGGGAAATGAAATCCCCACTACATTAATTAATTACTCTGACAGGTTACTATAAAGAATTAACAAAAGACATTTGAAATAGGAATGCTATAGAAACATCACCTTACTGTTGCTGTTACCCTGTTTACAGATGTGTGTCCAAGGATGCTACATCACACACAATGTGGATAGAAGTTGTACTCTGTGGCAGTATAAGAAGTAATATAATTTAATTAGCCTTTTGATTGTGTTGTGCTCTGTTTGAGTGACTGGGGAGCACTGCATTCTTGATCAGAGTGATCACATCACTGCGCTGGTAAAATAGCTGTAAAATTAAATTGTCTACACCTACTTTTATTAAGTGTCTAAATTTTTTGCTTTTTTTTGCAAAATCCAGATTTAGGTACCCTGCATGTGTTGAACAATGCATAATCACAACTGTGGTGCTCAGAACACACAAAAATGGATGTGATGAACAGTGTCAGCTGTGTTTCATTCCAGTGTACACAAAAGTGTCCCACGCCCTACCCCTGTAGCTTAGAGAGGAATTAGGCACATTGGATGTCTGTGGTAAACTCAGAACTAAACATTTGGGATGAAGCCTTTACGTAGTCTTTTAAAAGTATGAGCAGTGCTTGTTGTTTTCGAGGTATAGCCAAGGATTCCAAGGATTCTGGATTCCAAGGCAGAAATCCAGAGATGCCTCTTTCTGCCTTGAGCTGTGGTTTTGAGATGTCTCTTCTTTAAGAGATCGTGCAGAGCAGCCCACAGGTTTTCTTTTGAGAGGTAGGGGACAAGGTTTGTAATTTATTTTTAGGGCACATCATTTGAAAAAGTGTGCAATGCATACTTTAAACTGTCTAATTCCCTGTCATACAATAATGTCGATGTCAAAAACCTGTGCAGTTTAAACATGGAAAACAACCTCATGATGTATTATTTAAACAGAAGTGATTGAAACAGTTCAGTGCAGGTAAAAGCATCACAGGGAAGTCCCATTATCTTGTTGCCTTATTTCTCATTCTCCAGACTTTCCAAGCTTTAGATAAATCTGGAGACAGAATTTTGGGCCAGGCTTTTATCTGATGAGACACAGTACAGTTGTTCTGTCCCTTGTTTGGCAGTGCATGAGTGAAGGGTGTTTATCATAGCTGACTTGCAGACAGACCAGATGAAGAATCCTGAGCACAGGAAAGTGCTGCCTATTTCTGGCACACCTTGCTGTCCAGGGAAAGCTCACATCAAGAAGGGAAACACTGAGGTATCTCCTAGGATCATCATTGTAATGCTCTGATGTAGGTCTGGAGAGGTTTATGCAGAGCTGCAGCTTTGTGTTTAGTGTTAAAAACACAAGCCATCAAAGGGATTCCCCATCCTGCTGCTCCTTAATCTGTTGGAAACAATCTGCCTTCCAGAAACTTAAGGGCAAAAGGGTGAGGACCTGATTTGGTCCCAAAACAGGAGTCATTAACCTTGAGCACTGAGTCACTGAACGGGGGGTGAGCAATGCTGCTTCATCTCCTGTCATCTAACAGATTCTGTCTTGGCAGTCTGGTGTTGATTTACCCAAACACCAATGGAACCATGGAGAAGAGCACTAAAAAAAAAAAAAAAAAAAAAAGAAAAAAAAAAAAAAAAAAAGAAAAAAAAAAAAAAAAAAAAAAAAAGAGATAAAGTAGAAAAATAAAGGAATCACATCTTGTATTGCTGATGTGCACAGCTTTTGCATCTCACACTAGGTCACTTTAACACACACCCACAATGTCTGACCCACTGGTGATGAATTAGGAATAGATTCAAGGATCAGCTTCATGGTCCTGAAATGCATCAAGTGTTTGTTCCAGCTGTGCTGGTGAGTGCTAATAAATATGTGAAAGAGCCACTATTGTGGGAAGATAATTTGAACAGCAAGCAGTTTGTTTCACAAGGCAAACATGCACACTTAAATATAAATATATATGTATATATATATATGCACACAAGTGGTATGGATTTTTAAACGTATTGGGGTCTTTATTTCAGAATGATTTCTGAGGGTGCCGAATGTGGTTTCTAGTTCAAGGCTGCACAGGAGGAAAAACAGCACAATAGCTTTCCAGTGAGAGTCTCCAGTGCCCAGAAACAAAATGCTTATTAAAATGTTTAATCCTACAAATATCTTTTGTTCAAAGTCAAAATATCTTGACCTTTTAGACAGCAGAGAAATCTCGGTGTGTTGTCATTTAGTTCCTAGTTCAAAAATGCAAACTGTGTTTGTGCTTTAACTGCAGAAGGTATTATTCTGGCAAACTGTGTGTGCATTAGGTCATGCAATGATACAGCTTGTTTAGACCTGGCTGCAACCAGAGGAATTCAAACCACGTCCTTGTAGTCAGTATTATTATAGTTGATTATTCACTAAATATTCAGAGGCTTCAGTGTCATTAAGAGCATATAACCAAAATGACATGGGCAGTATTATCCTCATCAGTGCAGGTTAATGAAAGGAAACTCATCTGGGTTAATGAAAGGAAACTCATCTGATCATCTTTTCAGGAGTCTCACCCACTGCAAAGCTTTTCCTCATGCATATGTAGAGTGTGGCAGCAGCACTGAGAAGCTCTGGGCTCGGGGAATGGCAGCAGGACCATATGCTTAGTCATTAAATACATTCCTGGACAAACTCAATCACTGGAAACATGTGTAGTACAAGATACCATTTCAATTTGAAAATGAATGTAGGGTATAGAGAAGGCTGTATCCCATGCACAGTGTTATAATGTGGTGTTGCTATGGAATCAAAAGGATTTTTATGCAAAAACTGCTGGGTTCAGAGTATTTGTACATTGCATTTTTGTTAGGGGTGGTAAAGTGCTGCATGTGGATGAGCCCAAAACACAGGGATGTGCAGCACCTGTGCCAGACTGAGACCAGGGGGCAGCTGATGGCAGTGGGATCAAAATAACTCTGCGTCTTACCTCAGTGTCAGGCACCTGGTCTGGAGTAAGAACACAAATTTGCTGTTTCTGCTTCTCCATTAAGGATGCATATCTTTAGAAACTTCCTTCTTACTTGGAGGAAAATGTTGTGGGGATAAACCCTTACCCTCTGCCCTATACTGTATTTGTATGAACTCTCTTTGTTCCTTTAACATGTGTTTTAAGTACAGAGAATATATTTATGTTCTCTGAAAGGAAGACACACTTAGAAGTTCTCTCAACACCCTTGTCTCAGTGAAATACCACTAGAAGAAATTAAATTCAGTCTGTACTTTAAGAGAAATTCATCAGCATTTCAGCATAATAGGCCATATTCCCTGTCAGGATTAGACTTTTCTGTCCCATGATTCAAGCCAATGCCATTCACAGGGACTTTTTATTTTCAAAGCTTGCATGAAATTTAAGTAGGGAGCAACACCTTTCTTTTACTCTCTGTGGCTGAAAGTGACCCAACAGTGATTCATATTTTTATGTCATGTTTTCACTTACAGAACAATTACATGAACTTAAACTTTGATATTAATGAATTATATAACTTCATAGAGATGTCTAAATTATTTCATGAAAAACATTGCCAAAGCTGGATTTTTATTATCTTCATGTTGAATAATGATGTTTATTTAGTGTTTACATCAAATGATGCACATTAATTTTTCTTTTAGTTAGTGCATGTAGTCTTAGGAATTCAAAGTTTTGTTTTTCTTTTTTTTAAAAAAAAAGTAAAATCCCAGTTCCCTCAGGGTTTGGCAGGCAAACAATGAGATAAAACAGTGCCTTAAAATTACCCAAAAGTTGTTTAGGGTTATTTTTTTTTTTATTTTTATTTTATTTTGGTTGTTTGTTTGTTTGGGTTTTTTTTGGTTTTTTTCTCTTCTAAAATTTTGTCTCCAAAGCAATTGTAAGGATTAGGTCAGTCTCAAGCATCTGTTTTTATATTTCCTCGTGGTGAGGTCCAGACTCAGATGGGCTGTTTTGGCTGGTGAGGGACAGTGATGTGATGCTGGAAAATGTCCCTGAGGTTTGGTGCTAGTGACAGCCAGAGGAAGGAGCCAACCCTGCCCTGTGGATTTGTGGTTCTCTTGCATACACAAATCCCTTTGCTCTAGGTCTGTATCACTTATTATACCATTCTTCATAGTACTGTGCTTAAAAGGCACTGCAATTTTCTGTTCCTCCCAGAGCCAGTGTCCTACAGCACCCAAGGACTTGTACACTCTGCTAAATTTTTAATGTCCTTTTTATCAAACAGATGCTGCCATCGTTCTTTGTGATAAAACAGCTTAAAAAGAAAAACATAGCAACTGTTTTGTGTTTTTTTTCCTAGAATTATGTATAAATTTTATGTTTGAAGCCTCAAAATAAGCCATAAGCTTTCTACAGAGCTGTTTCCCCAGCCAAGCTGGAAGCAGCAGAGGAATAAACCACGCTGGTGTTTCTCTGCTGCCAATGTGAGTAGATAGATCATTGTCTTGATTTTCCAATATTAAAGCTGTTGTTTTGTGAGGTACCTATTGCCTGGCAAGGAAGGAGATGACTTTTTATTTAAGTAGGTTAATAGGTCCCATGGTTTCCAGAGCTCGTTTGGGTTTGGGTGGTGAACTTCTCAAGGCAGCAGCACAGCAGGCAGACAGGCTCTCCCTGTGGCACTGACATTTCCTAAACTTGTGTGTGTGTATCTCTTACACCTCAGTGCTCTGCACACCAGAGGGGCCAGCACTGCCAAAAGAGCACTCTAGGTTTGATTGGAAGGCCTGGCTGAAGGTAAAAACCTAATGAGAAGCAGAGAGGGTTGTCTATATATGTGTGTGTGTAGAAAAATTATATCTGAGAATTTTACCCTGTCTGCCTTCAAAGGTCACATGAAAGCTGAGCTGATGTTGATATTCACACACTGTGTGATCTCATTCTGTCTTGATGAGGGATAGTAGGCTTTATTCTTAATTATATAAACTTTGCTCAAATTCTTAGGTAAATGCATGCAAAATGTGTGTTAAGCTTTTTAAAACAGGGAGGAAAATGTTCTGCACTTGGTTTCTTACATGTTCTGGGTAAGCAGGGAGGGTATGTGTGTAATGTGAGACAAAATTGAGACATAGGTGTGTGAGCACCCAGATTTATCACTGCTTGCAGGTGCTTTCTTATTGCACTCTGTATCTTTATCTGATGCATTGCTATTGGATCATTTTAGTGATTATGAATCATTTCTTCTATGTACAAAAAGCTCAGTCAAGTTACTAGTGCTGGACATTTTTGAAACAATAATATCTTCTATGTGTACTTGCAGAAATAGAACTTGGGAATGATTTGCAGAAGTATTTGGGAGAGAAACTCAGTTTGTGTGTTCAAATTGCAAATTGCTTCTGACTAAGTTTTGATATAGTGAGATTCATTAACATTTGGAGAAAAAGAAATGTCAATATTAAGGTACAGAAAAGCTTTATTATGAAAACTTGGAATTTTAATGTTTCAGGTGTGCTGTTGTGAGATTTTTTTACTCTTTTATACTCTGATTTGGTTTGGACCTTGGCTGTGGAATTTAGAACGTTAAATTCCTTTAAAATAAAAGTAAACCTACCTTCAGTTTTCTCTTTTAGGATGTTTTAGGGTAGTGTTTGGAATGAGAAACTAGTTTAAAAGTTGCTAAGAGCCAGTATCAAAATTGCTTCTGCTACATTCTGGATTTAAGACAATGCCCTCAATAAGATTCTTTAACTTTCAGTCAGCCCTGAAGAAGTCAGGCAGTTGCTCTAATGATCATTGTAGGTTCCTTCCCACTGAACTATTCTGTTCTGCTCCCTGCCAGACATTCTGTTTTGCTTATTTTTATTGTTATTGCAGAGGAACAAGTGTGCTGTGCAAGCTGAGCAATAGACCAGTCAGCAGCAACTTGAATGCTTGACTGTAGAAAAATATGTTTGTACCATTCTAATGCTGCTGCTTGTTGCAGTTTATCCCATTAACAAACTGTGGCTGTTCCTCTGAGCAGAGCTACTTTGAGTTTCTAAAATAAAATCAGACACATCTCCCTTGCTAGCCAAGCAAAGAAAGCCAGAATACATTAAGAGAATAATGAGGTTTTTATTTTCTGAAAACAAAGCAGTTGTTTTTCTTTTTTTTCAGCTGTTCTATAAAGAAGATGATTGATTCCAAAATAAACCAAATCACTGAGTTGAGAACACAGAAGTTGTGTATGAGGGGGTTTGAACCTTAAGGAAGTGTGAAACCTCCTGTGTCCATTAGTTCAGGATCTGTGACAACCACAGGACTGTCACACGTGCTCAGCTCTGTTCCAGCCCTATCAGTATCATATTCAGAAAGCTCTGAAGCTGCTTCAGATCTAAGTCTCCAGATTTCTTGTCAGCCCGTCTGGAAGGCAGAAAGGTTGAGGGAGCATTTAAAATAATCCATCTCTGGCTGACAGGTGAATAAAGAAGAGATTGAATGAGCAGAGCAAGGTGTAGAGTAAAGGAGAGCTGTAATATGGCACTTGGAGAGGGAGGGAAGGGATAGGAGGAGAAAGCAAGCAAGGAGGGAATAAAAGCCAACTGAGAAAGGGTCTGTCAGACTTAAGAATAGAAAATATAGCAGGAGGACAGAGAATGTTGCAGGGGGAATGCAGGGAAATGTATGTTGAAAAAAAGAAGTAGGAAGTGTTAGAGTTTTCTTTGAATCTCCCTGCTGAAAGAATGGAAGTGATGCAATGTCTGCACACACAGAAGCTGTGGCTGCTGCAGCTGCATCCTGTCCCCAAATTCCCCTTTGGAATGAGCACTGGGGGGTGAAGGGAGTGGAGAAAGGAGAAGGGCATTACCTCTTTAATGAGGGAGAAAATGCTTTCTGGAAATCCTGACTTCTACCTCACCTTCATGTGTCAGACTTTGTGTTTCTGCTGTTCCCCAAGGAGCTTCCATGGAGTTTTGCTTCTGTATAATACCTGTTCTTTTTATTAATTCTTGAAGCTGAATGGTAAAAATTGGAAAATGAGATGGTGGGAATAATATCTTAATTATTCTAGATGTATTTACTCTGTTTCCTCTTGCTAGTCTTTATTTCAGAAAATTAGGAACATTATTTTACAAGCATGGACATGAGTGATCCTTGTTAATATGGGGATTTTTTGCCATATCCTTGGAGTTAATACTGTACTTTGAAAAAGTCTTTTGAATCAGATCAGGGGGTATTTTCAGTTGTTCTGTAAGTCTTGGGTCTTATTCTTTAGTTCTCATTTTGAGTAGGGTGATTTCTTTGGATTATAGATTGCAGTTTTAGTGAAGTATTTTGAGGCTCTAAGAATAAAAAAACAAATAAACACATTACTGGGGAATTTTGATATTTCTCTACCCTTTCTTTGATATTTTTTTGTCCTTTTCCCTTAGCAGAAATTCCATCCCTTTGTAATTCCTTGGAAAGATAACTTGAAAATACTTCCAGATTCAACCTGCATGGTAAAGGAAACATATACTCTGACAGGATTAGTGTTTTCCAGTAAATAAATTAAGATTACTGGCAGCAAGGAAAGGCCTGTTACAGTAGCTGCAGCCCAAATGCAGGCACATCAAAGATGACAGCTGTTTATCTGTTTGTGATTTTAATGTATAAGATATAAGTGGAGCCAGTTGAAGAGTCCAAGCATCAGTGCCCTGCATCAGATCCTTCACTTGGAACGAGAGAACCCAGGAGCACAGAGGGTGCCACCATCCCCTGCAGATGGTGTCAGCTCTCATGAGATCTTAGCACAAACCTTTCCTCAGCAGGACCCTGGCACCTCCAGATTAAAATACTGCTGACTTTGGAGGTGTTCAGCACCTGGGCCACTCATGGCTTTGTGTTGGTTGTGTCAGAACTCACTGCCTGAAAACCCCCATCAAACCATAGTTTGTCTCTGTGTGCTGGCAGCTCTGTGGTTCTGAGCTGTGCTTGCTCGCCTTCTCTTTCAGCAGGGTTGCTCAGAGAATTTAAAATCAAACCCTCATGTTTTCAGGTTTGTTTTTTGGAGTTGTTTTTGGGTTTTTTTAACTACATTAAAACATGCAGTTGTTTAAATCATCACAAGTTTCCTGTGGCATGCTTTGCATGTGCTTTTTAAAAAGAGTTTATATGTGACGATGCTTGCTTATGGAATACTGTGCTGGGTTATATTTGGATTTGAAAGTCTGTCCCAGCACAAATTTTATTCTGCTAAAAGGCATTGGCATGAAAAGGACAGTTTGAAATGTGCATATTAGCATCCAAGAACCAGTAATTCTTATTTTGATTTGGAGTGGATAAGGGATGTTTTCTTCCATAGTTTGATAATTAAAATCCCTTGGAATATTTTAGAACATTAACTGTGGTTAAGGGATTAAATGAAGCAAAATGGTTTGGTGTATGTTGAATCAATCAGAATTAAAGTTGGTTTATAAGTGACAGATTTTCTATGCACAGAAACTTTCTTTTAGTACCTCTGGCGTAAATGACTCTTCTTTTTTAATATGCTATGTTACCTGTGTTTAATGAAGTGATTTAGGTCTGCTGGGTGAGTTATTTGTGAATTTCGATTCTAAACAGGATGAAAATTGCTTTTCAGGAGTTCAGTATCGCAGGCTGAGCTTTCCCAAGATGAGCTAGGTGGCAGAATTGACTAAGAAAGTGGTGCTTAGTTATTCCTTAAGCTCTGAATGCCAGTTTGCTCACTGAATCATGTAAAGTGCAGTCCATTTTAACTTTATACCTTACTAAAAGGAATTATCTGTTTATATCAAATGCATTTTGTAATATTTTGTGCAGAATACCTCAGAGCAGATGTATGCTAATTTCCAAAATGCTACAGGCTCTCAGTGAGCTGGGAAAATGCATCTTGTTTTGCAAATCCTGTATGGTTATTTAACAGTTCTGTGATACAATTATTTTTCATGTGTATTACACAATGCAAGGTCTACAGAAGGATTCTGCTGATAGCACATTTCCCTGAGGTTCTCTGCTCTGCCTTCCCAACTTTGCCTGCTTTATACACTCAATTTTTACCAAGTACAAAGGCGGAGAGTGGATAGGAAAGCAGGGATGTCAGATGTTTGTCATTACTGTTTGGTGCTCTGATCTTGGACACTAAGATGGAGAGTGCAGTGTGAAAACACAGCAAGAACATGTCTTTAGCTTGTGTAATATTGACTCAATGGCCTTAAATACAAGTATGTAGCTATTAAATACAGAGTAGAGGGTCACTGCTAGTTCTGAGTATCAGTGGAAGAAGGCATGTCTCCCATGAAGCTTTCCTGTTGGCAACTGTCACACTCTGATCCAGGAAAAACACCACACCTAACTCCCTCCAGGTTCATCTTGCTCACACAGCCTAAAGAGGACTCTGGTTTTATTATATTGGTGGAAGATGAATAAAAAAAAATAAAAATATTCTGGCTTCCTTTTCCCACCTTTGCCATTTTTCCCCCTTCCCCTTCCATTTCCTTTTCCCTTTGTCCTACCCAGCTCCCATCTTTTCCCCAACCCCTCTGATGCAGTAGTGCAGCTCTGAAGGCACAGAGAGGCAATGCTGTCTCAGCAGGACTGAGTGTGCCCAGCTGGGAATCAGCAACTCCTGGAATTTGTACCTCTGCTGCCCAGTGTTCATTTTATTGCATTTGTTAAGTCACTCAGATTCTAACAGGTTTTCCTTTCTGTGAAGTGGCTGATAACAAGAGCTGATGATGATGGGGGGTGGCAATAGTCACTGCCACTGTGCTGGGTCATTCATCTCTTGGTAGGACCCTGCTCTCTGCAGGTTCAGCACAGCCTGCCTGGTGTGCTTGTGAGGGTTCATATATCCCACTTGTGCTGAGATCATCCCAGAAAACCAGCCCCAGTCCTTGACAGCAAACAGGGAAAAGAAGAAATAAATATGATAATTAAAAGAAAGTTATGCTCCTGGGTGGTGGTAGACCAGAACGTGTATTGTTCCTCATCCAGAGTCTTTGCATTCATTTGCAAATATATGTTCTGCTACTGAAGTAGTGCAGGGTGTTTAATGGAATTCACTCTCCAATAAAGGGGAAACAATATTGAATCTATTAATCTGAGAGTTATTCCAAGAAAGGATCTTACTTTACACACTGGCCTGCCAGGAAACAATTGTTATCCAGCTCACTTGGGGTATCATCTCCATTAGTCAATATGTGCCTTTCCTGCTTTAAAGACAGTGCTGTATTTGTGTTTGTTCTGTGCTGTACAGTATGCTTTTTGAACACAGAGCTTCCCTATGATCATGACCCAGTTATGTTGAGTTTACTAGCATGGTTAATAAGAATATCAATAATAATTCATAGTTTTGTTTTGTAGTTATTACTGGTGGCCTATTATAATTTTCCTTGGCAGCACATATGTGGGGGTGATAAAGTAATAAAAGTCCCACATGGAGCATAGGTCCACTTTTATTTTTTTACAACTATTTCTTTCATCCAATTCATAATTAATTTGCAAGGTTCAAAATAATTTTATGTGTAATTTTGGCTTCTGCTGATGGATTCTGAGCTGTCAATGTTGTGTGACAACAGTGTTTCCCTGACCTAATCAGCTTCATTACTTCAGTCACCATTGTATGAATGCAAATGAGGTTGTCCAAAACCTATTCACTCTGAGTCTTGTTACTAGTTCTTTAAACTGAGATTAAAAATAACTATAAATTCCAAAATAGGTCTCTTGGCCAGAAAATGCACTGGCTTCTTTCTTTCCCTTGCTGGTCAGATGTTGAGGCCCTTTAGATGGTTTTTCCCCCCTGTCTTCACAAAGGATGGGATGAATCCTGGAGCCTTCTGCTTGCAAACTGGCTTTCCCCAAACTGGCTTTCCCCAGTGTGTGCCTGCTTTAGGAGAAGACCTGCAACCCTTCTGCTGGCTGGACAGCTTCAGTGCAACACCAGGTTGGCCTGGTTGGACAAAGTTGAGAAATGGGACATCCATTTTGTGTGTCCCATTTATTCTCTCTCCTGTCATGGACAGCAATCTTTGTAGTCATGCTGCTTCACACTGAAACTTTTACCCCCAGCCCTCATCCTGTACCTCTGGTACTTTATGATGCCTCAAGTGAAAAAAGTTGACAGAGTACACCCCCTAATGCATTTGTAGAATTTCAGCCTTTCATCTTAATCAGAGGATAGCTGATTTACAATCAGCTTGTCAATGTTAGTTTTCTGAGACTGCAGCTCTACCACTTTTCTCTCCTTCCATAATTGAGTAAATCTCCATTTCTTGAATCAAGCTTCCCATGTATAAATGCTTTTACTGTGAAATTCCAAAAATCTGGTAGTGCAGAGAGCTGTATAGGTGTGCAACCACCATGTCAAAGAGGAATTTTCATCTGCACTGTAAATACTCATCACGTTTTTGGTGTAGTGTACGAATCTTAATAAACAAACTCTGCCAGCCTCTAACTTACTACTCACTGTTGTCTTCTCAACCACACCTGGCTGAATTTAGATGAACCACTTGTGGCAGGACAGAATCAAGGATTTTTCAGTGAAATTTATTGTGAAGATTGAGATATATGACAAGGAGAGGTTCTTGGAATTTGAATACTTTCTCCTTTTGCTCCCAGTTTTTGTTCCCCTTAGTTTTGCTGCTCTGGTGTAGCACCTTGTGCTTGGGAACTTCCATCCAGCTGAATGGAGAGAATTCCAGTCAAGTTAAATAGGTACATGGCAAACATTCTCACTGGGTTAAAGGTGTGAATTTTTTTCTTCTGTGATCAACCATTGCCCTGTTGGAGCTTCCTTGAGGAAATAGCATCTGGTCTTGTGAACGGAAGAGAAGAGTAGGGGATGTTCAACTCTGATTTATCCAGGTTTTTTACCCATTCTACTTTATTCTTCCTACAGCCATATCAGTGCCAATTGGAATGGATAAAGGGATGATCAGTCAGCTGTCTGCTGGGTGTACAGGGCTGTGGTGGGAGGTTCAGAGTTCACATAGTGGCTCCTTGGGGGCCATGTGCCTCAGGGTTGGATTCAGAGGCAGTAGCAGTGTGCAGAGGGGTTGAGGAAGTGCCACGAGCAGTGCAAGACAGGGCTGCCCTTCAGAGGGGCTTGTCTAAGCAGGATGTAAAATGGAAATAGAATCACAAAGTGGTTGTTGTTAGAAGGCACCTGTGGATGTGCTCTTGTCCCACCCTCTGCTGGGCAGGGACCCCCAGAGCTGCCTGCCCAGCACTGTGCCCAGATGCTTTTGGGTGTCTCCAGGGTGGAGACATCCCAGCTGAGCAGCCCCTGAGGCTGCCAGGGCTCCTCACCCTCCCACAGAGCAGTGCCAGGTGAAAGTTCAGGAGTTCCAGCTCCTGGCTGCCCATCTGTGCCCACTGCCTCTGCTGCTGCACTGGCTCAGTCTTTCTCAGCCTCCCTGCAAGGATTTGTGTGCATTGACATCCCCTGAGCCTGCTCTGCAGTCCAGCTCTCAGCCTTCCCTCACTCCAGAGGTGTGCCAGTCCCTCAATCATCTTAATGGCCTTTGTTAGACTCTCCAGAGTGTCAGTGCCTCTCATGTACTGGGGCTATTAACCAGATAGTCATACTGTAATTTTTCCACCTCCTTTCGTTTCTTTAGAGAACATTGGGCATTTTAGAATAGAGGATTCATCAATGAATGCTTCAAAACTGTTTGGCTGTAGAATTGTGGGTCAAGTTGCTATATTGTTTTTATTATTTTTAACTTTGTGTTCCATTCTTTGACACGGAGCCAAGGGTATCCACAGTTAACAGTGCATTATATGCATGTGTATGGCTGCTCTGCCATCTTTATGGAAAGATGCCGAAGGAAAAGTCCTAAGTTGTTGATGGAGATTGTTGATTGTGGATTGGACCTGAATGACCTGAGCTGTGGGTCTGTGCTGTCAGCCATGCAAACTTGTAACCAGTAATCCTCAAATGCTAAAGTTTGCAGAAAAAACTTTGAAGGAAAAAAACAGTATTCAATTTGAGAATCTGGGGGTTTAGACATTCTATACTTCATCAGTAATAACAATTTCCTTCCTTGGAGAACAAAAACCAAAAAAAAAAAAACAAAAAAACCCACGATGTACTTGTTGGTTCTTCAAAGATTTTGA
Source organism: Sitta europaea (assembly GCA_013400255.1). Classification (NCBI taxonomy): domain Eukaryota; kingdom Metazoa; phylum Chordata; class Aves; order Passeriformes; family Sittidae; genus Sitta; species Sitta europaea. Next base: position 1,096,699 of record VXBS01005740.1, read on the forward strand.
AAGATCTTTTTTCAAGTTTTGCCATCTTAATAATGAAAGCTGACTTCATGAAATTACGACAAATTTAAAAATATAGTTTGTTTCCTTTGGCAATGCAATGTGTGGTTGATAAATTACTTGATTCTTTATGTTGTTCAAATGCTTGTGGACACAGCGTTAACATAAGGAAAACTAAACTGAAAGCAATTTTATGCAGCTTTTTTTTACTATACCCTTGAGCATTTTCTAAGTTTGCATTTAATCACAGAATCTTGGCCATGATATTTCTGACAGGTAATTTCCTTAATGCGGTTGACAGAGATGGATTACATGGAAGCCTATTGGATCCAATGCTTTTGTGTGCAAGTGATAAGGCTAGATTAGGGTTATCTTGCTCTGAGTGCCTGGAAAGATACAGGCACCTAATAATTCCCCTGGTAATATGGATGGGTTTGTGGGAGCACGAATTCATGGCTGGATACTGGCCTGCAAAACCATTACCAGATTCTGTTGCACCTTGAGAACATCTGGGGTGATGTGTGTTTTTCTGTCGCATGATAATAGCAAATTGTATGTCAGGGAAAGACAAATGTGTTAAATATTTGGCAGACTGGGCAAGTGATAAGGCAAGAGGCAGGTATGTATCTTAGAAACAGTAACGGTATTTAAAAATAAAATTATTTTGGTCAAAACTATGAATATTATTCTTATTTTATTGAGAAATAACCAAAGAAGTAACATTTATCCTTTTAGCTGCTGTAAATGTCTGTGTGAGAAAATTGATGTTGTCTTGTTGCCTAATTGAAAGGCACTAAGCCTGAAAGTTCTTAATCAGGTTGGATTTTGAAACAGAATTTAATTATAAATAAGAAAGTCAATTTTAGATGTTAAAAATATTCTTTTGCAGTCAAGGCTTTCAAGTTGTACACAAAACCTTGGGGGCAATAATCAAGAGCCATCAATATATAGCATATTTTTATTTACTTGTAGCAGGCATTCACCACAGTGAAAACACAATTTTTCTAGCCATCTCCAAGATCTTGACCATTTTATAACTTCCTCAAATTTAACTGGAGGAAGAAAATTGGATGGGCAGCCAAAGCACCTGTTTGTGGTCTCTCCTCTGGCAGCTGAGCTGTTGGAGGCCAGGGCAGGTGGTGTTCCCAGGGCAGGTGGTGTTCCAGGTTGTGTTCCAGGTCATGTTCCCAGAGCAGGTTGTGTTCCAGGTGGTGTTCCCAGGGCAGGTGGTGTTCCCAGGGCAGGTGGTGTTCCAGGTGGTGTTCCAGAGCAAGTGGTGTTCCAGGTCATGTTTCCAGAGCAAGTGGTGTTCCAGAGCAGGGTGCTGCAGCTCCCGGGGCAGGCAGGGAGGCAGAGCTGGCTCTGTAGAGCCCAGCTGGAATTTCGGTGCTGGGAGTCACAGCCTGGGGGATCTCGGTGTGTTGTATTACACTAAGTAGTTTTGTGAAATTATGCTGGATGTTTTGTATATCCACACAAAAGATGTAACTTTCCCCTGAACCCCTGTGCCCCTTTACCTGACACCACCCTTCCCACCTGGCCTGGAGTCTGCTCTAGTGGTCAGCAGGCCCTCCCTTCCCCCTCCCCTTTCCCAGTGGGGCACAAAACCCCCTGGCCACGTGCCCAGGGCTCTCTTTCCTATCAGGGTCCCATGGAGTGAGTTCTGTAATAAAGCAGCAGGACCGTGCCTGGACAGGAGGAGTGCCTTTTAGTGTTTTATCCTTGTCCTTGCTCAGTGCCCCCTCTGAGGGACTGCAGCTAGCCCGGCAGGGACCCCAGAGGTGTGGGAGCTGTGGCATTGGGGGCTCTGCCCCGGTCCTGGGGGCTCAGATGAGCAGTGTCCCTGTGCTGCAGTCTGGCTCTGGGAGTGTTTTCTGGAGTTGCCAGCTGTGGACATTCACGGTGCAGAATGCTCTCGAGGTGATGCAGCTTTCTCAGCAATGCAGTTTGTTCTGTGGGTCAAATGCTCAGAGGATTTTGTGGGGACTTGGGGGAGTACAGCCACTGTGCTTCTTGGCTCCTCTCTAACCAGGGGCTCAAAATCTGCATTACTTCTGGAAGACACAGCAGGTGGGAAACATTATCCCTCTACCACAGTTAAAAAGCAAGAGGAAAGAAAAAAAGCCAAACAAACCCACAGAGAATGTTTGGGTTTGGTGTTGCAAGCCAACAGGGAGGCTCTGTCCTTTGTGTCCTTCCATCCTGGCCCTATAAAATGTGTCACCTATCTTTTCCTTGATTTATTTTTCAAGGGAAAAAAAAAAAAAGTCATTTAATACAGAGGCTGTCTCATGAAAAAGGTTCACGTAGGTGTTTAATATATGCTGTGATGAGTAATTTTGGTCATGGTACATCAGAAAACTACTTTCCCCCACCTTCTTTCTAATAAGAATTTTAATCCATTGATGACAAAACCTCTAAAGTATTTCCTTGCTGCATTGTAATACACTGTGACGAATTATGTCTCAGGAGTTGTAAAATTTTCTCATAGCTTGTAATACCTCATTTAATGAATTGATCACACTGAAATGTAAAGATGAAGCAGCATTTATTTTGTATGTTATATTGCATATAATTTTTAGACTTGACATTTATAGCCATGGAAGCTGTTATTTTACATATCATTTTCAAACCATATCAGCCTTAAACACATTTAAATTTAATAAGCAAGTAGATTAGATTTGCTTTTAAGCTAGGCATATCATTATAGTTTGTGTTCCCTTCAGTAGGGCACATGCTTACTATTAAATGCAGTATTTAGTTGTCTTTTAAAACCTAAAAATAATAAAAGGGGATGTATTTACTGAAGTAATTGAATATAGAACTGCTTTTGGGGACAGTGCCTCAGTCATGATTTTTTAGGATGCAGATATTAAAGTAGGTTTGGGGTTTTATTAAAAACTGCCCTGTTTTGAGGAAATATTAATGTAGGAGCTATATGGGTTTCAGTTATGAAATACCAAATCTGTCATAGTAACATATGGCCTGATCATCATCTCCTGCAGAAAAAATCCATGGGAGGGGAGAGCTTATTTGGAAACTCTGCATGATTTACCAGGCAGACTTTCTGATGCCTCATCTTTCTCATCAGAAAGAATTTGTAGCTGCCAAGGAGGTGGATTCTTACAGCCTTCTAACTATTTAAATGCCTTACCATCCATAAAAAATATGTTGTTAGCAGTGGGGAAAAAAGGCAGCCCTTGTTTCTGCAATCCTGGTCCTTTTCACCACAAAAGAGACTTTATGAAGCATCACACAGAGAAACTCTGCTGTCTTTGTGGGCACTTTGTGCTTCCCACCTCAGAATTTTGGTGGATGTAAAAGCAGCTGAGAGAAACCTAAAGCAAGTCTGACATTTATAAAATCTCAGGGCACTTTTCTCTGGAGATTATGTTGTTTTTCCTACTGTGTCTGCTAAAGGATAATTCCAGCATTATACTTGTTACTGTGGGGCAAAATTAGGATGCAAATAAGAGATGTTTCACCTTAACTCAGATGGAGGAATGTGTTTTTTGTTTGGTTTTTTTTCGTTTTGTTTTTTTCTGTAGTTTTCATTCTTTAACAAAATAACTTTGGAAATATGGTATTGAATTTTTCCAGACTTTTTGAAAATATTTTTTTTCCTTTTGTCAAAAATAAGGCAGATGACTTTTTAACCAAGTCCTTTCACCAAACTGGAAAACATAAGTAGAAGACCTTAGAATGTCTTTGAAGAATGTAAGTTTAAAATTGCATTTTGAGGCATTTCTGCTCTTAAATGCATTCTTTCACAACTTGTTAATGAGAGGGAAATCAGATGGGTTGCATTAAGACTATTAAAAAACGGACAGTGAGACAGCCCAAGGGTTGGTGCATGTTGATTTGTGCCGGTGTGAAGTGTTAGGCTGAGCCCAGGGGCAGTGCCTGCTCCCTCCTGAAGGGCTGGGGTGCCCTGGGACAGCCTGTCCTGCTTGCTGCACAGCCTTGGAGCCCACATCTCATAATGGGGGTGGCAAGGGAGGCAGGAGCCTTACAACCAGGGAAAGAGATCTCCCAGGACTGCAGCAAGCTGCCAAGCTCTTCTCTTGGCTGTTCTTCCCATCTTTCTACACTTAAACCCATTGTGTGTCCCGTCCACTCTGTAGTAAGAGGGTTAAAGGAATTATCACTGCTGTGAATTGGGGTGTGTAGTGCAGAGGAAGCAAAAATGGGCATCTTAAATTGAACCCTGTCCCTCAGTTGACCACTCCTTACTATTTATTTAATGCCCTTGCATGTAAACACAGCCCTGGCTGTCCAAGCTGTGCTGGAAGCAGATTTCCCAGCCACATCAGGAAGGCCAAGGGTTAGTGAGCTGATAAGCTCCCAAGGAAGCTCAGGGTATAGAAATCAGCAGGGTAACCCAGCAAAGGCATCAGGAGAATTAGCTGTTTGCTAGAGGCTTTATAAGAGTTTTATTTAAAAATTAGGTGCAGAGTTACCATTCACTCCAACTCCTATAAATCACCCTGAGTTCCATCCTGTGCTTTTCCCTAGATTATGTGATCTCTGAACTGCTGTTGGTAATTTTTTTTTTTTTTTAGCACAGAAGATTGGCAATGTACAGTGTCAGCAAAATATGTCACGTAGCCATGAGGTGGAACTGAAGAACTGAATAATTTGTATCATGTCTTGCTCACAAGGATAATTAAATGGAATGGCATTTAAGTTGATGGAGCTACAGGGGTGACCACTGGCTAAAGAATTGTCTCCTGTTTTTTTTCCAGTAAAATGAACATCAGTATTTTGTTAATTTTCCCCCTTGTCAGTGTGTGTTTTAATATCCTTATTTGTCCTTGCACTTTCAGCAGGAATAACTTGATTACAGGGACCAGAAAATAATTCTAAAATAAAATTATTTAAATAAGAAGTTAGATGTTTGGGGAAATGAACATGTTGTAGCTTTCATTCAAATGCAACCTTTTCATTCTTTTATTCAAAGGGGATTTTCTGCACATGGAAATGAAACTTAGTAACATTAAAAAGTAGTTAAAATTCCCAGTCAACAAAACAACACCAAAATAGTAATTTCTGGAGGTTTGTAGTAATGCATCTTGGAGTTTACCTCAGCACTGAAGAGGCTGTTTAAAAAGATAAGAGCTTAATCCAGACATCAGTGATGATGATCTCCTGCAACATGATAATAAATATACCAAAGTACCCTTTTATCTTTAATAATTCAGAATTCATTGTGCATTTAAAAGTTTTCCTGTTCTGTCATTTAAGAACTCTGATAGTGATTTGGTAAAGATAATGAGATAAATCTTGAGATTGAAGAAAAAAATGGTGCAGTATGTAAGGGATGCTATTTCAATATAGCAGTTGTTGCTCAATCAAGGGTTAAAGATTTTTACCTTACTTGATGCCTTCTTGAAAACTGTAATCATGAGGATGAAGTCACATGAACTATTTGGTAGTCATCCCCTGAAACAGTTATTTTATAAGAAGCTGCTCAACCCTCCCCTTGAAATGATGTATTGGAAGTCCATAAAGTCAATTTGTACAAAAAACATGTACTGCTCTGCTTTAACAGGGAAAAAATAGTCAGAATAACTGTTTCTGGACAATGAAGTGCTTCTCAACTGAGATTTACAAGTTTATTTCCATGTTTGTCCAAAGGGTTTGCATTTGGGTTTGTTGTACAGTAAAGGGAATTGATAATGATTGTAACTCATTATACCATTTAGATGTCTTTAATCAGTGTCTCCTTGAGTGAGAAGGACAGGGTATAATTCTTTATAATTGCAACGGGGTTGTTTTGCTTTTTTTGCCCAGAAGGATAGCATTCTAAGCTGAGCATTATTTGATTTTTCATAGGCAAAAAATTCTCAAACAAGTTCCTGTATTGCAGATTATTGTGTTGGTCTTGACTGGTGCTTAGAGACCAACATGAACCATGAGAGCCAAGATGTGACCTGAGAACAGGATCTGAATTGAGATTTCACACTTGGAAGCAAAAAGGAGCACATCTGAAACTGAATTAATTAAATATGCACAGGAATTATCCTGTGAATTAGAACTGGTTGGGTGTGAGACAGTGGATTCCTGTGAGAACTCCAAACCCCAGCTCCAGGTTGGGTGAATTGTTTGGGGTGTGCCTGCAGAGCCCCCCAGCATGGTTTGGAGCAGCAGGGCAGTGCAGAGTCACTTCTGAGAGCTCTCAGGGATTGCCTCCAGCTCCAGGGGCTTGCTTAGAAAGATACTCAGGCTTCTAGGATTTCTGCTGGTGAGAAATAATTTTTTGCAGTAGATGAGCAGAGAGCTAAGCATTGGATCCGAGTTATGCATTGCACTAGCCCAAGTTGCTGCTGGTTGTCATGGTAACATTTTAACTGGTGGTGGCTGTGGCTTCACATCAGAACGTTTTCTGTTAAGTGGAGATTCTTCTGAGATTGTAATGGAGTGTTTTAAGTCAGTGGACCTTTTGTGCTCAATAAAATATTTAGTAGGTTGTAGTAAATATTAATTTGTCCTGCTTTCAAGATAACACACCATGCTGTGTATTTACAGTTCTGTGCTAATAGCATGGTATTCCTGGAAAAGAGTTAATCTATTCTGAAAAGTCAAATTTGCTAAATATAAATTTGCTAATAACACTCTAAGTAATAATTGTAGAAGCTCTTTCATTTTTTCCTTTCAAAATACTTTGTGGCAGATATGTTACAATGTGCTTCATCTCTTTTTATGCATTCAGTGGAGGAAGGATTTTAGTACTCATTTGTATTTAAAGCTGACCTTAAACATCTTTACACTGGGACTTTCTTGTTTTGAGTGAGTGAAAATAAATGCATTTACAAGGGCTTATACTGGGGAGGGAGGGCAGGGGTAGAAATGACTTCAGTGAGAAGCTGGTAATGGAACATCTCTCTGTCAATCACCTGTTCCTGTACTTTGTGTCTGGCCGTGTTGTGTTGGAGATGAAGCCATGTGAATGCTGCCTTATCCCTCCCTGAGATAAGCTTTCAAAGGTGATCTCCAAATCGTGTCTGCCACAGAGCAGGGATTTGCTGAGAGTGACAAACACATGCCCACTGCATTTCCCATATGCTTTTCAATAACTGCATTCCGAGGCTCTGGCAGAAAGGCATCGTCTTAGAAAGCTCTCAATAGTGAGCCTCAATACAGCCAAATGCATTAAGTGAAAAGCAGAACAGGTTCTGCAAGTCAGGATTTATAAACTTTAATAATACACTTATCAGGCAGAGGTGGAAATTCAGCGTGGAGTGTTTGGAGAAATCACCTTGATGGGTGATGCTAATTCGTGGCTTCTTGCTGCTGCCCTGCTCCATGGGGAGTTCACACACTTTGGTGGCCTCGTGGAGCCAATTTAGCCCTTTGTGGCACATCACAATCTCATCCTTCATCCCTGTGATTGCAGAGGCTTTATGGAAATACCCAGACGTGTATGTGCTTTAGCACAGCTGATAACAGTGTCTCAGATAACCCCATCAATCTTAATGACATTCTCTATTAATCAGCAAAAGGCTTGCAGTGTTATTCCTCTTTTTATTTTCTTCAATACCTTCTCCTCTTACCTATCTATTAAACAAAAGAATAATCAAGCAGTTCTCTGGACTTGCCTTGCCAAACTCAGTCCTCTGCATGCCCACCAGGTATTGTTTAGCTGTGCAGTTTTGCTTTTTCAACCATTATTCTCATAGTTACTCTGGCCTGATATAATTGTTTTGTCTCCACCCTTTCCTTAGACAAGATTAATCCGTGAGGAGTTGCCCTGTGGCCACCTCATAGATCTAAAAGTTGTAAGACACTCAGAAATTAGAGAAACCTGCTTTAAACTCCACCTTTCGACATCACTTAGCTTGGAGTCAGATAGAGGATCCTCAGGAAACAAATATATGAAAAAAACAAAAAGAGAATGACAGTACTTTTTATACCTGCAGGGATATACAGTTTATCTTCAGCTGATTGGTATATAATAATTACTGACTTCTTTTTGTTTGCCATTAAAAGTATGAATTTGGAGTTTTGCAGCAATGAAAGACTGCAATTTTCATTTTTCTCACATGAACTTTATTTCAGAAGGACACTTCAAGGCATACTTTTATTGAGCAATGGGATATAATCTTTTCAACGTAGCATTATGATTGGATGTATTTATTTCTGTTTCTGCATTTTTTAAAAATATCATTCATAAAGAAGCAACCTGAGTTTTGGAAAGCAATTTTCATTGTATCAGTGAGCCATGGACTCACTCTGCATTGGAATTTTTCTAAAAGCAGAGAGAACATAACATTTTTAACTCTGTCATCAACTAGAGTGACCAATGTTATGTGGACTTAAAATACAAGGAACAGAATAATAAAAGAACATTGCACTTCAATACATAATGTGAAAATAAATCATCAAGGTGTGTGTAACTGCTTTTTATATGTCCTAAAAACCCACAAGGAATACACCTCTTGATTTAGCACTGCACTCAACATTTCAAGATGTAAGTAAGATTCATTTTTTATTGCTGTAACAATTGAGGACCTGTGTGGGGAAGAAGAAAGACAAGGTATCAGGAACGTGAACTTGCAAACACTGTGTGCAGAAACTGTTCCTGAGAGCAAAAAAATCCTGAAATTTTGTTCTCATTTGATGTAGCTATTTTTAAGCTTTCCTGATGATGAAGATGAAATCCTTTGTGGGAGCTCCCCCTGGCCAGCAGAGCTGGGTGGTGGCACAGGGACCTCCCTGTGCTCTGCTGCCTCTAAAGGATTTCTGTGGAGTTGTGCTGTGGCTTTTCTTTCCTTACTTTCCTGACACTTTATGTTGTTCCTCTCAGAACTGACCTGTTCTGGTGCAGCTCCCCTGTACCTCCTCTCTGAGTCCTTTATGGGTTCCATCTTTCTTCATTAAACCAGTCCAGGTCCTCAGGATATGGGTTTTTACATTTTCTCTCATTAAACAATAGTTTAGTTCAGTTATTTGGAGGTGTGGATTCTATTCTGCCAAATCACAGCATTTATTTCACTGGCTTGACAAGGGTAGGCCTTCCCTCTTCTTTTTTTGATTTGGGTATGAATTTCATAGTTAATGAATAAATCTCTAGTGCATTTATTAAAAATCTTCTTTTAAACCTATGTCACGGCATGTATTTGGCAAGACCAGCCTACTGGTGCTGGCTGAGGTGGGTTAATGCAGTTCCACATTTCTTTCTTCATTGAGAAAATCATTAAACAACCCTTCTGGGTAAAAGTGAGATTATTGGGATAGCCAGCACCACCTTCTCCTCCCCAAACCCAATCTGGAATTCTGCTGTGAGAAACACATCTACGACTGTTTTTAGTCTGTGTTTGCCATCAGCATGGAGTAGATCAGAGCTCTGTGCTAGTCTGCTTTCCAGTTTGGATCAGGTTTGGGGTTTGGCACAGTGAGCTCAGAGCTGGCTTTTCAGTCACTGCAGAGGTATTTCAGCAGCAAGATTCTGCCTGAAAAAGTCCATTAAGAGTGGTGTTCCTTCTTCAGAAAAACAGCTTGAAAAACTCTGTTGTACATGGATGTAAAATAGCTGCTTAAAAATACCCCAGCACACCCCTTAAAAATAAGATTAAAAAAAAAAAAAGTTAAAAACTCCTACAACCAACCCAAACAAAACAGCAGAACAAACCCTCAACAAAATGCCATACTCCAAGTAAATGGCTTTCTGTCAAAGTAGATTGATGGTTTTGGAACAATTTTAGCAAGAGCTGATTTAGGACTACAGCTAAGTGTTTTCATTATTGACATGAATGTTAGAATACAAAACACATTTTAAAAATTACCTGAGTATGTCAATCTGAAAGAAACTGCAAGCATACCTTTAGAATTAAAAATTCCCTTGATGAGTGGGAGATTGAACAGAATGCAATTTAGAGCAAATTAAAAGGTCTACACTTTAAAAATATTTACCTGGGAAAATGTAAATGCATCATGACTGCATAGGTAATATGCAGTATAGTGATTTTGGTTTCTAGTAAATCAAAAGTTGAATGTATTAGAGATAGCCTGGTATTGCAAAAAAGGCATACACATGCTGTAGTTTTTATACAAAACCAGAGGAAACTTCAGTAAGGTCTCTGAAACAGTACTCTTGAAAAAAATTGGCACTTGTAAGGCTTCAGCTGTAAGGCAAAATTCTGGGAATGCTTCAAGAACAAAGTGGCTGAATCAGTGGAGGTACTGGGGCGAGTAATATAAAGCATGAGAACTCTGGAAAATGTGACCTACAGGGAAAAGCTGGGGAAGAGAGGCCTGAGCAAGGACTTGCTAATGGTCCTCATGTACATAAAAGGAAGCTGCGAGAAAGTAATCAAGTTCTTCTGTGTATTCCCTGTGCAGTGGGCTCACTTTGCAGCAGGAAAAGCTTTCTAATGGAAAAAGCATTTGAGAACTGGAAGAACTTCTTCAGAAAGGTGATGAAATCTCTAGTGCCAAACGTGGACAGGCATGGTTTAGACAGAAGCTGTAGGTGCAGCTCATCTTGGGGGCTGGAGGGAGGCCTGGAGCAGGGAGAGGGGCAGCCCAACTATCAGTCCAAATCACTTGTATTTCTCTGTTATTTCCTTCCCTGTCACACACACACTGGGCATGGTGCTGGTTTTAACATGTTCTTGAGAAAGAGTTCTCCTCTGCTTGATTACCTGGCTTTATTTTGTCTATTGCCAATGTGTTCTGGAATAAATAAAAACAACTTGAAGCAGTCAGTTTTCATATATAGCAGCATTTATTTGCTTTGTTATGTGTGCTTCTTTCGCTTTAGAAACTAAAAGGTAAAAAAGCTTATTTAGATGTCTGGTTATTTAATACAGTATATTAATTGGTTAATAACTGCTGAAGCAAGGAGATAATATAAGTTTTTGGCACCAGAGTCACAGTCCCAACTTAGCAGTGTGCCATAGGCATTCACTGCTAGGTCCCTAGGGCACACTTGCTGACACTCTTTATTCATTTAACACTTCCTGTTGGCTCATTCCCAAAATCCAGAGGACTTTGCTCTCTTTCCCTCCGAGTTGGAAATAAAATTTTACGGTCACAGTTGAGGAGGGGATGTGGCACAGTGCAGCTTAGTGCACATATGTCCAAATGCAGGGTATTGCTCTGGGCTCTGAGACCTGTGGGGGCCCAGCAGAGCATGCCAGATGCATCCCAGTTATGTGCCATTGAAGGCTTCATTTGGGAGGAAAACAGGCGTGGATGCAAGAGGAGAGGAGGAAGTGATCTGTGCAATTTACCCTGTGTAATGCTAGAACAATAATTCAAATGCCCTAGAAGAAATGTTCTTTTCCTAGTGCTGATGTCCATTTAGCCCTCATCTTTCCCATATATTGAACAGAGTGTATCTCACTATTTAAACCTTTCTTATATCTGTAGGAAGGAAAACTGTTTAGGCAATTGTGCACGAGCCTGAATGGCTGCGTGTTTATTGCTGAGACTTTGCTTTCACTCAGCCTTGGTGGATCTGCAGCTCTGCTCTGGGTTTGATCCCAGCCTGCTGGGTTCTGACCCAGGCCTGGTCCTGTCCAGCTGTGCAATGCCACAGCTGGGGCCAGCTCTGGTTCCACTCCAGGCTGGGCAGTGTCAGCAGCACTCGGTGTCCCTGAGCAAGACACAAACATAACACAGCAGGCTGAAACTTGGAGCTAGAAAGAGTCCATAAGGGGAAACATCAAAGTGACTGAGTCACAACAAACTGATCACTTCACAAACTGCCTGCAAGCAAGCCATTTATATTAACAATTATAATTAACAAAACCATATATGTGGCAGAAATAACATAGTCCATCAATGGGAGCTTCTACCATTTTCCTAGAGCCATGAATTGGGTCTGGAAGGGATAATGCAGGGGTATTTAAGCAACTGCCTCACCTGGAGTTGTTTTTTTCCTGTCTCTTGCCTTCTGTGGGTCAGTGTGTCCAGCCCTCACCCAAGGAAAGCTCAGGAGTGTTTATAAACTGCAAAGGCAGAGAAATCCACGTAGGCTGGGCAGTGTAGTGACCAGGGAAAGATGCAGAGACTCCACAGGAGCTGAGGGAAGCAGTAAGACTGACTTGCCCAGAGCTGGTAAATGGTAATTGCTCCCCAGTGGTACAGGCTCCCTGAGCTGCTTCTTCAGTGGGAGCAGCACAAAGGTAACAGCCAACACCCAGACCCCAGCTCTGGACAAACTGACCTTGCAGTAGTTTGGTACTGAAAGAAATGAAGCATTGGTACAACTTTCTTAGGAGCTGTTTCTGCATTTCTGAGAATTTTAGAGTTTGGGTGGTTTTTTCCCCCCCCAAAGGCTATGCTCTATTTTGAATGACAGTCGATTCGGAAATACCTTATATATTTTTGTTATATGTGAAATCAAAGGGGGGTTGGTTTGTTTGTGTCTTACAAGCTGTGGAGAATACAGTTGTGGATGTTTAGTGCCACTATATATGTCACTGAAAAAGTTTGGTGGGAATAGGTAATCTCTACTAAATTACTTTTTTTTAATGATATTTTTGTTCTGTTTAAGTTGGGATACAAGGAAAGGAAACAAAGCCTAACCCTGCAGAACTGAGAAGTGTAGAAATGCAGTAAGTGCATGAGAATACTTATGTGCCAGCTGCTGAACATAAAACATTGTCACTGAGGTATAAAATCTGACAGGGAAGCATAGCTGCTGACAAAGAGCATTTTATCTGTGTGACAGAGAAAAACTAATACATATAGAAGAGAAAAAAAAGATCAATTAGCTACCTGGGGTATATAAGCTTTCAGTTTTGATGAATACTGGCTAAAATTATAATAAATCTGTTTTTTAAGAGTTTCCCTTTTCCTCAGACATGCTTTCTATTCGGTGTACAATTTTTAAACTTCCGTGTAATTTTTGCAGCTTCTAATTAATATCAACCTAGACAAGTATCCAAGACATTGTTAATATGTGGTTTTTAATTTGGTGTTTTATACAGAAAGAGCAAGTAAGAGCTGCACAGGAAATTCACGAGGAGTAGCTAACACTGTACACTATTGATAGATCAGCTGCTTCTAGGGAGAAATAGGAGAAATGCCATGTTTTAGGACCTATTTTCAAAACTCATTCCTAAAATGATATCAAGGCAATAGAAGAAAGGCAGCTATGGTGAACAATTCTCCAGAGTATTTCTTTCAGTCTTACAGCATGGCTGTTCAATTGTGTTCTTATAGTCCAAGGTTAATTTCTGTATGTCTTTGCAAAACTACTTCCTGATGAGGATAAGGAGTAATAATGTAGAAAATATTTCACAATATAACCTTGTCAGAGCTTTTCCAAACTGTCTGGGAGCAAGGAGTTATTAGAGTAGAATAAACATAATATTTCAGTGCAGGTTTTCTGGCAGGAAGAGCCAAGAAACATGGTGTTTATAAATTACTTAGGAGCTCACAGAGGAGAGGAACTTAACAAGCAGACAGGAAGGAAAGAAGAAGTGCCTAGAGACAGGTTTGTTGGGAACAGGAGAGCACAGACCTGTCCAGCAGTGAAGCATCTGCAGCACTGAGCAGGATCCAAGTGAAAGGAGAAGGGGGATCCTGAGAGGGTTGAACTGGAGGAGGAGAATTGAAGCCAGGAATGGTTTAAGAGACTTTATGGGTATGAGAGAAGTCAGCCAAAGCTTTATGAGAGGGGAGTGAAAGATTAAGAGAAACTGAGTGAGAAGACAATGACAGCAGGGAGTTTGTGATGTTCAGAGAGTGCTGCTATGAGAAGATGGAGAGGTCAAACATGTAAAGGAGGAGAAAATGGAGAACAAAACAGAATAAATACGTGAAGACCAAATCTGTTAGTTCAGTGAGGCTTCACTGTTTCTTTCATACAAGCAAACAGTGGGTTTGCTTCAGGTTTTACAGTATTTCTGAGGACACTTGAGTGGAGAAGGAAGTACCTCAAGAAATGCCTGTATTAATATTGTATTGTTGGTTTGGAGTGTCCTGTAGTGTTGGGCCATGTAAATCCACAGGATGATGAGTCTGGGTACTGGCATAGTTCTAACCTGAGAGAAATAGCATTTTATAGCTGCTGGGAAAGTAGAAACAAAACAAAGCAAAACAAAAATAAATTGGCAGCTGCAAGTCTTCTGCACCAGGCTGGAACTTTGCTCTCTCCATCAGGGGCAAAAGCCTCTGAGTGAACAGCCCATGAGTCTGTGAGTTCCTCTTGTCTCACAGCCTGGCTAGAATCTCTTGAAGGATAAATGCTTTCAATGTGCAGATAAATTTCTTTGTTGTTTTAGGGTTTTGGCGTACTGTAGGAAATGTTTTTTTCAATACTTTTCCCTCTTTTTATTGCTTGATCTCACTGCAAGGAATTAGTTTAAAGCTATCACAGATATATATAGAGAGAGGTACAGAGTGAAAGGGCTTGCATCATAGATTGGGATGTACATTCATTGGGGGTTTTGGTGTTGTTAGGGTTGCTTGGTGTTTGTTTAATTCTTTACACAGAAGTATTAGCCAGTGACAATCGTGTTTTTAACCAGTCAGAAGATACCAGGGGTGAGAAATGAGTACTTATGTCTGTAGCATTCACAGCCTCTGTGGCAGCATAAAAGCTTCTCTAAGCTTGACTTCCAAGACTGTGAGCTGTAATTGTGTGAGATGGTGACTTCTTAAGGTATTTCATTTATAGTTTGTAACACTTTACATCTTCTACAATAGAGCACTGCTCTATGTGAATGCTTTGCATTTCAGAATTTCCAGAAAGAGCTGAAGTAGCTTATCATACACTTTATTTGTTGCTTTAGTCTCTGTCTCCAGGCACTCTCCAGTGTAGTGGAATTCAGCATGCTCTATCTGAAGTCATGGGGAGCTGACCAAAAATATTTTTTCTTTGTTTGTTTAATTTATTTTTTTAGGGAAAAAAAAAAAAAACAGTGATAAAAGCTTGGTATTAGTCTTTTACCAACACTTAGTTGGTTGTAAACAGAAACAGGCTAAAGGCATCCAGAGGAATTTCTTATGGTCAGTGCCTGTTTTTGCTGTGCTAGTGGTAGTTTTGTCTTTAGACAAAGCCTCAGTGTTTAGTGAGCTATCAAGCAGTGAGTGATTTCTGTACACTTGATGGGATGAGATCAGTAAATTATCTGGAAATGGTTTTAGGAGCAAAACCATTTCAGCTGGGCTAAAGGTCTTTCTCTCATTCTTTGTGCTCTGTGAAGTTATAGTGTTTCCAGGTCCATTATCTGTGTGTTATATGGAGATTTATTTACTTTCAGCAGCAAAGTTGATCTTGTTTACTTCAGTAAGTGCTTGCTTTGGATATTTTCTGAAAGGGATAAGGAGGAAAAAAAGCTGCTTTTTGAAATAAATATGATATTCTGGCCACTGCTAGCCTTCATTACCCACTTTTTATAAAGTGGAGTTTGCTGGCTTTTTGTCCGCCTCGTTGCAAAGCTTTGTTAATACACTGCCATGAAAATGAAAGTTTCATACACATTGACATAATTAATGAAGAGGCAGGCAGCATGCTCTACCAATTAGCACCACAGGGAAAAGTAAAATTGGCTTCCTTTTTGCGTGTTGTGCCAAAGTGAAGAACTGTAACACACAGCAAATAAATAGAGATCCTTTTAATGAGCTGCAAGATCGAGCTGAATAACTCTGAAAGGATGTTGTGTAAACATTGCCAACTATTTAGAGTGTTAAGAGTAATTGATGAGTTTAGTTGAAAGTTTCGAGGGTTTTTTTTTTGGGGGGGGTTGGGGTGGAGAGCCTGTCAAATAATGGAAGTACTGCTTGTTAGTAAATAAATTGTATTTTCAATGCAGCTATTAGGCATGTTAAAGAATGTAACTAGCACTTTAGAACAAATATGGAAAAAAAAGAAGCAATTTACTGTTTGCTACTTGACCAAGTTTGTCAGAACTCATTTTTTTCAGCTGAGTTTTTCTGTACTTCATATTTACTCTTAATGAATACTTGACTAATTTTTCTCTGATGCTGGTTCCAAGTAGCACAACTATCTGGAAAGACGAGACATCACTCAATCTTGATTTTTTCCAGTTATCCCAAAGTCCTAATAATAACAATAGCAGGGGAGAAAACAGGTGACATTTTTCTGTGCTTTATGTGAAGCATTCTGTTTGCTTTGAGACGTAGGTGTAGAAAATTCAGAGCAGTTCAGGTTCAGTTTTTTTTTCAAAAGATTCTTTCATCAAGCAGAATTATCCTAAAAGCTTTCTAAGTAAGACTGAGTTTTCAGAGAATACAAAACTCCAAACCAGTGAAGGCAATTTATAGGTGAAAAGAATTAATGGGCATTGGAAATTAGAAGGCCAGAATCATTTAGATCAAAGTATATTTAATAACAGAAGTGTAATTTTGACTGTTCAGTGGCACCAGCTAGCTTGGAATGTCTATATATAAGAAAATAATACATCTTCTTCACTTTTTGTTAATTCTAAATAATTTTAATTTTGACAATAATCAATTTTGGTATTATATTTCAGCTCAAGTATTGGATGAGGTTAGATCCAGCATATCATTTCACATCGTATGCAAAGAAAGATTTATCTATGAGCCTTTGCACCTCAGCATCTTAAATAAATCTTAAAACATGTCAGAATTGTAATTAAGGAAGCAAAACATGCTGGAGCTAAAAGTAATGATTAGAAGTCAATAAAGATTGTGCTAAACTTGCTGAACAATTGACCTTTGTAATGGTCATGCCTGCTCTCAGTTATCATCACAACAGAGAATTATGTGTCCCTTCACTTGAAATGTTAAAGGTGAAACCAGAAGTGTCCAATTTGTACAACAAAGAATATTAATATGCAAACCAGCTAAAGACATTTTATTGTGACTGTGGTGGAGTCCTTCTACTATATATTGAGACATATATTGCTGAGTAGTTATTTAATCGATATTTTCTTTCTTTTTTTTTTCTTTTTTATCTTTTTGCTACCTCCCCTCGGCATCTCTTCTTTTGTTTTTCTCCTCAGCCTCTCCCATACCTGCCTCTAGTCTTGTGTATTCTTCTTACACATTTTTACATTGCCTAACCTTTTTCTAACCTAGATTTTGTCCTTCAAAATGCTTACTGGGCTCTGCTCTGTCCTCCTGCTGGGCCAAGTCTCTGCTGTGGTGGTGCTCAGGGCTGCCTGGCTGTTCCCAGTTCATCTGGAGGCTCTCATCCCCTCCTCTCAGCCAGCTGGCTCTGCCTCTGCTCTGGCTCCTGACACCACAAGCATCACCATGTCTCTTCTGTCCCTACTTCCTCCCTCTTGACACCATGTGCTTTTTTCTGCTACCCTTTGTGGCCCAAGTGCCTTCTGCTGCTGCTCAGTAGAAGAACCTCCAGAAGATCTGTAATCCAGAAGGACAACGACTGAGTTCCAGCAGGGAAGATGGGTATGGATGAGAGAGACACAAAGGACAAAATGCTCCATAAGGATTTGTGAGAAGAAGCTGCATTGCACCTTGCATTTGTGAGGATTCCACGTGTTATTGTATCTTCTCTAATTGACTTGTGCTTCAGAAAAAAATATTTACTCTCTTCAGTGTCTCATTTCTCCAAGACTGTAAAGAGGTGAAATATTACTTAAGGGTTGTGGTTTAACCCCAGCCAGCAACCAAGTACCTCAGAGCTGCTCAGCCCCTCTGCTGCCCACCCTGGGAGGGAGGAGAGTTGGTAAAACCCCAAAGCTCCTGTGCTGACCTAGAGACCCTTCAGCAGGTACAGCAGGAGGTGTGATCCATTCCCAGTGCCTGTGGCAGGCTGGGGTTCAGCCCCCAGCACAGCCAGGCTGCACCTCTGGAACAGGGGCTTGGCAGGACAAACAGCATCTCTCCAAACTCCCCCATCCTCCTCCTTCAGCTTCAGATGATGAGTGACATGAGATATTCTGAATATCCCTGGGCTCAGCTGGGGTCAGCTGTGCTGCCTGTGTCCACTCCCAGAAGCAGCTTGGGCTCTGTGTCCACTCTGCTCAGCAGTGGCAGAACCTTCCCTGTCGTAGCAGAGCTCCTTGTGTTTGCAGCACAGACCACAGCCCCACACTGTCTACTGTGGAGAAAATGAACTCTCCCAGCCTGAACCAGCAAACTAAATTAAATAATTTGTCTTCAGGTTGCACCAAGTTCCTTTATTGGATCTGGCCAAGGATAAAATATAATTAATAACTTGCTAACTGCTATCAAGAAAACATAAAGTGCAACGAATGTATTAAAGACTGATGGTCATAATTTCTGTGATAGAAATCTGGAATGGTGTGGAAATCTTTAATACTGAATCTTTCTTGAATTCATATTTTGTACAGCAAGCATATTTCTGACCACACATACATCCAATAGGTGGAAAGAGAGAAGGTGAGAAGTACAAAATATCTTCTATTGGGTGAGGTCTTAAATAAATTAGGGTTCTTGAGCTTGGAATGATGACAGATAAGTGAAAAGAGAGGCCCAGACAGTCATCAATGCTTCAAAGAAAATGGAATGTATTGCAGTATAAGAATCAGTACTCACTGATAATGTCAGCCAGCAAGTTCAATATTGGCATAACAATGTACTTTTTCCACATGGAGCTGGATTGTGGCACTCAGAATTTATTTGGGATCAAGTGCCTGTGTACAAGTTCTGGCTCAGTCACTGGCTGCAGGGTTATGCTTTGCAGACAAGGGCCATGCTCACATGGCATTTCTTGTGTTCATTCCCTAAATGTTTGCCCCTGTGATTCTGGACTAGATCATCCTTTTCTCTTGTCCAATGTGGCAATTCTTATGTAGTAAAAATATGTACGAGCTAGATGTCATGTTATGATGTTACAAAACTGTCATAATCAATAAGGGCTAATTAAACAAATTTAACATTCAAAATCCAATGAAAGAACAGTTTTGTATGTTTTACATTTGTGTGCCTTGAATTAAGTTTATTCAACTAAATATGAGGTGCTTAAGGTGGACAGGTTAGAGCTTATTAATTACCTTGCTCTGTACATATAAGCAGTCTAGGTGCCAGCTCCAATCTCTAATAAATCCATCAGCTCCAGGGGTTTTCCTGTTCATCCCCACTGAACTGTGAGTGCTTGTGACAGGCCGTGCTTCTGTCAGAAGCAATCGGCCCCCTCGGAGAGCTCCAGCACAGGGAAGTGACAACTTAATGGAAGCTAAAGCACTCTAATGGCAGTGCCTGGTGAAAGCCAGCGAGAGTCATCCCCACACTTGCCCTGGCTCTTGCAAATGTCTCTTTGCATTTCTGCTTGTGTGCCAGATCCTGGAGCTGGGCAGGAGTCACCTTTGCAGGGATTGTTCTGTGCAATGAGGTTCAGTCTGGGCTGGTGTGTTGATAGCCCTCGTTCCAGGGTGCCCCCTGTGCCCCCTGACCTCTCCCCAGGTGCTCCCAGGGGCTGCAGCATCTCTCACCCCCAACCCCTCTTCCTGCAGTCACAGAAACCCACCTGCAGTCTGCAACACCAATGAGAGTAAAGACATGGCATCCCACCATTCACACGAGTACACTGATATTTTTATTTTGTTTCTTTAATCAAATGGATGAAAATATAATGCACTTTATTTATCTGTTTACAGATGAAAAATATAGAGATTATTTCTCCTGCCTTTTATTTGGTTTATGAACAAAAAGTTGCGTTGAGCCAATCGATAAAATTATTGTACTGGGATTATTTCATGTTGGTTTAATATCTTTTTAGATTACATTGTTGTATGTGAACATATTTATTTATAAATAAATAAAACCCCAGTAGATTGCATGCATTTGGGAACTGTCTTAGCAGTGCCCAGTGATTCCATTTAAATATTTTCATTTTAATTACATTTTAATATTTTAATAACTTTTATATATTAAACTGTGGATAATCAATCTAGATTATTGCCTTTTTATGAGGTTTACATGCAAATAATTACCTTGTTCCTGGTTTCCTTGGTCTTTTGGACAGAACCAGAATAGCAATGACTTTTGGTAGAATACTATTTCTTCATCTTTTAACAAAAAGCATGTATGCTGTTCGGGTTTTAATAAGCCAGGTAGATTAAAAAAAATTAAAAATACTCCTAATAATATAATTTCTAAGATTAAGTGAACTTAATCAGTACTATACCATTTATCCAAGTTCATGGAGAGCCAGTGACCCAAGAGGACTTCAGCCCTGAACAAGAGAAAGCCAAATGACTGTTCTAAATTAAAAATAACCAACCAACCCAAATGAACCAAGCAAAAAAGCATTCCTGTGTGGTTATTTCCATGATTATTTGCTTTATAGTTGAGCCTTTGATGTTGTTTAGCACGTACCAATTATTTTTGTGAAGGAAAGGTGAGCGATCTAAACAGACAGTGCTGTTAGTGTTCTTAACATGGATCTGCTTCCTCCTTCCCCTCTCTTCAGTCATCCTAGGAGACACACAGGGAACTCCAAAGTGCTTAATGAACCTTTCAGGGTTCTCTGTGATTTCTGCCTTCCCCCTACCAACACCACCCTGTGGCAAAACATTTCCAGCAGAGGCTCTGCTGGCCTTGGTCTGGGACAGTGACACCTGCCTGTGCTGCTGCCTTGCTTTGTGCCTGCTGCCACTCAGGAGCTTTGGTATTCCTAAGGACTTTCCTGAAGTTGTGGCCTATGGAAACTGTCAAGCAGAGAGTTTGTAACAACTAATATTGACACATTTTTGCTATAAAATGTTTTTCATAATGGCTCATTCTCGCATGTTTTCTCATGGAGCAAGTCCCACTTCAAGTTTCAATTACAGCTCCAATTAAAACTCCTCTGTACATTCTGGGACTGTGGGGCTTCTGTTATAAAATGCT
Organism: Sitta europaea; assembly: GCA_013400255.1. Taxonomy (NCBI): domain Eukaryota; kingdom Metazoa; phylum Chordata; class Aves; order Passeriformes; family Sittidae; genus Sitta; species Sitta europaea. The sequence goes on from VXBS01005740.1 coordinate 1,117,456, forward strand.
TCCTGTTTCAGTTCCTTAACAGAATTGTTCTCTCTTGGAAATTGTTTCCTTTGCACACAGAATCCATAAGTACTCACAATGTTTGCTTCACTTATATTGGGATTTTCCTCAGGTAAGAATTTGATTTCCCAAGTCAAATGTGTGAGGGATTTCTCCCCTCTTTTACTGGGTGCACCAAGCTCCTTTAAGAGCCAGAGCAGAGCTCCCAAATTGTTTTGTCACTTTTATTTTGCAGTTGGTTGAAATATTCAGTTAACTCCTTTTAATTCTATTCTACTAAATTTTCTATTCAATGACTTTGTTATTAGAGAAAATACAAGCTGATTCTCACTTTCTTGTCCCCTAAACTTAACCAGACTTAATTGTGGATTTATAGAATTCTATATTTATATATATGTATTTCTTTGTATGTGTGCATATTTTTTTTTCTTCTTAGGCTAATGAAAAATTCACTGTACTGATGAGCTTTATGTTTTCAGCTGAAGATTAATTCTTGCTTTTAAACAATATTTTATTTTCATTTCTTTTAACTGACTGAAGGTAGCAAACAAGGATTTTCGCTGTTTCACTCTCCTGCAAGCCACTGATTTATGAGGGATTTTTTCATTCATGCAGGTATACATGTGTGTGTGTATATATGTATATACATACATGTATATGCAAATTATTCTCCAAATTCTTGTCCAAATTGCTAATATAACATATTTAAATTGACAAAACTGATATTCTGTGAAACAGTGCCAAGTTTATATGCACACAAAAATGGAAATCTTTGTCTGGATGTGGTGATTCAAGTGGGAGTGGGATTGTTCTGCTCACACTGACAGCTCTTCCTCAGGCCTCTGTGTCCCCACCTTAAAAAGTAGCTTGCTTTCAATTTATTCAGAATAAATACCCTGCTTCATGCAAAGAGTACACTGTCACATGCAGGGGATATTTTTTTAAATTTGGGCAAAGTCTATAATATAGCATACATGTTTGCTAAGCTGTAAGAATTTAAGATCACTTTCTCCAAGAAAAATCTGGACTCTGGAATGGCATCAAGTTTTGTTGGAACTGAGACAAAAGTGAACTGTGCACAATAATTACTTAGTTCATCTCTGGGCTACTTTTTAGGTGTTGTGAAGGAAAAAAAAAGCAAGAAGAAGTATAGTTGCAGTCAGAGATCAATGTAAAGAAGTCCAGGTAAATCAAAACTATTCTACACTGCAAACAATTTACTCTTCTCCCTTTGCCTTTCCCGCCCCACCCCACTCTTTGCACTCCTTTTCTGACCTTCTTTGCCTCTCTGTGGTGTTGCCCATCCCAGGGAACTGCTGCAGTTTAACAGGGAGAGGTGCTCCAGGAGGGAGAACCTGCTGGCAGTTTGCAGTGGTTCCCAGCCTCCTGCTGCCCCCAGGGCTCTGAGAGGCAGCTGAGCCACCTGAGACCTCTTGGTGAGCCTTGTGCAGGGCTTGCTGTCCCAACTCCCAGGGGCTGTGGTGATCAGGGACCCACCAGGGTCAGCCATGTGCCTCCTGTTTACATGCAGCAAATTTGGAATTTACACAGAAAACTCCATGGAGTCTCTGGAGTCTCACAGCTTTCCTTGGCTTTGGCTGCTCTGTATAATTAATGTGACCAAGGGAGTGGATGAGCACTTTTCTGTAGGAGTCAATAGGCAAGGATGTTTGGAAAAATGAATGAACTGCTGAGATTAATTGCAAGGCTGCCTGCCTGAACAGCCTGGTGAGAGATTCAAAAGGAAGTGCCAAGGCCTTTATATCCAAAAGATTTCTTTATTAAAAGTTGTTCATAATAGCATTAGATATCAGACTCAACTGAAGATAATGTTTTATTGTTAGTGTCCTAGCCTTAACAATTGCAAACTGTTAATTGCTGTTAGAGAACAATTCATATGAATATTGATCTCAATCAGCTCAGTTGGATTTTTAGTGTTCTTCATAAAATGATAGCCAATTCTAATAATAATTAGAAAAATGCATTTTCTAAAATGTACAGTGGTTGGTCAGCAGAAAGATTTCAGTCAAAGTTTCGTGTGAACTACTTCATAAAAAACAGCAAAAAACAGATCAGATGGTAACAGGATTCAGTTAAGGAATTCTGGGTTTGCTGTTCATTTCTTTAGTCATTTTAGAGATAATTTGTCTTTTGAGTCTAGATATTAATTTTTTCTGTTCATTATATCAAAATGCTGCTTACCTATGGTTTACCAGTATTTTAAAATAGCTTTCCTGAAGGGAAGATATATGTGTTGGGTTTTCTTGGCTAAGTTTTCAGCATATTTTGAACCTATTGGTTAATTCTGTCTGCAACCCTCTCTTGTTGTTTTGACTGCCACTCATGACAGTGTGGATCTGAAATGTGCAGCCAGTCTTGTGAATGGCAGATAGGAGCAAGGAAGTGCAAGGAGGAAAATCCTGAGTACTCAAAGGAAGGAACTTGTCAGCAGGTACTGTGTTCAAGTTCAGACAGAGGCTTTTTTTTTTTTTTTTTCCTCTACCATTTTAGCATGAAATCAATGGGGAATGCATAATTTTTTAGATGTGTCTGAGATTGCACAGCAAATGGTCACCAATGAGACTCTCAGCTGCCACACAATCTGGCACAGCTCCTTTCTGCTCCATAGCTCCCAGTTGCATTCAGCCCACTGTCGATGTGATGCCTCTCTTTGGCTCCTTGCCCATCTGTTTTAGTAATTACTGTCATATAAACTGATATTTCTAGACTAGAAACCATGTTGTTGTGAGATAAGCCCGTTGGAGTTACCTTTGGTGACGTGTTCAAGCAGCTTACTGAATTCTTACTTTAAACTATAAAATTTGCATCAACATTTCCTACAATATATGGAGAAGGATACTAAGATTTTTATTTTCTATGAACACAAGGAATTATAATGAAATAGATTCAGATTTTGATAATGCTTCCTTTTAATAATGATTATGATACTTTCACAGTTTTAGGTCTTATATTTTTTTTTTTTTTTTTTTTTTAGGATCACAATAAAAACCAGTGTCCTTGAATAAAGTATTTGTGTTAATACATTTTGGCAGACACAATTTTTGAAGTGTAAAATATACAGAGAAGTGGTTCACCCTATCCAAATCATCCCTTAGTACAACATGACCATCCAAAATGACATCATTACACATGCCAGCTAAAGCACAAAGATTTCAAGAGGGCGAAGAGCAGCTTTATTCTGACAGAAATTGAGTAGAATCAAAGGTGAGTTAAAAGAAAGGCTCAGACAACATCTTATCACCAACTTAACCCATTAACAGCCCCGGGGCAACGGCAGAGGAGCCAACACAAATATCAGTGGAGTGTGCCAAGGAGCCAGATGCCATCACTGCAGCATCTCTGCCTCAGCTTGGCATCTGTGCCTGCAGCCTGCCAGCCACAGAGGCACGAAGAGCTGGGCAGGCAGCCTTGGGTGGGGGCTGCAGAGAAAGGGCTTCTCTCTCCCCCCTTTGCCTCTCTTCATGGCAGGGTTCTTGGCTGGCATTGGGAAAGGTGGTAATGAGAGTAGAGAGAACTCGGGCATTTCCATACACACATAATTATATATATATTTATATGTAGAGAGAGAGAGATATTACATAGATAGATGGATGATTAGATTGATAGATGATTAGATAGATAGATGATAGATAGACAGATGGATAGATAGATAGACAGACAGATAGATGTCTATGCATGTTTGTATGAAAATACTTATGTGTGAGCATTTGGACAGATTGGACCAGAAAAGGGGAGAGGTCAAGGAAGGAGACTTAACAAACCAGAGTGAAGTAAAACCAGAACACATGATAAGACTATGAAAATAAGTGTTTTCTTTCCATACATCCTAAAGTGCTTATTTTCTTTTTGGGTTTTTTTTTTTGAATAATGCAGCTTCAATAACTTTTCCCAAGCCACATCTGCTCAGTAGCCAAACTCTTGAATGTGTTCTCTTTGCAATGACATTCCACATGGGCAGGTTCAAAGCATTTGGCAAGTTTAATATTTAGGATTTAAACCAAATTCTTTTATGTCATTATTGATATCATTGTGTTACACCTGAATAATACATCTGTATATACATCCAAATATTGATTAATCACTTCTTTTTTAATTTAGTGCTCTTATTTTGCCATGCTGTCAGTACTCAGGCTTCTCACAGTGGGCCTAACCAATCTAAAGCATTAAAAAGAGGGTCTGCAATAGTTTGAGTGGCCTCCAGTGATGGTGGGGCCACTGAAAACTGCACACTGACCCTAGGAACTGGGAGCCTTCCCCATCAGCCAGTAATTAGCTGTCCATGCATTCAATTATCAGGTGCAAATAGCTGCATGTGTGTGGGCTGGGTAGGGGGATAAACATCATGACACTGGATAACTTTCACTTCTGTTTTCAAGACCGAATGTTCAGTAATGTGGAAAAATCTGTGTGAAGCAGAGATCCTGTGAACAGGCAAAATCTTTTTTCTTTCTTTTTGCTTTTAAGTGAAAGTAGCACAGTAGTAAATATGAAATAAGAGTCCTAATTAATTCAGGGAAAATTTGGTAAATATATATTGATCAGAGAGACATTTGATGTGAGCTGTAGATTTAAAACATTACTTTCCAAAGCTTAAAAAATGTTGACGGAATATTTGGTTTATGATTCAGCTGTCAAAGATGGCTGGAAAAGCCCAATTTAGGGCAGACAATAAAGGGTTTTGAGGAACACATGTTCCCTCTGCTACCCCATGGACAGAGCAAGGCTTCTTTTTTGTGTGGTAGTGCTGCATTCTGAAATGAAACACAGTGGGTAGGAGGAGGCTGAAAGGACTTGGGAAGCAAGCATCTGTCTTGGAACGAAAGGATTTTTCCCCCTTCAAGTTTCAATATCATATGTTTGTCATGCATTGAGAACATGCTAAAGCTGTTGAAAAGATACCACTGTCACAGCATGAGGAATGATGAGTAAGAGCAGAGTTGTGTCTAGGGTTGGTCTGGACAAAAGAGGATTATTGCTCTCTGAGTTCTTATTAAAACCTTCAGGTCCAGATTTTTAGGTTCAGTAATCATTGCTGAGAAAAAGAAATAGCAATATTTAATCATAAATGTCATTTTCTTTTTAGCAGCAGGGTTTTACAGTTTTTAATAAATTATAAATATTTTGACAGGAGGATAGAATTGGCATTGTGCAATTTAAGGTTTTTATGTCATAAGAGATCCAAATGCATAGATCTTTATAGTTATTTCAGAGTTAAATCTTCAGGTGCCTTATCCTAGAATAAAGTCCTTATCATTGGGTTTTGAATTTCCAAGTGTGTCATGACTAAAATATTTCAGCTTGGCAGTATTATCTTTGAGTCATTCATTCTTTCTTCATTCTCTTCCTTGTTATAGATGGTCTAAATGTGTTCACTTCACCTTTTTACACTTCAGAGCTTCACAGACTTCACTCCCTAAACCTTGCCACGTAAACTCAAAATGTTTTTTCCTTTTATTTTTTTCTTGATGTGTTCATATATTTTTTAATTAATTTGTAACACAGGCAGTTGAAGTTTCTGATTATCAGAGGATGATCTATAACTGAATTTTTAAATATTTAAAAGCAATATGCCACAGAGGCTTAAATAATTTGACATTTGTTTGGTAGTGGATGAAGGGTAAGTGGCTGATTATTCCAACACTCAGCAGAAGACTTGGGGTTCTGTTATGATGGAATAACAGACTGACACAGGCTGGAGGGGGCTCTGGATGCAGCTGAGTCCATCCAGTGCACACAGCAGGATCAGCTGTAGGAGAGGGTACCCAGGGACCAGGCTTGGGGTGGCTCCATGAACTCATAACCAGTATGGAACCCACCAGTATGGAACTCACCAGTATGGAAACACAGTTCTCCTGCTTGGTGGACTGTCCTCCCAGCAGTCAGGTTCTGTGGAATGTAAGCAGGCTGTAGTCAGTCAGCCTGTGCCCATTGCCTTTCTAGTCTGCCTGGCCAGTGCTGAGAGTGCCTGCCTGCACCTTGTGTCCCCCTCCTTCAGGAGTTCTGTGCATGGCTGAGGTCCCTCGAGCCCTTTCTCTCCCTGCCTGAGCATTCCCAGCTGTCTCAGCCCCTCCTGCAGCTCTCATCCCCCCTTCCCATTCCCTGAGCCACCCTCTGGTGCTGGGCTGGCACAGACCCCGGGTGTGGCCCCACCACTCTGGGCTGGAGGGGAAGGATAGATCCCATCCCTTGGGATCTGCTCCCCAGGCCCTTCCTGACCCCAAGTGTGCTTTGCTGCCAGGGCACTGTCAGCCCCTGTTCAGTCATCCTCCTGCTCCTCCAGCTCCTTTTCCCCAAAGCTCCTCTCCAGCCTGTTGTCCCCCAGCCTCCCCCAGATGATCTTCCCATCCTCTTCCTTGCCAGACTGCATCACTTTGAGTGAATTTTCAGCAGTACTAGTTTGTAGGGTTGTATTGCTTTGAGGAATGGTTTAAGTCCGATTTTAAGTTAGTTTTCTTCTTCTCCCAACCACTTGGGAATTTATCACTCCCAGAGCATTCCTGTATTCTGTGATTAATAAATATTCCTGGTGTTTTGTGATTTGCAGTTCATAGGACAAATTGTTCAAACATCTTATTACTGTTTCATTAAACCCCTTTTTATATGCTGCATCACAAAGATATTTTGAACTCTAATAGACATTGGTGCTTTATAGTATTCATGCTTTGTAATATTCATGTTGTTTAAATGTTTTGCCTTTTCTTTTGCTTTACATTTCTCTCTTATCTCAGAGATACCCTATCCTACAATTTTTTATCACTGATTATTTGGAAATCAACACCTAATTCATATGGCTCAATTGCTGTCATTGATGTACTCAAATAACAGTTATTGCTATTAAAGAAAATTATTAAGAACTCAATGCCTTGAATTTCAGTGACACTCTGCTGCCTTATCCTTTTGAAACCCCAGGACAAAAACTTTAGGTGATTATCTTTTAAATGTGAATGAGTTGGAGGAAGGATGAACCAAGCAGGGGCAAAGCTTCTGAGTAATAAAAGAAGTTTTAATGTACTTTAAACTGGCAAAAATGTTAGTGGTCTTTTTTTGGCATGTACAGTGCTCTATTTCTGTGGCTGTAGGTTGGAAACAGATTGGATGTCAGACTGATTGTCAGCATTTGTGTTCACGGCTTTTACATGTGGGTGGTTTCTCCAGTAAAGAATTTTGCATTTATTGTAAAAAAAAATAGTAAGGTAATTTTCCTATAGCTGGTTATAAGGTATAATTGATGTTTAACAAGGTTTGGAAAACTTAACCTTCTGTTTCAAAGGGAAGGGACTCCTGAAACATAATTCACTGTGAGAATATTTGAACCAACAGACTGAATGTAAAATCTTTGATGTGTCCTGAAAGGATTTGATAGGATAAGTTTAAAGTAGCTTCAGATTTTGTCTTTCCTCTCTGTTACTTCTATCACAATAAAGGTAAATTACTGTATGCTCGAATAATCATCTACTGAATCAATATATGTGCATTTTTACACCAATTAGGAGGTGGTAGTGTATAATCTTTGCTGGTTTTATACTTTATCTTTTTGATCTACCCTATCATCACACTTTGGAATAAGAGTTTTGTGTTCTGGCTCCCTGGAACATTTTGAGCATGTCGTTTCCCACTTCTCAAAGAGAGGAATTCTCAAAGTTCTTCTGGGTCAGGTAATTAAGAGCTCTGTTTGAGGAGCACTGTGAAATCTGGTCCAAAGAAAACAGTCCAGTTTTCCTGGACAGACTTGGGGCTGTTATTCCCTCTATACTCAGTGCTGCATCCTTGGTCATCAAAACCCTTTTCTCATGAGACAGCAGCTGGTGAAGTGCCCGAGCATCACCTGGGGTCCTCCCAGAGGTGTGCCACAGCCACCAAGAGCCAGAAATCCCTGGTACCACACAGGAACAGCCACCCCTGAACCATTTGTGTGTTGAATCAATCCTGGTTATGCAAATCTTACAGTACAATTTGTATTTGTTTGCCTACAAATATGCTTTAAATCAGAGGCACTTTGCAGGTGGACGTTTAGTTGATGACAGGCTTTATTTTGTTTGTTTGTTTTGCTTAAATAGAACATGAAATCATACTTAACTGTAGCTTTTTACTACATCAACAAACATTTGTTAAATTGCTACAGAGATCATCATGAAAGGAGAAAGATTTGAGCTGGAGCTGTTGATTCTCTGACATTTCAATGGCTCAGTGTGTTTAGCTGCTCTGAAGCAAATTTAAAAAGGTTACTATGCAAAAGGTTTGATGGTTATACTCAGAATAGCTGGCAGAACAAGAGAGCAAAAGTTAGGGACAAGTGGAAAATTTCAGGCTGAATAAGCATGAAAAGTGTTTCTGCCTTGGTAGAAGCAGTAAAGCCTAACCAGCAGCATTTTTGGGCTAATGCTGTAAAAAATTCCAGTCATAGGAAACCCAGGAAGAGCAGCACTGCCCTCAGCAAGGAGGTGAGCTCAGTGAAGCCTGTGCTTTGAAAGTTAGATGAAAGAACAAATTGTGGTGATTATAGAAAAAAAACCAATTATTTTATTTTTTGAGACCATTTAATTTATGATGTTCATTTCTAATAAACTATCTTCTTATACATATTTATTTTTATGGTGAGAGTTTATATGTCTCTGTAAAGGAAGAATACTGAAAAGAATCTTTCAAAAGACATTTTGTGTCTTACTGTGGGAAATAACTTCCTCTACTGTTGGCTATCCTGTAACATGGGTAATTCAGATAAACATTCAAGGTGTGTAAAGATATTTTTGTCTAAACAGTACAAATCTGAGGGTTGTTTTCTACTATGTTTCTTTGTCTCCTGCTTTTGTTTAGTTTGATGATCTAGGGAGGATAAGTTCTCTCAGCCTTATCCAGCTCTGCGTGAATTCAGATTGTTCATCAGATAATAGATAACAAAACAAATGTGCCAAACAGTATAAAGCTAAAATGACAAAAAATGCAGTTGAAATTGAGAGAAATATAGAAGCAGGGCAAAATATGAACTAATAAATCCTGCATGAAAGCATCTAAATACTTAATATTACTTGTGTAAAGCTTTTGTTTTGCCATGAAAGACCTGAAATATAATAGTTCTTTGGTCTGTCTAGAATATAAATAATGTGTTGACAGCATCATTCTGAAGTTCATGCATGTTTTTAAAGTGATTTAATGTTCTCCTGTAGTTCTCAATTTTATCCAGATGCCTTATTCAGTCACACCAAAAGCACATTACTGAACATTTTATTTATCATTCTGTGCAGCTTAATTCACTTGCAAGTCAGAACTGCACTGTTTTCAGCTGAGCTGCACTTCACACCTGTTTGGAGAAAGAAAAAGATTGAGGTGGTTTTTTGTTTCAGTCTGAGATTTCTGAGGATGTTTTTCTTGAAATAGAGTCATCAGAGTAGCAGGCTTCTGCCACAAATCTTGCATGCTATGTGCAATTCATGATTAATTTTTCCTTTATTAACTGGATTTTAGGATACCCACTTCTCTCATCTAAACATTTCAAGGGAGCAAACTCCCTTTAGCAAACTAAATTTTATTCATCTAGACAAAATCTGAAAATAACCTCCCAATTTCTAATGCCTTTGCAATTTTTGTGTTTAAGAGTCAATTATCTTGCCTTGCTTTTTTTACATTCATTGACATGAGGAATTCTTTGAGGAATTCAGTAGGTGGGACACTTAGATCACACAGTGACTGTGTGGGTACTGGCTTGTGAAGAATTCTCCCACTTTCTAATCAGTTCTGGCTTAGAATGTTTTCTTAGAGGTAATTATCCCCAGTAAATCCAGTCAAGGTCCTGCTTGAATAATTAAAATATTTTCTTCACAATTATTTGTTTGAAGTGGAATATTTGTGTTTTTCTCATAATTTCAGAGAATTATGACTAATCACTGGGTTAATTTTTCAAGCTACAAGGTGCCCACATTTCAGTAGAAGAAGAAATTCTCCTTTCATGTATTTTCTAGTGTTTAAAAACCTTCTAGCACTTGGAGATGAAAGCAATGAATAAGACCACATATTTAATTGAAGGATATCACATTTTTGAGATCACTTGTACCTGGAGAAAACTGCCATTTTTTCCTTATGATTTCCTTGCAGAATGATCAGAAGCTGTCACTGACAAAGAAATGTTTTTTTTCTCTCCAGTGCCTCTGAATGCAGGTATCAACAGCAAAGAACAGCAGCCTCAGTGGTGGGGTCCCCTCTGGGGAATTTCAGTGCTCTGCCCTCACCTGTGCCCAGGTGAGGAGGGGCTCTCTTGGGTGCTCACCTGGGCTCACCTGCTACTTTAACTCCTCTCTGCAATAAAGGATATTTTTGTAACTCCTCTGTAAAGAGACACTTAAACCCAAATTTTAAACAAGTTAAAAATGATGGATTTTGCCTTCTCTTCAGCTCTTTGTGTCCCTCCAGTTTTACAGTAAATTAGTCAGCTTAAAAAAACATGACTTCCACATGCAGTTAGTGTGAGATTGTTTCTCATCTCACTGTTGTCTTTCTCGTGATCATCACCAGAGGTTAGAAGGCACAGATTTTAGTAACATGTTGCAGGAATTATTATGTCACAGCTTACTTTTGGAAAGAAACTATCACTTTGTTTTTTCAGAATTCACATTTCTGCTGAAGGTAGCATGGCTTGCTTCACACAGCTGCCATTTGGAATGTTTTTCCTCCTTCTTAAATATTAATATCAAATCTCAGTCCATGTATCTTGCTCCTGTATTGTTTGACTGAATGTCATTTTATACCCTCTTAAACTTTTTTTTAAGATTTTGACACTTTATCATTAATCAAATGAATCTATTAAGAATCTATTAATGGAAGATGACCATTTGGAATTTGCTGCACAAAATCAACTCAAGTTGCAAGCACTGACATGGAATTCAGCTTGAACTTTTGATCTTTTCTTTCTTCAGGCCCTTTGTATGTCAAGGGAGGAAAAATGCTGTAGCCTGTTCTGAAATAGTGTGCCACATGCACATAAAATATATCATAATTGGCATAACTGCAATTTAGTTGTAAGGATAAAATTCCTATTAGGAATCTACATATCATATTAGCCAAACAGTATCCTCCCTGTAGTATATTATTTTGGTAACATGATAGCTGGATTTGAAATGGAATCCAAAGGTCAGAGTTGGCAGCAGAATGGGAATTAGGTAATCACATTTTCCTTCCTGTCACTGACCTCATCCCTCTCCAGTCCTGTCTGTGGTGTAGCAAGTGTGGAAACCCTGCTAAAATATGCTTGTGCTACTTAATTTTTTAACTTCCAGTGAAAGTTTTCAGAGTGCATGTCAGTTTTTTTTTTTTTTTTT
>VXBS01005740.1:1128802-1284701 GCA_013400255.1 Sitta europaea
TTTTTTTTTGTGGTGGCACTAAACCAAAACTAAAGCAAGCATTTGATTGCTAGGGATCAGTGTATTTGTTGTATTAAATATATGAGTAATTTTCATTTTTCACATGGTGTCTCTCAGTTTTTTAAATTATATTAGCAAATACTACATTTACAATAACAACAGAAAAGACAATAGTAAATTAAAATGTTCATCCCTCAAAAAAGCCCATTATGCCCTGCATTGCCTTCCTCACTGCCAGCAGGAAACCTGTGTTTGTAAACTTACTTTCAGAAAGTCACACAGTCATTATTTAACAATAAAGCTACATGGAAATTAAGTGTAAGGTTGAGGACTTGAGCACTTGAATTTTTCTTGTTCTGAAAACCATAAATTCCTAAATTTAAACTAGGTTTTTTCTCCAGGCATATAAAGTGCACACTTACTGGCACATAAATTAAAATTACATGGGACACAAGTAAATCTGGGTTTAGTTTGATTAAGGAGATGCAGAAACCAGCATTAATTCCTGGTAGTGACAGCACACCAGAAATGGTGAATAACTATTAAATGACTCCCAGAAGTGAGTGGGTTGGAATCTCATGCTTTTGTCCCTTCAGAGCATCTCTCCCATCCCAGTGCAGATGGGGCTGTGTGTGCAGCTGATGGTTCTGCCCCTGCCTCACCATGCCAAGGTTTTGTTGGAGCAGGGATGAATGCTGGAGAACAAAAAAGAGTGAAGGGAAGCAGGGAACCAAAGATTTCTTATTTAGTGATTGAGTCTTTGCAGTGTTGTTTTGCCTAGGTATGTGCTCAGCTGACTGAGGGAGGGTCAAGCTTTGTGTGGGAAACATGTATGGAGTGAAACAGCCAGCATATTGAAATTCTAATTACACAGATAGACTTGGTTCTGGTGTTTGGCAGACTTTATTATTTAGTTCAGAGTCTTAATAAATTATGTAATTTACTTTTGTAATTATTGATACATAAAATCCTTTAGGGGTGGGTAATATGAAAAGAGTAAAAACTTCAAAGTTTCTCCAGTAGTTAGCACTGTGTACAACTTCATTTTGTTTACCAAATTTTTGCTTTCAGTTTACAAGTAACTGATATCTAGAGCAACCTCAGAACTGAGCAAATTCTTGTGTAGTATTTTTCAGTGAAGGTGAATGCTGGGGAGAACCTATTAACTCAGATTTCTGTGCAAAGTATTAACATTTGCAATTTGTCTGTGACTTTAGGAGTATAAGTTTTCTTTATATGAACATCATTTGCCATTATAGAAGCCATAGGGTGGGTTTTCCTGGATTGTTTTTTCTGTTAGTAATACATCTCGTAATTCCCTAACTAGCAATGATTTTTCTTAAGCACTCTTTAAAAGCATTTTTGTAGAGAACCTGATACTCATCAACAGGATTAAAGTGACTGATGAATTATGCAGCAAGGCTGTCTAGCTCCTTGACTAAGTGTTTTGTGACAATTGAATTACTTTGGCAAGATTTAGGTAAATAAGATTGTTCAAGTTTGCTTGTTTCAAATACATTTAGTTCTATATTATTTCAGTCTTGAAAATCATATTGACTTTTCAGCACTAGGTGAAATATTTAAGTGAGAAGGAGGTGTACACCAAAGCACACCTTAACTTTAAGTCCAGAGAAATTTTTGAGGATCAGTGGTGTGTACCTGGTGTAAGTAATTACCCAGTCCCACAACTGCCCTTCTTTTAGTACTATTTTATTGCAGAAAAAGGTAAAATTAGATACAATGATAAACTTACAATGTAGATTAACTTGAAATGCATCACTAAATTCTTGAGAAAAATGTTCCTGCAGCCTTCTCTGCAGCACTGCAGGTGTTTTGTGTTCAGAGAGCCAGGACTGCACTCACCAGTGCTCCTGCTTCCACCAGTTCCAGGGAGTTTGGATCAGGGGAAATGGAGGATGAAACGATGCTACAGATGTTTTACTGTTTGTTATTTGTAGTCTAGCTGCTGGGTTTAGTTAGGCTGGTGTTTGTTGTTCTGCTGTTTTGTTTATCTGTGGGATCCTGAAATTGCTCTGTCTAGAGATTACTGGTGAGTCCTAGCATTTAATTTTGCTATTATTGCAGTGAAGACATTTACAAGATTTGATATTTTAGCTTTTTGTTGATAGGTAAGATTGTAACACCCCAGAAATGTTTCTTATCAGGATCAGGAAATGTAGTTTTGATACCAGTAATACTGGTCTCGAGTAAAAATTCAAGTTCCAATGGTAAAACTGCATCTATAGTGCACATAGTATAGCAGATCCTGTGAGATCTGTGCTGCACCTTGGGAGGTGGAGGGATTTATGTGCCCAGGGAGAGAAGCTCTGTGCCTTTGGGGGGTGCCCTTTCAAGTCAGAGGGAGGCACAAAATGAGGTTTGCAGTTAGGGGTGGAACCCTTTGTGTGCAGGTGGGGTGGCTGGGGCTGATGGGGCACCTGGTGCTGGCCCCTGGCTGAGGTTCCCAGCTGATCCCAATTTGTGTCCTGCAATCTCCAGCAGGACTGGCACCTGTGGTGGGAGGAGCCCTGGGTGCCTGCTGGGTCAGAGCTGATCCCAGCTTTGGCAGAGTTAGAACTTGCACTGGGCTCAGTTTGGTTCTGAGGAGCAACGGGTGTGGGAGCATTTGATGTGAGTAACTCTGCAATTTACCTGATTTTAAATGTTGGCTTGGTTTCTGTAATAATGCACGGGACTTGTACAGAATTGTGGTTTTTACTTAATAAGGATGTTTTATGGAGGTTTTCCTGAACTTTAAGGAAAGTAAGTTACTTTTAAAGTCTTGGCTTTGTCTTGCTTTGAACAACCACTACAAAAGCATGTCACTTGGAGCTTGTTGGTCCTCTGTCCCTTAATTTAAATACAGTATTTGCTAATGAATAACTTCATCTTCTTGATGTATTTTTTCTGCATTTTTTGAGCAGAAATTGAGCATAAGTTTTGGAGTTGTACTCTTTCTAGAAGCATGCCCAGGCTCTTCCTGAAGAGGAGGGCACATGCTTCCCCATGCTGGCTTTAATTTACCTCTTTGGCCTAATCTGAGAAATGCTTCTGCTCTTGGGTTGTCCATGGGGAAGCCTTTCCCAGAAGAGAAGTTGGGTTTGGTGGGTGAAGCTAGAAAACATAAGGCTGGAGAGTAAAGTCAGGCTCAGATGGGTTCTCTATGTGTAGGAGCAGTTAGACCTGTTGTGGGAGGGCTGGGAGCCCCAGGACAACAGTCTGTAGGGTTTCATGTTGTGTGTGAGAGTGCATTGAGCACCATATGCTCAGGCACTTTATTAACATGTGTTCTCTGACCTCACTGATCCTCTCTGACTCCAAGAGCTGAATTTCATGTATCATTCAGGTCTGCTGAAAAGACCATATTCACACAAAAGCAGTTCTTTAAATCCCCTTAAGTATTTTTTTCCCTTTTTTTTAATTTTTCTTTTTGTAAGTTTTGGTATTGTTTTATGTAGTTTTAATGAATAAATAATGCTATTTATATTAAAATAAGTCATGTTGTATGAATATCATATTGAGAGATGATAAAGCAAGGCAGAATTTCCTCACAAAATATATCAGCCATGGGAGGATCCAGTCTCAATTTTTATATGGTCAGAATTAAGCCAAAACCAAACGATTTTGCTTGGTGTCTTTCAGATTTATATTTTAATCTGAGAGTCTTTGGAGGCACTCCATAAATACAAGTTAGAAAGTGCAAAACCAATTCAGGTGCACTAAAACGAAGTTAAAATTGAAGAGTAATTTATTTTCAATGTTCTGTGTCAGTTTCTTTAATTTAAATATTTGTAGTAATTGTTTAATTATAGCATGAAAAATTTGATATTGTAATTTTTTTTCTTGAAGTTATTTTGGATTTCATGAGAAATTCTAAATCTTAAAGGAACAGATAAAACCAAAGTCTCTTAGCTGGAGAACTAGTTTTGATAGGGCTAAAATAACTCAAGAAGAGCAAAGAGCCTTATTTATGTGCATAAGAACATTTCAAAGAGAACTTTGTTAATTTTTTTCTCCCCTTCAAAGTACATGAATATGAATAAGTTTATGGGGAGGAGAATTTTCGTGTCAAGTGCAAGGGAAAAAGGGGAACTGGTCTCTCTGAGGTTTTGTTACTTGGAATTTGAGGCAAAGATTCTCCCTTTTAAAGAACCCCACAAGAAAATCCTTCAAGACTGGCATAAGCACAGCTGGAATAAATGAGCTCGAAGGCTGTGTTTGTGTTTGTGGGGGTTTTGTGCCTGGGAGGTTCTCAGGAGTGCAGGGAGGCTGCAGCAGAGCTGCTCCCCCAGGCTGCCCAGCCTGGCTCTGTACAGAACACCCAGCACAGCATTTGGCACTTGGAACCGTGTGCTGGGCTCTGCTTCCTGGAAATCACCTGCCGAGGGAGCTGGAGGTCCCACCCGGAGTGAAATGCTTGGTGCTTGAGTAGCAGTCGTGGGTTTGTGGCAGAGAATGGTGAGAGGGGTCTTAGAGAAACTCAGGAATGCCAGGTGTTCCATGTGTAATTGTCCAACAGGACAATCTGATGCTGAGTCTTGGGTGGTCTGAATCCTGGAGGCTGAGAGCATTTATGCTGAAATAATGTCAAAAAGAAGCAGAGGACAGCAGGAGAGTGAGTTCAGCGTTTCCAGTCTGAGTTTTGTTGCATTAAGGAAGGTTGGAGAGGAAGGGATTACAGGTAGGAGTGGAGAAGGATGGCCACCACCAGAAGGGAGAGCTGATTAATGTTGATGAAAGCAAACAGCTTCGAGAAAATATTGTAGATGCATTTTCAGCCTCTAGTTAGTAACTGAGGAAAAAAAAAAAAAAGACTCGGTGGTGTGGAGTGTGACACCTTATCAATTGAAGTAGGAAAAGAAAAAAGAAAAAGACCAATTAGAGTGTGAAGAGAGGAAGAGGGAGCTGATGCTGGACTCATGAACAGAAAGAGGTTACACTAATGAAACAACTGGAAATATAATATGGAAAGGACAGGATCCCTGGACGATCGAGAGGAAAATGCAGTTAGGGTAAAAAACAACTGCTTCATTCAAAAGTGGTGGATAAAGCAGAACAAAAAGAAAGGAGCCAGTATTGACTCTGTGTATAAAATCAGACCTCACATGGTACTTCTGCCCCTATCTCAAACTAAACAACCTTTTATAGGCAGCTTTGATTCAATTTCACATGCAAAACTCCTTCCACGCCTAAGCTTGTAATTCTGCAAGGGTTAGAGAGCCAAAATTCTTAAGTTAAAAAACCCCACAAAACCAAAACAGCCTTTTCCTCCTAGATTCTGGCACAGGAGTGAGATTGGGTCATGGCATCAGATATGTTTCTTCTGGAATGGGATTTTGGCGAGTGTGTAGGTGCCTGTCTTGGAAAGCCTTGGTAGTGCTTCGGTATAAACTGAAGCTTAAAGCTACAAACCCCTCAGTTTTAGTTCTCCTGAGTCATATCTTTGTCCCTTTGGGTGGAGCTGGGTATTTAGCTAGAACCTGTCAGGCTTGGTTGTAAGAAATGGAAGTTTTAGTTACAATTCAGATTGAAAGCCAAAAGAAAGAGCCAGAGATGACATTAAGCTAAATTTGGAAGTTACTTAGCCCACGTTATGGGGTAGGGCCAAAATGATGAGGAATATTTTGAGTTTTGCTGGTGGATGATGATAAACAAAGTCCTAGAGGGAGCTCTGCAGAGGAATCCTTCATTGCACTGGAGAGATCCCATGCTCTGGGGAGTGAACAGTGAGCAAAGGACAGGGGAAGTGGAGACAGGGAGGATTTCTTGGTTCAATACATGAGCATGTTAATATTTATCTGTTATACATTAAAATGAGTCCAGCATTGAGGACTAAGTATGATGGACTTAAATTCAGAATATGTGAGGGCATGTCCAGATGTGGACAGAACAATAAAAGAAGTGGTTTCACTGTAGAAGGAAACTGTGCTACTGTCCAGTTAATTTAATTTCTTCAGAGAAAGAGGCAACCTTAACATAATAGCATAATTAATGTATCACTTATTCTCCTTCTGAGATTTGGTATCCTTTTAATTTTTAAGAGATTAATAATATTTCATAAAATACTTCTTGATTAAGATGTGTTTATGCTGCCCTACTGCGTGTTTTTACAATTAAATTCGATGGTACTTAGGTTATTTTAATTTTTATTACTGTTACATGGAAACAAGCTCTAAAGTTATGTGCTTCTGCAGCTTATTTTGTCCTCTAAGTTAAATTATTTCCTTATGAATTTATAACAGCAGCCGAGTGTGAGATGTGGTGGTACAAATTACAAAGAAAAAACAAAACAAAAAACCCCAATGAAACAAAAGGGGAAAATTTCTGTTGATTAATGAATTAGTGTGAAATTTTTAGTTTAAAAGAAGTGTTGTATGCATGAACAAAATGGAGAGTGCAATACTGCAAGAAACTTGTGTCTATATAAAATAAGAAAACAAAAATTTTTGTAAAAGGAAATTTAAGTGAAACATGCACAGTGTGTCTTCACTGTCAAATACTCTCTCTTTCTCCTGTTTGATATTTGACAAACTGCCACAAGTGGCAGCAGGGGAAAGTAGGCTTTGTCACTTCAGGTCCAGCTGTACACTGCTGAGTAGTTTGTAGCCCTCCTCTTCTATGGACTGGAGCTTAAGAAGCTGTATACAGTTTTCTGTGGTTAATATTCCTTAAGTTTTTGGATTACTTTAAAAAAAATAATAATGAGTTTTTAAAATTCCATTGAGTTAATTTCTAAGGGTGATACTGTCATGTCATCTGGAATTGTGGAAAAACCTTATAGGGCAAGGTTTTATGGCACACTCGTTATCTTTCTAAGATTATGGTGTAAAGAATAACCTAAATGGTAATTATTAAGCTGGACACCTGTGTTCAGGGGGTCCTTTTGTGGTGCGGGCTTGTACCAATGTGTTTTCCTAAAGAATTGCTCTAAGTGTCTGTTGGTAAAAGCTGATTTGGTGTTGTGACAGTAGTGTATGGAGGTGTGAGCACCCTGTGCTTCTCGAGTGAAATGTCCT
Source organism: Sitta europaea (assembly GCA_013400255.1). NCBI lineage: Eukaryota > Metazoa > Chordata > Aves > Passeriformes > Sittidae > Sitta > Sitta europaea. Next base: position 1,135,819 of record VXBS01005740.1, read on the forward strand.
GGTGTCCGCGGCACCTTTCTACTAAGGGAGGTGAGGGAGGATTTTTGCTGCACCCATTTGAGTTTCATCTTCTTGGGTTCGCCTATGTCCCTATTTCCCGAGTTTGGAGGAAACAGTTCAGATATTTAGGGGGGTTTTGGGGTTTTTTCTATCGGTGGCCGTGGAACGGCACAGCATCTTAAACTGCCCTAAACCCACGCTGCTGCGCTGCTTGCCCTGCCCAGCGCAGCCCGTTCTCAGTGCCGGCCGGGGCTCCAGGGCTGCGGCCCCTGCGGCCTCGCCTGGCTCGGAGCGGCGAGCGGGGAGCGGGGANGTGAGCCGTGTCTCCGCTAGATGGAGCGCCCGGAACGGCGGAGCGGGAGCGCTCCCGGCCCGCTCCGCTCGCGGAGCGAACCCGCACGCACCCGAACCGCCCCCAGGGCTTAAACCAGCCGTGTTTCCATCCCCCGGCTCCCTGCAGAATGTCCCCAAAGCAGGGGGATCACCCCTGCAGAGGAACGCACGCGTTCTGCTCGGAACTGCCCCGAACACTAAAGGCTGAATATTTTATTAGGGTTGTCGCCTTCCCCCTCTCTCCAGCACATTGGTGGAAATCAGAGGTCCTGGCTGCTTCTGTTGTGAAAAACCTAGAGTTAATGCTGAATGCTTGTGAAACGTGTGTTGAGTGGTGCTGAAGAGGTTAACTCTGTGCTACAGAGGCTGTGGGTATGAAGTACTGGAGAAGTCAATGGATGTAACACCGTGCTTAATAGAAACAGAAAATTAGTGATTCTTACTTGCCTGAGGTAAGCATGAGCCTCTGTAATGTCCTGATCTTTGTGCAAAAACCTATTAAAGAAGAGCAATCTTACCATAAACCTGATATTATAAATAGGGATAGTCATGACAAGAAAATACCACTGGTAGGATGAGATGTTGCCTTTTAGTTTACAATACCAGAGGGAAGCCCTCTTATTTAATGTTTTTTGACAGTACAGAGATTTTTAAAAATCTGTTATATTTCCCCACTATATTTAAAAAAAATATATACTATATCTACAGAAAATAGAATAGTATGTGAAATACAGGCAGAGATATTGATAATTGATAGTAATTTATCAAGATATGTTACTGAGATATTCAATTTTATAATATGCTGCTTTTCCTGCATTCAAGTCCTGAGAGCTATTTTTTCATGTGGTGTTAGATAAGGAGAGCTTAGAGAAAGGACTGCTCTACTATTAGATTCTATGCAACTTGCCTGAATTATTTTTGTACTGCATCAACCACTTTAGAAAGTTGAGAAGAAACCACGTTCTTCACATGGAGCATTTAATATGCAGTCATGATTTGTTTTTTCTAACGCTTGCTGTCTGAAGGCATATAATACTTGGAATACAGGGTGCCTCCTCTATGTGTGAACGTCTTAATGTAGGCTACTACTGAGCTGAGTTTGAGGTGTAGAACTGTGTGGTGGTGCAGGTGATGTGTTTCAGAGCCTTTCTTTACTTGATGGAAATGGTTTGAAAGTAAGACTGTCAGCTGTGGTGATTTCCAAAGGTCAGCTTCTAGGTCAAAGGACTGGAAACATAAAATTGGAACTTAAGTTTGAAGTTGGCTACCAGGTCACAACTGAGTGGTTGATTTTAAATAGAATGTGTTATGTTAAATAAACAGATACATTGCAAATGTAAGTGGGTTTGGATTTGTTAGTCAGCTGTGTGAGAAGTGCTGTTGGTCCTTTTTGCTTTGTTTCAAAGTTTCTTTGCTGTCATGTTTTTATTTGCATAATCAAGATTGATCCAGGCTTTGTTGGTGGCATTTCTCAAATGGCGTTCTCAATGAATGGGGGGAAGGTGCCTGTCTGCGAGTTCTCTGCCTGTGCCACGAGCCAAGGCACGGGCAACCCAAAGAGGCTGGAGGAGGGAGTGCTGCCTCTCGTGGTAATGCAGCGGGCATCGCATCTCAGAGAGTTATTCGTGTGGAAGAAGGTTTTATCTCCTAGAATGTTTCTGGGAAGTCTGATGTGGGCAGCACAGATGGTTTACCTACTTTTGTTGTGTTTTGTTTTGTAAAATGTCGGTCTTTGTTGTTAATTGGTAGGTACTTGATAAGGGCAGCAGCTTTGTGTGGGGTGAGTTCAGTTCCCGACCCAAGAGGGCCAAACAATGGTGGGAAATGTCATGTGCTGGGGGTGAAGTGTCCTTGGCAATCCACACACTGTGGCTGTGGCAGAGTGAAGGGAAAGTGGAGTTGCTGATTTGCAGATGAGATGAGGCTGGGGGCTGTGCTGTGGGAGTGCAGGGTGCAGTCACAGGGACACTGTCCCTGGGCAGGGAAGGTCAGGCTGTGCACGGGCATCCCTGTCCCCTTGGCACAGCTGTGGTGGCACTTAGGGTATATATAGCCATAACTGGGACTGTGGGGTGATTAATGGGCTGGGTTAGGGACAAAAGTGTGTATAAACAAGGAAATGGCTTTAAAGGAGAGACATTGATTTTATTTTTATAAAAATAAAACACACTTTGTTACCTTTTTTCTTTTTAGACATAATGACAAGTTATCCTTGGAAGGGATGAAAATTGGTAATGACTTTCCCCTGCATCTCTTGAAGGAGCATATATCAGGCTAAAGAATTGTGTTTCTTTTTCAGGTCTCTTACATACTGAATTATGTATGTTTATTGTTTCTCTGTGTATAGATGATTTGGATAGTTAAGATACTGCTGTTCTTGTTTTAATAACGTAATTATGCAAATGTCAGGAATCCATAGTATTTGTGGATCATGTTTTTCTGACTTCAAATCGGGTGAAAATTAAGGATAAAAGGCCAATGAGATTCATTTTTACAATGACTGTTAGCTACATTGACCGTGCTAAATTCTCTTGAAGTAATTGTTCAACACACTGCTTTTAAGAATTTAATCTGTTTTATGGATGTCCTTTTAGCTGTGAAATAGTGCAATAGACAGAAGAAGCTTTGCTTGACCATCACCATGTTCCAGAAGCTCACTTTGGGAAATTGGATAGATTTATATAGTTCCAAACTGTTTGGCTAAGAAGGATGCTGCCTTTGATTTTGACATAATGTAGAAGGAGTTGGTTACCTTACATAACGTATTTGTTTTTCATTAAACATGCTGATAAGATCTCATTAAAGTGTCATGTATTATTTATGGTATTTCATATGAAACTGAACTGAGGGGAAACTTCTCTCAGCTTAGGGCATTTGCAGAATAACAGCCTTTCTGGGCTAGAAAAAAAAAATAAAAAGGATGAGGAAAAGCATGACATACTCTTGTCAGAACAGGAGACTGCTTAAGGCACAGAGAAAGAATGAAAAAAGAGAAAGGGCACAGAGAGGGTTCATTTCTCCTCCTCCTCACTTGCTCTTGCTCTGTGGCATGAGGGGTTTTTTGGTTGGTGGTTTGGGTTTTTTGTCTGGGGTTTTTTGGTGGTTTTTTGTTGTTTATTTTTTGTGGTGATTAAATAATCTGGGCTGTTCTAGTAGATGGGTCCATGACAAACTGCAAAAGCTTGGATATTTCTTAAGCCAAACCAAATTCCTTTATTGTAAGTTTGTGCATGACTGTTTTGGTGTTGATTATTGAGTTATGAGTACATTGGTTTTGTTGCATTGACTGCTTTTGAGAAAGAAAATTACATAATAACTGATTCTGCTGGAAAATGTTCAGCTTTGCATGAAGAAGGCTTAGTGGATCTAAATCAGTCTCTGAGGCTGTGTGGGTGCAGGTATGTGAGCGCACACGTAGAATGAAAAAGAAATTATTTTTTTAATGTAGCATCTGAGTTGCAGTGGCGTGTTTTGATTCTGTTTCCAGTTAAGCGGGGACTATTATTTGGTTTTAAGGGAACATCTAATGTCAAACCACTTATGCTGTTGATGAAATTGACTTTTCTTCTCTGTGGGTTATTTGCTTACTGTTGTTAGCATTAAACTCTTGGTCTCAGATGTGTTTTTGTGGGAATTATGTATCCTATAAAACGGGTGATTTTCAAATCTTCCTCAGAGTCCTTTTTAAAGAAGGAACCCCTTCAAAATCTCAGGTGGTTCTTTGAGGTTTGACCTTCTTTCTTGAAGAATTAATATTTAATTCATTTGTCAAATTCTAATTAAAAATAGTAATATCTTCTGTTATACTTGAGTTGTATCTCAGGAAAAAAAAAGACCTGTAATATAGGATCTCAAGGACAAGCTGTAGTATAAATTATTTGATTTGCAGGTCACATCCTACTTTATTACATAAAGACTAACTAGATCTACTAATGAATAATTATTACTCCATAAAATAAAGGGGGGGGGGGGGGAATAAAAATCTGGCAAGAGGGGAATACTAATTTTGAGGTATCATTCTCAAAGTAGAAAGTAAACATTAAATTCTGAAAATTGCAAATGTAATTTTCCCATGTAACCTGATAGGGCAGTCCTTGATAATAGATTGACTAGCTGTCAAATAAATCTGTAATTTTAGATGAGATGGGCTTTAGACCAATTTTAAGATACAGTCTTTTTCCAAGCGTGCTCCCCTCCCCCTAGTAAGGTAGACACAGTATGCCATAGAATTCTGTTTCATTCCCAGTGTTTCTGCTGCAGTGGTTACACAGCTCCGGCACATTTTCACTGTAATGCTTTTAGAGGCTTCTCTGGGAAGCTGGGTAGCAAATGAAATGTAGATATAAAATTAATTTGTGTTTTAAAATAGCTCATTTGCTGACAGCGGCTATGTATTTGCTGGAATCCTCTTGACTAGCCAAGAATCTCCCCCTTTCCTACTTTGTGCTTCATACTTGTGTTCTTAGAAGGGGAAAGCCCTTTTCCAGTCAGGTGTGAGTCCTGGGAGGGGGAAGGGTGTGAGTGTGTCTGTGTGCGTGCAGAATCCTAACAGGCAGCAGTCCCAGCTGGGCAATGACACTAATTGCCCAGATCTCATGGATGCCTGCGATGCAGCGCGCTCACTTTCTCTCCTTTCCTATCCTCTCCAGGGATTTTTAAAATGCAGTATTTGAATTTTGGTGAGTGGTAAAGACCCTGCCCTAGGACCCATTTGACAAATGAGAAGCTGTGCAGCATCAGCACCAGCCGACTGAGTCTCTCTCTCTCTCTCCTAGTCAGCAGCTACTGTTGTGAGACAAGCTTCAGCTCTCTGTCATTGAGGAAGTTCCATTTGCTCATCAATAGGCTGCAGGCTGTGTCTTCTTTTTTTCCTCTCTGTTAAAAATCCGTAGTTTAAACCTACCAAGTTGCCTTAGCTGACAAACGAATGTAGGGGCTCAGCGCTGGGGAGAGGAAAGGCGTTCGAGAAACACCGTTTCTTATTTAAATAATCAAAAGGGAGGGAAAAAGAAAAAAAAAAAAAAAACAAAACACCAACCCGTAGTGACAAGATAGGGCAAACGTGCTTGCATGCAAGCCCCCTCACTTGTTCTACGTAGACTTCAGAGCAACACCATGCAGCATCCCCTTACGGGTGCAACCTGCGTGGCACTGCCGAATGTGGGCATGTGTCCCCAGCTCTCCTGTGCCTTGACTTTTATGTACTTACAGCAGGTAAGTTTGCTTAACTTTTCCTTTTCCTCGCAGTGCTTGCTTTGTCAGCGTCGTTTGGGGGATTTGCAGCCGGGGAGGTATTTTTTGTGTGAATAGACTGTATAAATGTCTCCCACCGTGTGGAGCGAGTGTTGTGCCTGCACTTAAGAATGTGAGAGTGAGTAGAAAATATGTTTTAACAGAGCATCGAGCCTTCGCATCTCTTTTGGTATTTTGGTGTTGGTTTATGTTATTTTTTTTGCTGTGTCTCTGTTGGTGATGTTTATAGATATTTAACACAGTACTGTGTCTGCATTTCTCGTGGATGCTGTAGCAGAGTTTCAGCCATAAAGGACAGCTCTTTATTCACTTGCAGGCATAAATTATACTTCTAATGTAAATGTGCCCAGTGGCAATTTTGTTTAAGCCTTCTTTGAAGACAAGAATTTTAAGTCTGTGTTAAAACATGCTGCTGATTAAAGCCAAGCTGATTTTTAATTCACAGGGAAAATGATGATTTATAAAGATATATCTGTGCAGAATACTTCTGTCGCTGAAGTATATTGGATTGGGTTTAAAAAAATGTTTGGGTATCACCAAAACAATACCAATTTATAATAAACTTTTTTTTTTTTTAAATTTATTTTTCCTTAGGGGATTTTTTTTAAAGTATTTCCTCCTACTCTCTCTTCCTAAATTATTTAATATTTGGTACCCCCTTCTGCTATAATGTGAAATAAATGGATAATGACACATTTTTAAAAATTAGTATTTTGGAATCATCTTTGTATCCTACCCTGTTTTATAACTGAATCCACCATTACAGAGTCATCTAGTAAGTATGTAGAGCCAAGAGAGAAATATGTTACCTTGCAAAAATGATTAATCCTGTTTATTCTGTTACTTCTGTTGAAACTTCAGGAGAAAAAAAAATATTCTTGTGCCTAGTGTAAGAAATAGGGGCATTTCTTCCAACTTCCACTACAGTTTCTGTGCATATTGACTTCACTGAAAGTCTCTAACTTTATTTCTGCATTCACAAATGCCTGAAAGATGTTGTACGATATTTCTTTTTGTTCCTAAAGAGTAGATAGATTTAAATAGATTTAAAGCTTATTTTTATTTGAGGACATTTGTTTTTCTGTTACTGCTGAAAGAAGAGAGCTCCAGTATTTTCAGGATATAAACCCTGCTGTAGGTTTTTTTTTTCCTTCTGTAGTGTAGTATTAACCATTTCTGATTTCCGGCTTAGCAGTGCATAATAACAGAGTCTTGCATGTGCCCTAGATTATCCATGTATGTGGGAGGGATGCACGCCTGCAATTAAAATTTGCATCAGATAAATATAGTGTTTAAATTTCAGTAGTTTGCATGCCATAACTAAAATGTACGTTCTTGGTAGTTCTGTGTTCTGGGTCTGTTTTGGGAATGGCATTTATAGATCAGCTTTAATGATCCAGTATGACTTGTGCATTTAGTGGTTACATACAAAATGTGCTCCTGTCTTTTGTTCTGGACTTGTTGTTTTGAGTTTGTCAAAGAACAATTTGTGTGTTAAAGATAGGGCTTTTGAAAGGAAAAATGGGAATTCAGGTGAGAGGTCAACATGGCCACACAAGGAGCTGATAAAGGAGAACATAAGGATGAGGCTGGGTGCTCACATAACCTTCCTCAGGGAGATATTGCAGTATCATTATGCAAACACATCTATAGCATGGCACTGTTATAAGGTTTAAGAAACTGTGCAACTCTAATGAATACTTGAAAACAGGGAATTCAATTGCATCTATTCCATCTGAGAGAAAGATGAGAAGTGATTGCTAATGCACTTTACAAAGCGCTGTATCTAACGGATAATTTTTAACTCTTTAAGTGGATTAACTGCCACACTGAAAGTATTTTTTTTAAAGTGTTTGCTTTCACGTTTCCTTAATCCTGTTGTCAGTTTAGAATCATCCTGCCTGTACTAATCACTATTCTATAATAGGCTGAAAAGTCTGCTGAATTGGTGATGAAAATTGTGGCAGGTTTAAAATTCTGTGCTTGTTGCTTCTTTTTGATTGCTGGTTGGCATTTTGGTTATTCTGAATTCCTAGAGAGTCAGATAATCATGTTCTTAATTCAGATATGATCTCTTGTTTTATGCATTTGGTTAAGTATTTCTGTAGAAACAATGCTACTTTATCTCAAAATTATCCAGGCAGGGAAAACTGAGTTGACATCACCTGCAAAGCCAATATATAACATGGTTCTGGTTTTAAACAGTAAAGGAATAAGAAGTTGCTTGGTTTTGAAAAATATTAATAAACTTTTACCATGACAATCTACTCGTTTTTGTTTTTTTTTTTCCTCTTTTTCCCCATCTGATAGTTTAGAGCAAACCGATGAAAATACTTGTTTGTATGTTTAGTGCCAATATCACGGTGTCAGTGAAACTGTGAGTGTTTTTCTCTATCAACTTGTCTATTGATCTTAAATACAGGTAACCTAAAAGCTTTATGTGGCAACTTAATAACTAGTGAATCCCCTGTGCCTGTGCAACCTGTGACCAGCAGTAAATAGACATTATGTGAAGCTATCAACTATTTTTTTTCTCTCTAAAAATTGCACTTGAGATATACCTGCTCGCTTGCACCAAAATTAGCAGGAACGCCTACATCTGTATAAAAACAGAGCTCAGGTTTTAAACTTTGCTGCTTGTTTAGAAATTATGAAGATAATTATTCTTGGTTTTGTGTATCTACACTGGTGTCCTGTCACATGTAAGTTTTACAATTGGAGATATGTCTTCCTTGAAAGACTGTGAAAGGTATTGCATTCTTCTCAAGATGGGCAAGCCAGTCTTTGTCACTATATTTATTTATCCTCATAGCCATGAGGATGCTGGTTTTCTGTGCAGCTGAATTAATAATTTGGGAAAATCTGTGTTTTGGTACTCATTTAATATTGGCCATTTTTTATTTGTACAAGTGACATCACCTGGCCAATTTATTTAGGATAAATGGATAAACCGTTTTCTACAGTGTACTTCAGAAGTGCTCTTCTACTTTTTCCAGGGTTAAAAACTTGAGTATTTGCTCTGAGATATTTCAATTTACACGTGTGTAATATTTTAAAAGCCAATCGAGGAACTGAATTTTATTTTGAAACAATTTATGCATGGAGGATGCTTTACCTAAAAATATTTAATAAATAAAGGACGGAGGCCTAGATCATGCTATAGATTAACTCTCAATAAGATATTCACTTGAAAAAGCCAACAGAAACTGAAGAATGTTTCTGATTAGTTGTTTGAAATGGTCTGAAATTATAATAAGATGGTTCTACCTATGGGATCTAGAGTGTCTTTTCAAAGAACATCCAAACCCACGTGGCAGCAATGAGCAGAGGGGGAACGTGGGGCTTTGCCTTGGAAGCTTTCACTGTGTCCCTGTAGGGACAGGGTCAGCTGGGAAGGAGAGAATTTTCCTTAGTGTCAATATTTCAAGATACAGGAGAAGTTGCGTTTGTAGTGCACCCTATCTTTTGCTAACATTTCATGGGGTTAGAAACAGCTGCATACATCTATTTTCTCTTCTTCTCCTTAATATGACACATCAATGCAAAACCCAATTTCTGACCACAAGTTTACATCAAATGCTGGCCTGAAGTAATTTTTGTAGCAAAATGCTGTCCACTGGTAAATTGGGATTTGGGGTATATGAATATACATATATATTATCTCTGTTAACTGATGTTTTCCTGTGGACTGTTTTCCTGGTTATTCTGTTGGGGTTTTCTGAGTAAAGTGACAAAACACACTGCTGTTTTGAAACACCAAGGAATATTCCATGCCATGGTGAACAATGCTGCTGTCATTATTATAAAATTGGTAATGTTTTTTTTTTTTTTTCTTTTTAATGATGATAGATATGCTTTGTTTTAAATAGTGAAGTGGTTTGTACAAAGGGTAATTCCTCTTAAATGGAGCAATTGCTCATAGTGGACATGCACAGATCGAAAACAATTGAACTGAAACTTCAATATCAACCTTTTCTGTCTTTAACAAAGTAGTTCATGGTACAGCTCTCATATCAATGATGAAAAGAATCCACCATGAAAACAAAGCAGAAACCAACAAAACCTCCATCTCTACCCGAGCTATTCCATTACTGCTTACATGGTAAATTAGTGTAATTTTATTTGGGCCTTAAGCATTATGGCTATGGAGAAAAGCTGAATTCCCTCTCAGTTACTTATGTCATGCTTCTGGATCTGATGATTTATAGGAGTCTGAAAGACTTTTTATCACATTCTTTCTTCATGGCTTAATTCAATGTTGATTTATTTGGTAGCATTTTCAATTGATGCAGTCAATAGTGTCAATAATGGAATAAGGATTAGAACAGATTATCTTTGTGCTAAAATTGTGTAAAGAATTGAATGGATGAACAATTCAAACAATTCCTGGACACAGTTTAACTTTTTTTTTTTTAATAGAGCAGAAGCACATCAATTGGTCAATGCCATCATTGCAGTTACAGTTCTAAGTATCTAGGTTTTGCATTTAATACTTAGGTGACTCTTCAAAGGTTCAGGTATGTCAATTGGATTCAATAGCTAATGTTTTATGGTGACATTGTTTAAACCAGTCATGAGAACACTGCCTTTCTTTCCCTAGTCCATTTATAGTACTCACTCTCTGGCTTTCCTGTAAAATCAGTTAATCTGACTTTAGTTCTTGAAAATTTTAAGCATCTGTTATCTTATAAACTGGAGTCTTGGCACGATTTTATTCCTCTCTCTGCTATTTCATGGCAATTTTCATGTGAGAACATACAACTTATGACTGCATGAGTGCAAAGAAGTTCATGGTACTAATGCTCACTCACCATCTGTTTTTCTTACAGCTTGGCCTTGAATAATTGTCCAGTAGCTGATGGACTGAGGGTAGGCAATATTTTCAGGGTTTTCTGATTCATTTAACCAGCTTTGCTGCCCCAAGAGAAGCACAGTGCTTGTTTATTCATATGTGCAGGGTAAAAGGCTGTGCTCTGTCAGACAGATTACAGCACTGTTAAAGCAAGGAAGGGACTGCCATGCTCCGGACTGTGTCCTGTGGATGCTTTTGTACCTAAGGGGGCACTGTGGCACTCCGAGGGAATTTGTGTCTGAATGAAGCAGACCTCAGAAGGTGGGAGTGCAGCTGTAGCCTCCAGGAGTGCTGATAATGCCGAGTGCAGTGATGGTGTCTGGCTCTCTATGCTGGTCGGGGTAAATAAGATCCTTTGGTCCTCACCGGTGGTCTCCAGAGCTGGTGTTTGTGCTGCACCTGTGGCTGAAGCCCTGTCCATGTTTGCCTGTCCCTGGTCTCCCAAGAGCTGCTCTGTTGTTTTCCAGAGGCTAATGAGAAGTGGCTTCGAGATCAAGTGCTGTAGCAGCTCTCATTGTATTAAGAGCTGGTTTGGGGCATTTAACTGCAGCCTTGTCAAACAAGGTCAGGCTCTTACAAAAGCGAGAGGAGGTGCTTTAGTGAAGTACTCTCCTCTTTAAATGCTAGAAGGAGGGGGGGAAAAACCCAACCAAAAAACAGAAAACCAACTCCAAACACAAGCCCCCCTCCACAAACCAGAAGAATCTGTTAAGAAGGTTACCTGCTGCTTTGGACTGTAAGAGCAAGAGCAGTTGCAAAGGAGCTTCCGTGTGACAGGAACAGGTGAATATTCTTGGCATAGAACCATTGTTTTTTTCTAAGTGACCTCTTTGAGCATTTTTAAATGCTTAATCTGAAAAGGAAAGCCTGGCTATTCCATTGTGAGCTACTTGTAAGTTATCTCCATTCATTATATTTGTTAAATATGTATATGGATGGATATTTTCAAGAAAAAAAAAAAAAGGTGGTGTGGTATTTTATGCCAAGGAAAGTGTGTGGTGCTTATGTAAGCAGGGGTTTTTCTCAGGGCAGCAGCAGATATTTGTTTTTTTAGATTTTTTTGACCATCGCCATCCAAAACTAGACTGACTTTTTTTTTTTTTGGTTTTCAATGTGTGTATTTCTGAGTTGTTAAATAACTACTATGATCATGTTAATATTAGTCCTGCTAAAAATACTTCTGAAGTATTTAATAGATGGTATAAATGAAAGTGATAAAAATTGTGACACTGGAATTTATCACCTTGTTTTATAGAGTTAGAATAATGTTGGTGGAAAGGAGAAGTCAACACCCTCTAAGAATCCTTCAAGCTTTCCTGCCTTTTAAAGGTGCATGTGCGATTGATTTATCTGTTTTAAAGTGTGATGTGTAGTGCAAGAGCTCTCCTGAGAACCTGCTGTCATTTCCTTGCTGGCATTGCTCATTTCCCTCTGAGTTGCCTGGTGCAGCACCATTGACTTCTTTTACATTTTGCTTCCCCTCCCACTCTGTCAGTGCAGCAGCCCAGTGAATTTAATTAGAGAAAATAGCATAGCTAATGCCTGTGCTCTCCTGACTAGTTGTACTTGGGCCTTTGGTCTTTTGCACTAGAGCAGGCTCCAGCTGTGGAGAGATCTCACAGTGTTTTGATCCTGCTCTTTCTCGTTGTGTTGAACACAGGCAGAATCAAAATGAGATACTGGAGTGAGAACTGGAGTGTTCAGTGAATTATTTTTTTGTTCACAGTAAGTCACTGATTTTTATTTTTTACTCCAGATATGGAAAGAAATTCTGTGGTACTTCAAAATTGAAATACTTAGGATGTTCCAGTACTCTTGAATAAAAACTCAAGTGCTTTCATCTTAGACCATCTTTAAATTTACCTTTTCACCCTTTACTTCAAAATGCACCAGAAATTGTTGTTCTTCCTAATTATAACATCTTGAATATGAGGGTTTTTTGACTGTATATTGATTTTACACTGTCATCTTATATTTCTGGTTTGTGTATATGCTTAGAGTTCTAATATGCCTTGTCTCAATTCCTTACTGACTTGCACTAATATTTGTTATAACTATGATGTAGTTTTGAAGTCGACTTGTTTGGTTTTGTTTCTCATAGCATTTTGTTTTATAGCAATTTTCTCTGTTATGGACAGCAAGTCCTGCATACATGAAATAGTTACAGACATTGATGATGGACATGAAGCTTAATTTACAAACAAGGAAAGATAAGTTTTAAAATATAAGCTTATGATAAGCCTGATCTTTCATGAAGTAATATGAAATTTAAGTATTTCTTTGAAATAAATTAAATATTGTAAAGGGAGGCAAAAACAAGGTTAGAAGTTCTCTCTGAAAAAAAGATTTTGCCAAAACAGAGCTAGTGTGAAAATTTGAGGGTGAAAAGAATTTAGGCAGCCCATGAGTGTCCCCTCCTTAAGCTTTTTTCCTTGTCATGTATTAGTCCTGTCTCTGGGATGTTACATGGCTGCATGGCTCAATTAATGCTCTGTGGCAGGAGGAGGAAAAAAATGTCTCTGTCTTGTCAGAAGTGAAGTTATTTACTTTCAAAAGCTGACAGAATAGCACTGCAGGGGCTTCATTTATTTCCGTTCAGAATGTCATTATTGTGTAATGCAGAGGGACTCCTGCATGAGTTGCAGGCTTATTCTTGTAATCTCAGCTCTGCTGGATGGCTGCAGAGGTGTAAAATGGCCCACTGCAATGGTTCCCTGTTCTGGCTTCAGCTTGGTCACTTTTGCAGAGCAGCATTCCAAGTGTCTTAAATAGTTAGGGCGCAGAGGGTGTTGGCTGTGTGTGGTGCTGGGTGCCTCTGGAACTGGGCTCTGGCCTGGCTGGAGCACTGATGGCACCCTCAATTCCCTTTGTAATGTGTGTCCTTTTCCCTCATGGGGAGCCTATGATTGGAGACTGCTTTTTCAGCATCCCTCTGCCTGTCCCGCTCTTTAGTTTTCCGAGTCCAGCCCCAAAAGGAATGTTTCAGTGCACGTGTTTCATAAAGATCACTTGCTAGTTCATCTCAAAGTTTGGGAGAACATTCAGCTTTGCCATTGCACGTGCTTCAGAGGCAGGATAAATAGATTTGGTGTTCCCTATCCAAGTTCAGCTTGTCTTGCTGCAAAAATACAGGGGTGTTCAGAAACTCCAATGCCAAGGGGCTTGGTTGATTTTCTGCTTTCCCTTTGATACCATCCCTTCCAGCTTCACTTGGAATACCAGGCTTGGCATGTGCATGTGAAATTGCCTGTTGCTCTTTGGAAAGCTTTTTGATACACCAAGAGTAAAAACACTGACACAGTGGAGTTCAGCAGTTCCTGTGCCCTTCTTTCTGCCTGCTCTTAAAATAAATAAATAAATGCTCCAATAGAAAATTGCTTCATTTACAGTCACATTTTTTGTGATAGTTGATTTTTTTTTCTTCTTTTTAGAGGGAAACCTTCTTTGATTGGATTTTTTTTCTTTTTCCATTTAGAGTGGTAAACTAAAAATTATTAAAATGCCAAACGAATTTGTCGGCACTGGATTTTATTTGCACACAACCTGTCTTTAAATGAAGGGAAAAGGATTCTGCTTCTAAATGGGTTTGCTTGCTCCTTTCCTGCTTTCCTCTTCCTTTTATTTGCAGACATAAAATCCAATAAATTTCTATTGCAGTTGCTGGGCTTGGGGGAGAGAAAGGAGAGGAAAAGTACAAAGCTATTGGGAAGCGTCAAACACGGCGGATGATGAAGTACATTTCATAGCAGCCAATTCCAAGCCCCAAATCCCTGTTGTGCAGGAAGGCTTCCCAGGCTGCACAGGAAATGCAGCCATTGCAGGGCAGGGTATTAATGATTTATCCAGCCCGCACCGCTGCTGCTGCTCGCTGGCAGCGCGGGCTCTGGTAATAAAGGCAGCGCAGGCAGAGGGGGCCTGGCATGCTGAGCTGTTTTGCTCAGTGCACTGGACGCTGCCTCATAAATCAAAGGAATTTAGTGCTTTACAACCTTTCAGAGCTGCTGAGGGTGGTTGTGGGTTTTTATTTTTTTTATTTATTTATTTTTTTTTAATCTGATACACCTAGGAATATTTTCATTTCTGTTCTATAAAGAATGAATGAACTACTGGATGAGATCTATCTTGGCTGTTTTAGGGTTGATTGGTTTGCTTCACAGTGGCATTATACTTCCATTTGTTTTCCATTTGGATTTATGCTTTATGGTGTTGTCTATGGAAGGAGACTAGCATGGTTTTATTACCATAAAGAGATGCAGATCACATTATATTCTGTCTTGTTTCTTAGAAATAACTAAATGTAATACAAGGGCAAAATATATTTGCAGTATGTGAAGCAGTTTTATATTCTTTACCTAAAATAAAAACAAATAATAACACATTTAATATTATCATTTGAAGATAATTTTTGTTGTTATTAGCAAAAATGAGATTCAGTGTTCCTTTACAATCCACATGGGTGATAATTTTTGAAGTTGCTTTCTTGCCTGGAAACTTTGTTTCTTAATAGCAATGGCAGGATTAATTTTGTATTGATTTACATAATTATCATTTTCCAATAATGCAACAATTTCAATATTATAAAAGAAAATATGTATCTAGGTTTCATTATAGAACCGAAGATAAAGAAGGATACTTTTTTTTTTTTTTAAATCTCTGAAATTTTGGTGTGGAGCAGAGTATTGAATACTATCATGAGACATTGTCCTAGCAGAAAACCAGTTGGTTGGATAGTTATGGAGACTAATCTTGGCTTCCCATTGCCTCTTTAAAAGCAGGCTGTGAGAGGGGTTAGGAAATAATTGCAGGGAATGTGTTTTGCAATCCAAGGGAACCTGGTTTTCCACAGGCATCTTCAGACTGTATTACACAGCAGGCTCCATGTGTTTTAGCCTGTTTGCATCATCCAGAGTCATAAATTCAGGTACCTTTTTGTACAGGAAATGCACCTGTCCTGTCCTGGCTTGGTCACAATAGAAAAGGCTCTGGAAACCAGCACTGTGGGGATCAGTACTGCTGAAGTTCCAGCTCCTTAACACTGAGAACAAATCTTGGTTTTTAATTTTTGTGGTCTGCAGGCAAATAAATACCTTCTTCTCTGTTTTCCTCCCTGGTTTAAATATCACAGATTAATATAAGGCAGGTGCCCAGTAAATGAGGTTTATGTTTATAGAGCAGCATTGCTGTATTTGTTTGTCCTCCATTATTTGGGTGTGTGAGTGTTTCATTGTATTTAATTATGTCTGTGAGGCACAAGACAACAGTCAACATCTGCTCTGTTGTTGCCGTGGTTTACAGATAGCTTTGATGGGTTATTAAACAATCTATTTTTCAAACAGCAAACAGGGAAAGAAGCTGCACCCATAATATGTAATTTTGTAAAGGTACATTATGTAATTAGTCATCTAGTATGTGCACACTAATCTTTTATTTTGGTTGAATATATGGTATTCTGTTTTAAAAAAGTGATGATCCCTGGCAGTTTTTATTTAATGGCGAATTTCTACTTTCTCTGTGGCTTGAGTTGATCTTCTCACTACTAATTTCATTTCACCATACGTTTTATATTGAAATAATGCATCCGAGTTATGAATGCTAATACAGAAATTAGAAATGTGCATTAACTTTATTACTGAAACAGCTACTGACCAACTACTACTACAGAGACATCATTAGGTGTGTTGAAGTGTTTTTGAGTAAAGGTTTATGCTGTTACCAAAGCATCAGTTGGGGAGGCAAGGTTCAAACTGCTTTGGCTCTCTTGGGTCTTATTCAGGGCAGAACATCCCTCAGTGCTCCCTGGACAGGCAAAGTTGTACTGTACAAGCAGGGAGATGTCTCTGTAGAACTTGACTTTTGTACAAATGGATTCCCTGATGGAAAAGTGCTGACGTGCTAATCTGCTTTTCATTTTGTTTTAGTTTAATGTACCTGTCAACTGTTTGAAGTTTCTTTATGTAACATTGGTATCCACGGTACTGTATCTGGATGCATTAAGGCAAATCACTGAAAGATTGCAACTACCCAGCATGTGATTTGTTTTTGCCTCAAAATAAAATGTAGAAGAAAATGTTCCAGACACAAATGATGAACAGATCCTAAAATTAGACTTTCTGTAGCCTTTATCATTGCAGAAAGTCACCTATTAAAAATGTTTGAGAACATGAGTCTGTAATATTTTCACGGCTCCTGAACTGCTACTGCCCACAGTTCTAGAGCTGCAGCTTGCTGGGGTTGCTTCTGACAGCAGGACTTCTGAGCCTTTGGAAGTGGTGTTAATCCCATGAGCCTGACTTAGGGAGGGCAGGTTTTCCATTGGAATAAGGTGGTTCAAAATCCTCTGAACCTGGAATCTGCTCTGGTGAAACCCCACCTGGAGTTCTGCATCCAGCTCTGGAGCAGATTTCCCTGAGAGGCTGTGGAGTCCCCCTCCCTGGGGATATTCCAGAGCCCTCTGGACACCCTCCTGTGCCCTGTGCAGAGTGGGAGGGGAGCTGGGAGGGGGCACCAGGTGAGCCACAGTGCCCCATTCCAGCCTGACCCCGTCTGTGACCTGCTGGAGCAAATCCAGAGGTGGCACTGAGAGGATCAGAGGGATGGAACACCTCTCCTGTGGGGAAAGGCTGAGAGAACTGGGGTTGTTCAGCCTGGAGAAGAGAAGGCTTTGGGGTGCCCTAATTGTGACCTTCCAGAGCCTGAAGGGAGCCTGCAGGGAAGATGGACAGAGATTTTAGCAGAGCATGGAGGAACAGGACAAGGGGGATAATTTTAGGCTGAGGCAGAGTAGGTTTACAGGAGATGTTAGGGAGAAACTTTTTTTCTGTGAGACACTGGCACAGGTTGGCCAGAGATGCTGTGGATGCCCCATCCCTGGAAGATTTCAGGGTCAGGCTGATGGAGCTCTGGCAAACCTCTTTTAGAGGAACATGTCCCTGTCCAGGGCAGCATTGAAACTGGATGATTTTTAAGGTCCTTTCCAAGCTAAATCATTCTATGAACTAAACTATCGTTGTTATGTATATAAATAACTTAATTCAAAGGGTTAAAAAAAGTATAAAAAGCATGGTTATTTAGAAAATTATGCATCCTAACAGGTACGAGTGTTGTTCCAGGTGCTTGTTGAAATGTCATTTTGTAAAATGGACATAATTTTTGGCATAATGGAAGATTCTTCACTTTTTGTTTGTTTGTTTTTGTTATGCAAGGGCTTGCTAGAAATACTTTGTAGACTCCCTCTCACCTACCTGGAATCAAAATTCTGTCCCTTCAAGTGTCAGCAGATGCTCCTCAATGGATATGGTGAATTACTCTTACAGTTTTGACAAATGTAAATTCCAACAGGAACTTCTAATTACAGTTTTGTAAGATATGAAGGAATTCTGGGGTGCTGCTCTTTGTAGAGAACTTTATTTTGTAGATGTTTCCAGAAACCCACTGGGGCAGATGTGCAAACATCAGGTCTGTCTTATGAACCTCCTGTACAGTCCATGTTTGTTGAGCACCTCAAATTCCAACTTGTAGAGGAATATTGTCTTTCTTCTGTTTTTTTTGTTCCTGGAGTTCTTCACATGTATCTTGTCTGTTTAGCTCTTTACTAAATAGTATCAGATGTCTCATTTCTTCTGGTTAGGAACAAATCACTATTGAAAAGCTTTTGAGAGAAGGTAAGATGCTCTCAGTCAAAGAGTTTGAGTTCAATTTTTGGTGTCTGATCCTCAGAGCTTGCAGTGCAGGAGAATTGACAGCTTCTGAGGTCTTAGAAGGAGACTGCTTATTCTTTGTCTTATTTCTTGCAGCAATAAAAATCTTTCTCATGTCCACCTAATAACTTGAATATTCACTAAAGCACTGATTTCAATAAAAATAGAAATAATTCTCTCCTGTTGTCCTTCTCTGCCCAAATTTATCCCAGTCCTTTGCTGGTCCCTTCCAAGGGCACTGGCACAGGTTGATTAAAAACTAAATGAAGGTGAGATGAAAAATTCTCTCATTCTCTATTCGTTTCCAATATCAAATGGAATTGACAAAAAAGTAAAAAAGTGGGTGGCAGGAAATGCTTTTGCCATCTCACACTGATGCAGCAGTGTTCTGGTTTTCTGATCTTAGGTGCTTTCTCTCCTCTTCTGTTATCCTGAGCAGTAGCATGATCCCCCTAGCTTTACATTGTCCTGAGAAAGTTGTGGGAGACATCATTAGAGATCAAGTATTCTCATGAATTCAGTACCCTCTGTGACTGCTGAAGAGTACATAGGACTGGAATGTGTAATGAATAAGTAGAATATTTTTAATAGGTCTTAGGGGAGGGGAGAAAAGCAAACACAAGATGGGATTCTTTCAGGTGAGAGCTATTTACTGTGTTACCTGGAAGATTTCTTGATGCTTAATGCAGGGAATTTTGTTCTTCCCAGTGAATTCTCCTGCGTACCAGCTCTTTGCACAGAGGTGCCTGCAGAGTACCAGAGCAATGCCACTGGCACTGATATGGCTTCAGTCAGACCCTTAGGCTGGGGCAGAAGAGATGTGACCCATCTCAGGGAGAGCCAGGTTTTAGCTTGGCCTGGATAGGCCCAGTGTAAGCTGAGTTTAGGGGTGGTGTTGAGGTGTCTCCAAACATGTGCATTAGCAAATATCTGTGAGACTGAATTGATTCAGACAGCAAGTAGCAATGAAGCTGTAAAAGCTTTCTTAACTTTCTGCCATTCAGATTTGGAGGCAAACTTCCTATCAGCTGAGCTTTCTAATGCTGAATCCTGCCTGCCTTAGGTGCTCCTTGGTTGTAGCTCTTGGCTAAACTTTTGTACTTAAACTATTGCCAGTGTCTTGAGTAGAGCTGAGTTATGGCTTACATTACATCTAATGCCTTCAAGTCTTGGCACTTTATCTCTTGAAAATATGGAACTTGTCAGTAGTGAACAGAAATTCCCTCTGATCCCGTTAAAGACCTATAGGGTCTTTATTATTTTAGGGTTTGAATTGGTTGTTTCTCCAAGGCACCCTGCTCACTTAGGATATCTACCCTCTGCTGGGTTCTGCAATCAAGCCATAGCACTTGGCATGGTAGGGTGCTTGAATGATGTATTTATACAGGCAGGAGGCAGGGTTTAATACCATCTCATGATTCACCATGCAGTCCTATTAATATGAACTTGACTCGGGGGAATAAGTAGCTGTTACTTGTCAGCAAATCCTGAGTGTATTAAGGGGGTGAAGTTGTATTGAAAGATCCTTACAGTGATACTCTGCTGGTCCCAAGGGAAGCAAATGAAAACTGTACTTTGATGAATAATGAATGTGCTAATTGGGGTCAAGAAGAAGTCATAGCTCCCTGTGATACAGTAGTTAGAGTAGCCTGACTACAGCAATAAAGAAAAGTCTGTTTGACCAGATTTGGCAATAAAAATATGTGACTGTCATCTGTCATCTCCACACAACTAAAGCCTGGGATGTGATGGTGACAGGCAGATGGTTTGTCTCTTCTACAACACAGGGATGTATTCCTGAGATCCTCTTTGAGGCATTGATTGGTGCCCATAAGAGTATGGCCATGAACTCATACTGAGACTGGTTGAGTGCTCAGATATTGCCCAAAATCCTGTGTGGAATGGATGAAGAGCTCTCATGGCATGGCTTGGGTGTATCACTAGGATTTATTGAGAGTGGATATTGGTTAGAGTAAGTCTGTGCCTGATTTGCAAGGAAAAATGTTTTTGTTGCTGCTGGGCTGTACTTGCAAATGAATATACCCTAAGGGGAAGACTACAGCCTGTTCTTACCTGCTGACAAAATACATGCAAAAATACATATTTCTTGTTCATCCTGTATTCAGCACACAAAGGAGAAGAATAAATGAAAGAGATTAAGAAAAATATATGCAAGTATGATTCTAATGCATATTTTGTGAAATAGTGTACATACAACTTGAGACTTTATTAAAGATGTATGTGATACTGCTTATCATCTGTGGAAGATGTACATAATTTTCAGTAGTTAGTCCATGTAACTGCATAGTATCAAACAAGCATGAGATCTTGAAAGTGTTCTATGTTTCATACAGAATTTTCTAAGCTGCTTAACTTCTCATGGGTTGGAGACTAATCTCAGCTGGTTTAGAAAATGCAGATATCTCAAGAGCATAGTGAAAGATATCTGAAGTAGCCTGGAGATGGGAGAGAGTGTGTTCTCAAAGAGGCCAACAGGGAAAATTCAAGTGATTTGGTACAGCTATCCAGCTGATAAGAGTTATGTAATAAAAGCCAGCATGGAACTCTGCAAGAGAAGGAAAACACTGCAGTGCTAACTAAGGCAGAAGAAACCAAGTGCAGAACTTTGTAACACATCTTCAGTGCCGTGAATATGTTCTGATGTCTGCATGTCAAAATCAACTCTTGGTACTTAAAAGCAACAGCATTTTCCTACGGTTTTGCAGCTAACTTTTCGGAGTGATCCGGGACAATTGGCGGCACACAGAGAAGCGACTTTCACAAACAGAGTTGTGCGGGCCCATGGAGCTGTGTGCTGCCGCTTTTTGTGGCTTTAGGAGACTTTTCTGTGTGGCACCCTTGCAGTCCAATGTCACCCTTTTTCCTAGTACAGAGCACAGCACATGAAATAACTGAAGTTGTCAGATTCATCCTGCTTTAATTTGGACACAAAAGCTGGGATAATAATGCGGTCGTGAGCTCGAATCTTTCTAATTGGTATAATAGTGCAGATAAGTTAAAAGACACCTATAGCTAGTTGATTGTTTTTTTTTTCAGAGTAGCTGTTCACAGATTGTTCTCGGCTTTTGTGCCTTGAAATGTAGAGCTGATGACAGGTCCTTACGTTTCTGTGGTAGCCCAAGGCAAGTTCAGGCACAGAGGGATCCCTTAACTCCAGTTTTAACCTGCTGCTTCTATCTAGCATACATTTATCACCTATGTAAGTGAATGAGTCTTGTGACTCACTGAAGGGTAAATCACTCTTTCTGCTGTCAGGGGACAAGTACTTATCTTTTAGCAATCCAGTCTAAGCAGGGAGTGAAGGTTTCTAAGATGTAGAAGAGGGCAAGCCTTGCCTTTAAGAGGTCTGGAAAAGCGAAGCTAAGGAGATGTGTATCTTTTAAGTGTGTGTGTGTGTGTGTGTGTGTTCTTTTATATTGCTGTCATTGTGGCGATCTCCTTGTACCAGATGCAATTCTCTGCAAAGGAATTCACGATCAGAGATGGATACCTGTTAGAGCTGACCTGCAGAGGGACAGGAATAGTGGTCACCAAGCCACTGGACAGGCAGCTCGAACCCCAGTCGATTTTTTGTGTGGCATCCTGGCAAGAGGAGGTTTGATGGGCTGAAAGAGGATGTTCATAGATGTTTAGAGAGAGTCGTAGCAGGCAGCTTCAGGAGAAAGCATCAGTGGCGTTTGGGGTTTGGTTAGGAGGTGAAGGAGCACAGTGTTCAAGGCAAGACAAAGACGATATTAACCTCTGAGTTGCTGACAGTAGTAGCTCGGGTAGGAATAGGCTGAAGTGAGCCTTTGAGGGGGATGACAAGTACTGGATAAAGGCAATAAAAGGGGCAGTGTAGGTAGAGAAAGAAGTGATCTTTATGGGAGCATTCCAAAAGTAAACACTCCATTCTTTAGCCAGTGAGGTACTACAGCAGCCCCTGGCTCAGTACCCAGCAGTGACAATAAGAAAGGAAAATGAAACCAGAGAGAAAGGATTGGCTGTGTACTCAGAAACCAACATCAACCGAAATATTGCACTTCAGGTGTTGCAAGGCAAATTGGCCTACAAGGCAACAGCCTTAGTTTCTTAGGGGTACAAATAGTTTCCCAAATAAGTTGACCAAGTTTTTGCTTCTGACTGAAGCTCTTGTATTCAGCAGGACTATAATTATTTATCTTTATTTATCTTTGGAATCTCCAAACTTGTTGTCATTGCATATTTAGAAGTAAACAGCTAAAATTTGAACTGCAGTGGAACTGAAGCATTGTTTTCTGGCTGAAGAATCAGCTGGGTTCATCTTGACCTGCTGCTAGTTTTTAATGTGCCCCTAAGAGCTAATGTAATTGTTACATGCTAAAATTTTTTTAAGTGTAAACTTTAAGTTCAGAAGAAAAATGTGTTAATTCTAAGTATGTCGTACCCCACGTTTGAAAAAGGAGGTTTCTCCCAGTTTTAAACAGTTTCCAAATGTTTGCTCTGTTCTCTAGTGTGAGCTGAGATGCTCAAACAACTCTGATGACATCTGGGTGCTGGTTATCATCATGAGACCAGCAGATACCTTCGATTTGTATAGGTGGCATTTTCTGCCTCGGGAGTCAGTAAAATACCTGTGCTGTGTTTTGGCTGTGCTGTTCCATGTGAGAGGAGCTGGCTGGGGAGTTGGTGCCTGGCAGGAGCAGCTCCTTCACGTTCTTCATGCAGAGGAGAGGGGAGCAGTGAGCAGCTGAGCGCAGGGGCTGAGCCTGGGTGATGCTCCTGGTGCACTCGAAGAGCCTTTGGCCCTGAATGGCTTCTGCAGAAAGGTGGAAATAGTCTTTGGAAGACAAGTGCAGCAGTTATAACAGTGCCAGCAGCTGTGCTGGGGAGGGTGGGGGAAGATGTGCAGGACAGCTTTTTCTGCCTATCAATATTTCCTTTAATGCCAGATCACCTCAGGCAATGCTAATGAACAGCAGCTCACCTTCTCTTTTAAAGCATCTGTGCTGCTGGTGTCTGGTAATGCTTTTAGAGACAGTCATTTAAAGTTGCTGTGGATGAGGGAAATTATCAGGAGACTCGGAAACCAATTTGTCCTTTCAGTTTTGGGGTTTCCTGTACCAGAAAAGCACTGAGAAACCTGAAAGAGAAAATGGAGAGGATTTGGGCAGTAGGAAAGGTGGTCAGAAATGGGAGACTTGAGCTTAAAAGATTCAAATATGACATAGCATAAGCTCTGAAGAGGTTGCCAAAGTGGTAGCTGAATTATTTATGGTCTGAGAGATGGGAAAGTTAGGCCAGTGTAGGAAGGAAGTAGAAATTATATGCCTTGGTGTTGTGCAGCATTTGGAAGAACTATTGTCTGTGGTATTTTGAACTAGATACAGGCATTAAGAAGAATTAATTATTTGGCAGAAAGATGGTCTAAATAGATTACTTCTGTCAGAATCTGATTAGAGCATACATCATTGATTGGCTGATGACTGCATTGCAGGGATCTGCCTTTTCCAGGCATTGTGACCCCAGGGAAGTTGCTTAAGTATTTATTTTTTTGGTGGGTTTTTTTTTTTTTTTTTGTTTGTGGGGTTTTTTTGTGTTTTTCTTTCCACCTTGTACCATAGCAAAACTTAGGCATCTCCTCTTGCCTGGGAAGTATATTGGTCATTGTGTAATGTGCCATTTACATCTTGTATGCAGGGGGGGATCAAAATTCTGATCTTGCATTGTTTTAATTTTTCTTGTTCTGCCTGAATGTGTAGCCCAGTTTTCAGGCAGATATCTAGTTTTATTTCTGTATCTGTGCATCCATACTGTGTACAGCAGTTTCCATTTCCTTCCTATTTAAATGACTTTTTAGCAAGCCTTCAGTGAAGCTGCTATTAGAGCACTCCTGTCAGTAGCTTTAGTTCTGTGCTAAAACGTGAGATTGTGGTATTAGATTGCTGGGCCTGAAATACTTAGGAATTTTGTGACCTTCTACTCCTGTCCTGCCTTGCTCTTCACCTTTAAAAGTAGATTTTCATTAATAAAACCTGCCTTTTTGCAAAATTCTGCATAGTTGAAAGAAATAAGATTGTGCTTTTTACTTTTGTGTCTACATTTTATATATAAAGCTAGTGCTTGTGTGTTTTTCTTGTTTTTTCTTCCCCTCTCATTGCTGAAATCAATTTTTAGTTTCAGAAAATTAAATTGGCTTAATGAAAGAAACCAAAACCAACTAGGGTTTGGGAACAGCTGAAAGTAACATACCCTCTATGAGCACACTGAAAATGGCTTAACAAGTCTTTTTTTTTTTTCCTAACAGTGTTAGAATTTTCTAGAGTGTAATGGAAATGAAAGCTATATAGTTGTTTAAAACAGGTGATGTCCCCTTTTCCACCACACTGAGAGTTAATTTTTTGCAGGGGGAGGAGCCCTGCAGCAGGCAGGGAGTGGGTGCTGGCACAGCAGGGACATCAGAGAGGTGCTTGATGTGCCTGTCCTGACCCTTCTGCCTTTGTCCTCCCAGAAGTGTTTAGGTCCACGCTTGACCTTAATCATGCTAAAGGTCCTGCTGAAGTGAAACAGAACTCTCAGCTTCATCAATACTCTTCTGGCTCATTCTCTCAGTCCTCAGCATTCTTTGTGTTCAAATTTCATTTATTTGACATATTCTAGCGGAACAGGACTGACCCTTGATATTAACTAGCAGTGAACTGAAAAACTGAAGTGAAATTTCCTTTCTGTGTGGCTGGGAGGGGAAGCCATGTGTTGGTCTGAAGTGGTGGAGCTGCTGTAGAGGCACTGGCAGAAGTTGTGAGCTTGGCACAGGGCGGTGAGGCGAGTAAAGCTCTGTCGAGCTTCTGTGGCTCTGATGGGCAGAGGTGTGTGCGAGCTGAGCTGGCTGCTGCACACATGGGACATCACCACCAAGCCCAGCCACCAGGGCAGAGCTTGAGCCTGGAGTGCCCCACACCTGGACATTTACAGGCACGTTGTTATAGAGAGGCAGGCAAAGCGTCCTTGTGTTAAAACATGTAACTGCGGTTTATTTCCAACCTTTGTTTTTGTGTGTAACTATCTGCAATGTAGGAAATAGCAGTGCTTCTTAGAGATTTGATGTTTTCAGTGTTCTGCAATGTTTATGCTGCTTGCAAAGGGGTGGAAGTGTCCTCCTGGAAGCTGCTGAGTTCACACTACCACTACTATTTGCATCGTATAATTCTCTGTTATAAGCCACCCTTTTTTGTTACTGTGGGTTTGGAAGGCTGTTCTAGACCCTCACTAGGCAAGACCAAAATACTTCCAAAAAAAAAAAAAAACCCGAACTTGAAAAAATATGTTCAGCCTAAATTTATTCATAACTAGGTTTTTCTTGATTTTTAGAGTGTGAGGTTTGTCCTTAGCTTAAAAAGTCTTTTCCTCCTACTGTTTTCTTCCCTATTCACAGATTGCTTTGCTGGGATAAACAAATCAAATTTAGGTTTCTATTGCAACATAGTAGTTCCATTCCCCTGAACTCAAAAAGGAATTTCTCTGCCATGGTTGTATTTGAGTCGGACCTTTTTATTTTTTTTCTATTTAATGTGGATGAAGAGAACTGCATTCTGTTGGAAGTACCTCTAAGAAATCAAGAAATAATTGGGAATTAAAATTAAGAAATACTGCTAATTTTCCTTTTCCTATTTGCATCTCACTAGCATCTCAAATTCTTTAATCAGTTGCAATGAGATCTTGCTTTTCTTCCTCCTGAGTTTAGCCCTGAAGTTTCTGTTATTAGGAGGAGCATGATCTTGCATTTTGTATTATTGAATTCCACCCCATTTCTATTAATGCAGCCCATAAGATTAAGCAGTTCTTTCTATGTAATATCCTTATCCTTTCCAGTCTTGACAGTACCTTCCAACTCTGTGTCATCAGGAAATTTCATCAGCAGGTTGCCTTGTGCCAAAATAATTAAAGAAAATGTTGAAAAAAATCTGTCCCAAAATAGATCACAGAAAAGCTTCCCTTGCACCTGCGCTTTCCTGTACAAATCTTCCTCCTCAGGTTTTCTGACATCTTATCAAATAAATACATGCTGAAACAAAAAAACAGCCAGGTATTTTACAGAGCAATTTAACAGTCTGTATTTATGTCACTTGTCCCACCGGAGTAATTTCAGTAAAGCTTGCAGAATCCATTTTATAATCTCCATTCCTGGGTGAAAGAAATCTTTCTTTTCAAATGCAGCTCACTCTGCTGGATGAAACAAAAAAGCAGTAGTTAAAATCAACTCTTCTTTTTTTTTTTTTTTTTTTTTTTTTTTTTTTTTTTTTTTTTTAGAAATTAAGTATTTTTAACTGCAACTTGCTTTCTCATATATACCTTTTGTTGCTATATTTCTCTGTGAAAGTTAGCAACTGATTTTGTATTGGAATTAATGACAATCTTTTGGAAAAAAATCCATTATGTATCAGCATGCTTAATAATGAAACTGCAGAGTTTCTCTTCCTTGTAAGAAAAGACCAAGAAATCGGGTTTCTAGTTAAGCATGGTCAGATAAGCAGTGAGAACATCATCCCCAACAGAAAAGTGAGGCGGTTCTGCAACAGGAGATGGAGTGGGGTAAACATCACTGCACCATGTGACAATTGCTGGCCTCATTCTGCAGAGAGCATCTCCGAGGGTCACAATTCCACAGCTAAAGTTAGCAGTGGGGTAAGGCTGGTGGTGGGGAGGGCCAGCAGGCAGCTGCTCAGGGACACTTCTAAATCCTGCAGCACGGCCACTCTGCTACCCGAGAATCAATTACTGCAAACCTTCCACGATGGTCAAAATGTGACGTTAAATAATTGAGTATCACATCAAATCTTGTCTGCAATTAGTTATCTGGAAAAGTAATTATGCAACAAAATCAAGTAGCTGAAATTAGTGGTGTGAAGCACCCTGATTATTCGAAGACTGTAGGAGATTTTTTTTTTTTTGTTTCACTTGTAACATGAAGTTGTAAGTACCTAACTAATTCTTTATTGAAATAAAAGAAGTCTTGCTCAATTGTAATTCTTGTCATTAGTTACATCTGCAATAGAAGATACATAGCACATGAAGCAGGTGTTAATGATCAGGTTGGTTTTATTTAAAGTAAAAATGAGCTGCGGAAAAGAAGGTCTTGTAAGTAGTACATGTAAAATCAAATCTGTTTTGATTTAGGGAGGAAAGCAGCCTAAATTCCAGTCCTTTGTCTCTTACACCAGTAGTGTAAGTTGATTTGGAGAACAAAGTTGAAATACTCTAATGGGCAAATGTGTTATTTTAAAGTAGTTATGATCAATTTAACAACATAGATGTTGTGAAAGGTTAGAAAAGCCATTAAAATATAATTTACACTAATAGAAGTCATTAGCTTGTGTTAGTTAGCTCACATATTCAAAACAAACAAGAAAAATATAAAGAATCGAAACAGAATGTATCCAGTATAAGAGACTGAAGTGTAAACCCTCACATGAACATGGTTTAACAGCTTTTAAATACAGGGAAATGTCTAATTATGCAATCATGCTAAACCTGATTATTTTGGAAATAGCTTCTGATAGTAACTGTTTTCATATATATGCCAGAACTGATAGGAGAGTTATTTCTAATCAGTAGATCTGTACAGAATTTGATCTCTATGTCTTTAGTACTTAAAAATCTGAACTGATAAAGAGTAGTTGGCTAGTCATGTTACTTAAGCTGCTCCCAAAATAGCACCTTCCTTTTTGGGTAGAGTTAGGTTTGCAGCTGTTGTCTCTATCTGTTGTCTCTGAAGAAAATTTTAACATTAAGTGTTGCTGACGTCAATTTTTTTCTTTTTTTTACAGCTGATGTGGGCTTTGCCCCTGACAGAAGTTATTTGGTTCTAGCTCTGAGTTTGGAAGAAGTTGGTATATAGATTTTCCCCTAACTTTCAATTGATGTGTTTAGCTTTAGTGGGAGTAATACTATCACTTAAACCATGTTGTCGTCTCAAGGAGTTTTGCTACATCCCTATGGAGTGCCAATGATTCTGCCGGCAGCACCATACTTCGCTGGACTTGTTCAGGTAATGCAAGGCCGCTTCCAACAAGCAACTTAACTCTAGTGCACTTAGAGCAATAATTGGAATTTTTATGGTTGAGAAAGCAAACACTTTTAATACAGGCAAAAGCTCTCATGTAGTCAGTGAGAAGACAGTAGGAAATCAAAAAGATGGATCACCCTAATCTGTGTATTGACATCTCTCATGGCTGAATAAATGGTGTAGTTGAGCTATATTTGCTTGTATTGATTTGTCTGCTGTTTAACATTCATGCCTTTGCTTCACGAGGTTGACCACAGGGCAGAGGATTTGCTATCCATCCTAGGTTTCTGAGGGAGTCAGCATTCCCACGGCAGGTCAGAAGACAAAGTAACTTAGCATGATGTGTTTAGGTTAAGTGTTTTAGCACAGCAAATAGGAATAGTGTTAAATATGCATTAATTCATGTGTTATGCGTCACACGGAATGAAAAAGGGGTTGTGGTTTTGTGTGTGTAGAAATACATCACCTGCAAAGAAGATTTGTACACCTCCTATTAATTCCTTTGAGCCCTCAAAGTGTAAGATCTTGCTGCAGGGCAGGAGTTCTGTATATTTAGGAGTCAGCTGGCAGCTACCAAGATTGCTGTTCTTGTGTCTGCTTTTGCTATTATTTTATTTTCATCAAAACGTGGTGCTACTGAAATTTCTGCTGTTAGACTAGGGATTCTGCATAGATTGTGTAGATGCTAATTAAGCAGTAAGTATCCTGTTGTTTACAGTACTAGAAGTCATTAGGAAAAGTCAGCATTTCTGAACTCTGATGGAGTTGTACCATCTAAGTGGCAGTTGTTGGATATTGTGCATTGACAGGGTCAAGACACACGTGTGTTAGGGCATTTCTGTGCTGTGCTAGGGATGGGTCAAATGAACCGTGAGGGAGAGGGAAACTTTGATTGTGCTCCTTTTCCTCCAACACTTTGCTGGCATAGAGGGGTGATCACAGCACGAAACAGGTGGGTTTCCATAAAGGTCCCTTCAGTAATAGAAGACTGTGGGTTGTGTTCTTCACTTCAGGCTTAATATCAGACACATATGTCTAAAATAGAAATGCAGCATTGCACAGTGGCCCTTAGCAGGTACTGGGAATCTGTGTCTTGTGGGACATGCAAGCTGAGGCTTCTCTTCATGCAGTGAGACACATGCAGCAGGCCTTCACATCCATTAGAATTTGGGGGTGAATGTCAGACACTGGAGCTCAGTCAGACCCTCTGCCTTCCTGTCCAATAAATAATTACAAGCAAATCGTGCCTTTCACTCTATGCTGATTGATGTTGAAATTGCTTTTGAAAGTTCTCATAAGTTCCTGTTATAGATTAAGTGCCGGTGTAGAAAAAATAACTGCACCCAACTGAAATGGGTGAATGTAATCAGGTTTAATGGACTCGAGAGCTTGTTGGGAATTAAATAACTATTGATTTGTTGGAAAGTTGCTGTCGTTACAAAATGCCACTCTGGACGCATTATCCAAGCAGATAGATTAGAAGAAAGGGCCCTTTGAAAATTTGGGATGCCTTATTTCAATCTTTTTCCTCTTCATTCTTTCCTTAGAAAGATATATCCAGGCCTATGTTACTCCTTTAGCACAGATCTAAAATAGTCAAGCAGTAAGAACTACTGAAATAAAAAATAGGTATTAGAGATGCAGTTGAAAAGTGTTCTCTGTATGAATACTTCTGTACTCTCTTGTCTTCTCTCTCCCTGATATCAAACCTGAAAATGGCATTTTGGAAACCAAGCACATATTTGAGTTATTGTCCTAATTGGTGATTTACAGCATTAAATGGTTTGTGTAATTTGTCCCAAGATTTTACCTGCACTTGCAGTATCTCTGGTCAGCTTATGACACCAGAATGCTTATTGTTTTTCTCTTTAAGTAAATTTAAGTATCTAAAATAAATAATGCAAAGGACATTTGATAGGAATATTTATGTCATCCTCTTCATAGCAGTAATTACATAACATTCCAAACTTTAATGGAAATTTTCTTCAAAAATATGCCTTGATAAACTGATTATGTAAATGTTTTGGGTTTTTTTTTTTTTTTTTTTTTCTGGGCTGCAGAACCCATATTTTTGAACATGAGGCAGTTTTAACATTTTATAGGCTTATAAGATGGCAGTTTATTTATCAGCATGGATTTCTTCAGAAAGTAGGTGTACCACTGATCAGGGATTTCCCATGATTTCCAGCTGGGTTTATTCCAAGGCTGTGTATGAAAGCAGTGTAGAGCATTGCCTAGAGATTTGGGGACTATTCTGGGAGGGTTTTCCTGTGTTTTGTGTTGCACAGTTGAGCAAGAGAGATCTCTGTGGAGCAAGGTTTGTCTTCAGTGGTCCTGCACCACCAAGTGCTGTTTATGATTTTGTTTAATGCTGTGGATGAGCAGCTGCTGCAGCCTCTCCTAAATTCATTAGTAAACCCTGCCCTGCATCCCCTGCTTCCTACTGTCACACCCTCTTCTTAGGGAGCAGTGCAATGTGTGAAACACAAAAAAGGGGTGGATACTATGGGTACCCCTCTGGACATACCTTAGATGAGCAGCCATGGGTGTTTTCCTAATTGTGTGTGTTCTATCAAGGAGATTTGTATTCCTTTTACTGAGATGATGTGTTTGAGTGAGATGATGGAAAGTGAAATACTTTTGTTCTTGGAGAGACACAAGGTCCAGGGCTACAGAGAAGTTAAGGTGTATCAAATTACATTAAATATACATGCAAACTTATTTTCCAGTAAATAAATGTACCTTAAACTTATTAGAACGATGGCCTGACTTAGTAACGTGTTTCTAAATGAGAAAAAAATCTTTGCTTCTTCCTTCCTTCTCCTGGGTAAAACTATTTCAGGGGGAAAAAAAAATCACATGTAAGTACAAATAATGCATAAATAGCTTGATAGCTCCTGTGGATGGGGAGATATTTTCTGCCCTGGCACAGAAGACTCACTGGTGGCTCTGTGGCTGTCACAGCTCTGCTGCCACGAGGTCCCAGGACTGCAGCCACTGCGAGTGCTGAGGGCAGCCAGGCCCACCTTGTGTCCAAACTGTCCTGCTGCTTCTCCTGGCAAGGGAAAGGGAAGAAATGCCATCTAGGATTGAGTGTCATTCCAGTCAGAGGGTTCCTCTGCAGCCCTTGGTCCCCATCCCAGCTCAGGCATTTGGCTCCCGAGGGGGGCCCGTATGTCCGGATAGGAGATGATGCTCAGGAGGGGTTGGATGGCAAAGGGCCCCTGCCCTGGCCAGGGTACAGCCTGGAGCAGTGCAGAGTGCCCCTCTTACCACTGCTTGGAACAAATGTGAAACCAGGCTCCACCATACGTTCGAGTAGAACGTTTGTTTTTAGGCTGCACTGTCTCACAATTCAGAGAACACTCTTATTTCATTAAATAATATCTGAGGGGTCATAGCAGCTCCATCTTTCATGGCTCTAAACATAAAATGTTTGCAGTTGTGCTGGTTACTTGGAATACTAGATTTATGATAAAATATTTTGAAAACACACATGCAATATGTGACATTTTAATAATGGGTGCTAAATTATTTATTACATGGCTGAGTTAAGTAGCTCCATTTCCTTTTAGCAGAGAAAGGAGTTCATAGGCATTATTATAAATGTTATTAAAGTTGAAATAGTTTAGGCTTTTCAGTAAACTACTGCAAAGCTCTGGAAAGAGAGATGGTTCTATTTATTAAAAAATATGGAAATTTATATGTATGATTATAAAGATGGGATTATTTATGAATATGGTCAGTATTTTTTAAAATATGTTTTTATTTTAACATGGTGACCAGAAAAGTTGTAAGAGTTCTGAGGATTTAAGCTTGTGTTCTAAAACCTTCTGTTTTTCCAGCTTTTATTTGCTTACTTATTTATGTAGTAATAAAGGGGAGAACTGGAGAAGAGGAATAGAAAATAGGCTGGTGATTAACTATTTCAATATATTGGGAATTACTGTACTTTTATGTACATCATTCTTAAGCTTAGATTTTTCTGAAGATACTTTAATTTTCTTTTCCTGTGTATCTCATTTTCCATAACTGGTTAACCAGTGTGTTTGACTGACAACTGAAAAAGTGGTATTCTGGAGACTGTTCCATTTTATTTTAGGGCTGAGAGAATTGCCTAGAATATGCTGTGAAAAGTAGTGGTGCAGACTTCATCATGGTGCCATCACTTTACCCATCTGGAAAATCCTTGTTTTAGTGCCGTGTTGGCAAGTGCTAGCAGTGGGTACATTCTGAATGCGTGTAGGTGTGAGTGTGTTAGGCCATCTGCAAAATCACTCTTGCATTCCAGCAGTCCAGTCTTGGTGAATGCTGTGGATTTGTTGTGTCACCTTAGATGAAAAAGGCTTTTGTGATTTGGTAGGTTTTATTTCAATAATACATTTGAAATAGCAATGAGGAGAGGATTGAGTTCTTCCAGTGCTGCCTGCAGTGGTGCACGGGTGTTGCTGTTGGGTTTAGATTATGATCTGGTGGAAAGCAGAGCATCATTTCTGTTTGCATTGGCTGAATTGCCTCTTTGAAATGCAGTAAGTAGATGATTGAGTGTAAATGCAGATTTATTCTGGCTTGATTGTGTTGTTCTGTCTCTCCTGTTACTAGTACTGTACTCCCAGTGCTTTGTGAGTGGAGGATGAATATTGCAATCACTTTCCATCTGAGTGTGCATCTTGTCTCGGTTTTGAGGGACCATATCTAACATTTCTTCTCTCAGTCTGAGAGTTGCAAAGTTTTTCTCCCTTTGGTATCAAAAGTGCTTTTGGCACATGTGAAGTTAGTGATGAATACAGTCTGTATTGTTTGGTAGCTGAATTTTTTTGTAAACAATGTTTAATGTCTGGAAGTCATAGACTCATGGAATTGTTTCTTGGAAAAGACCTTTAGGATTGTCAAGTCTGACTGTTAATCCAGCACAGCCAAGTCCAACATTAATGGATGCCTTTAAGTGCCACATCTACACTTAATTTTTAATTTACCGTTTTTAAATACCTCCAGGGATGATGATTCAACCCTTTCCCTGGGCAGCCTGTTCCAATGCTTGACAACCCTTTCTGACATCCAATTTAAATGTTCCCTGGTGCACCTTGAAGCCATTTCCTCTTGTTCCGTTGCTTGGGAGCAGAGCCCAGTCCCCACCTGGCTACAACCTCTTGCCAAGACATTGTAGAGAATGAGAAGGTTCCCCTTGAGCCTCCTTTTCTCCAGGCTGAGCTTCTGGTGCTCCAGCCCCTTCCCCAGCTCCGTTCCCTGCCCTGGACTCTCTCCAGCCCCTCCAAGTCCTTCTTGTCAGGAGGAGCCCAAAAGTGACCCCAGAAGTTGAGCTGTGGCCCCGGCAGTGCCCAGGGTGGGGGTCAGTCCCTGCCCTGGTCCTGCTGGCCACACTGTGGCTGACATAAGCCAGCTGTCATGGCCACCTGCTGGATCATTCCACACCCCCAGGGCCCTTCTTGCTGCAGGGGCTTCTGGTGGCCCAGGGGCAGCACCTTGGCCTTGTCCAAGAGGACTTGAGCCTCTTGCTCCTCTGGACCAGCCAGCCTGGCCAGGG
The DNA here is from genome assembly GCA_013400255.1 of Sitta europaea. Taxonomy (NCBI): domain Eukaryota; kingdom Metazoa; phylum Chordata; class Aves; order Passeriformes; family Sittidae; genus Sitta; species Sitta europaea. The sequence goes on from VXBS01005740.1 coordinate 1,169,541, forward strand.
CCCTCTGCAGAGCCTCCCTGCCCTCCAGCAGCTCCTCAGAGTCATCCCCAACCTTCCTGAGGGATGTGGGGAAGGACACCCTTGTCCAGAGCGTGGATCAAGGTCCTGAGCAGTGCTGAGCCCAGGGAGTGCTGCTGGTGCCCTGCCCAGCTGGAGGCATTCCCTGCCCTGCCCTGCCCCAGCTGGAGGCATTCCCTGCCCCAGCTGGAGCATTCCTTGCCACTCTCTGGGCCTGGCCAGCAAGCAGCTTTTCCCACAGAGGGCATTGCACCCCTCCAGGCCATGGCCAGCCAGGTGCCAGGACACTTCTGTGGGAATGATCTCAGGTAGGCACATCCACAGCCTTTCCCTCACCCACTGAGCAGGTCACCTTAGGAGGAGATCAGGTCAGTCAAGCAGGACCTGCCTTTTTAAAGCCAGGCCTGATGGCTTCATTGTCCTGTATGTGCCTTTTGATGGCACTAGACATGATCTCCTCCATCCAACTTCAGATTAAATTGCTTTTCCTTTTAATCCATGGATCAAGCAGTGTAGCCCAGAAGCATTGTCAGTGAAACCTGTTAGCTGCTCAAGAGGCTGCAGACACCTTGAAAGCATTTGGTTATTGTTACTGCAAGAGTTTATATTCCTTTAGCTTGCCTTTATTTCTTGCTAATAATTGCAGATATCATCAAATACCTGGTGAAGCCACAGGGGCAGGAGGGAGGGTAATGGCATGGAATGGCTTTCCCACTGACTAAAAATGACAATTGTAATGAGAGGAATAGCTTATCTGAATAGCTTTACTTCAGCTAAAAAACAAGTGGTTATTCTGCCCTGCCACCTGCATAACTTTTTCTCACTGGCCTTTATTTTGGAAATCAATGGGTGACATAATTCCAATGGCTAAGGCACTGCTGTGTTATAGTCAGGGCTTGTTTCATCTGCTAGGTTTCATCTGACATTCAACAGGCAGATTTTTTCCCCTTTTCCACTTGATATCAGTATTAGTGAATTTTAGACATGATGATCTATAATTATGGTCACTAGCTTGAGTGTTGGATAATACACTCCAGTGGAGTGTTTTGGTATGGCAAGAGCTGGGTAAATTGTGCCTTTCTGACTGCAGGGGTTTTTAGGGGAATAAATACAAGAATATTTGAGTTTGTAAGAAAAAACTAATTTCTAGACATGAAATACCTTTCATTAGGGTAAGTTCTATTTATTTTTTCAGCCCCTAAGCAGGACAATGCTTTTAAGATTTGCATTCTCTGTAAAAGCTGATTGTTTAACTTGGCTCCCCCAGCTAGAAGCCAGCAAGCTGATACTGCTGTTTCAAAGGATCTGGAATTTAAGCTCATTTTTTTTCTGTTTTCTGACTCATGCATAATCATCAATAATAAAACTTCTGATGGCCAGATTATGACAGGAGATAGAACTTTGAAGTTCTTCTGCTTTCAGTAGAATTATTCACAACTGATATAAAAATATGCTTGTACATCTAAATATAGAACAGTCATTTTAATGGAGTTTGCTTGAATATTTCACCTATTTACCTTCTGATAAATTATCTTGTGTTACATGAACTAATGTTAGAAATCCAGTTCAAATACTTCTTTTGGCCTGTCTGCTTGCTTGCTTTTTTTGACTGAGGTGTTCAGGTAACTGTTTGCTCAGACCTGGTTTCAAAGAGAGTGTTGTAAAAACATATGAAATGTCTATTTCAGTAGATCAGGTTGTGCAAAAAATATGGTAAGGATGTAATTATTTCAAGTATAATACTTTCACCCAAACAAATTGGGAATTGCATTTAACTGTTCTTTTGCTACCTAAGAGTGGTGGAACCACATCTGGAAAATATTTGGCAGTTAGATAGCACAGATAATTTGGAAAATGTTGGGGGCCTTTTTTAGTGTAGTGACAGGTCATGAACACTGTCAATAGATAAATGACCCAGGTAAATTTTCTGTGTCAAACTTTCTCCCTGTGTTTCACAAGACTCTGGTTATCATGGATTAGGGTAAATTCTGATATCCTGGTTCCTTTTATTTCTTTAGGGAACAGCTGCATGGGCCAGAGAGCTTGGAGAATGACTTAATCTTCAAGTTCTGATGGGTTTAAAAAATCAGTAAAGAATGAAATTTCTTTTTTGAATCTGAATTTTGTTTTGTTGTTTACCAAGCTGAGAAGAAAAGTCTCTTGCCTGTATATTCAGGAGTCAGAATAAGTTTGTGGTCTTATTTTATTTGAGGTCTCCAACTAAATAAAACATGGTGAGTTTCAAGGAATGTTAGTCATCAAGGAAAAGCTATCCAGACTTTGGTGAGCATCCTTCTCTAAAAGCAACTTCTTAAGCTGAATCTGTAAGTACTCAAAGCAGTGAAGTGATCTGAACTATGCTGGTTTTTTATTGCTTTTTTTTCTATATTCTGAGGGAGTAAAATTATCATTTAATATTTATCATCCCAAGGCTTTTTCATCTTCTGGAGCTGGAAGAATGCTTTTGTTAAGTCTCTGTCCTCACTTTGCCATATTACTGCAAAGCATGTAATGCCCTCCTGTTTGCTAATTAGCAGCATTTGAAAGTCACGGAGGAGCAAATGGCAGGTTGTTCATATATTGGTTTATTATGATAAATCTCTGTGACACTTTGCTTTCTCTGTACCATTTTGATGTAGAGCAGATTCAGTAAAATGCATCTCCAGACATCTTTAGACATGTAAACTTCAAAACACAGAATCCAGGCAAAAGAGTGCTGCCAAAATGCAAATCCAAGTGTTTCTCTGTAAATTACTAGCAGCTGTGCAGGTACACATCAGCTGTCTTTATTTTCACTGACAGTGGTGCTGAATATGAGCATGTTTCAAACACTTGGAGAACAAATCATATTGACACTTGAAACCCAGAAAGAGGAAAAAGGAGATTTTCCAACATTTTACTTCCATTCAAGAGAAAAACTTACAATTATGTTAAAACAGAACCTAAAAATGGGTGAATATTTCGAAGAGAATAGCAAGTACAGGTTTAGAAAAAACCAGGCTTTTTAAAAGCTGTAGCCCTGTAGTTGGCTAAAAGCAAGATGACATTTAGTTGAGAAATAAAAGGTGACTAGAGGTGAGGGGAAGCACATCTTCCTGCATTTGTGAATGCTCCTGGAGATAATAATCCAGAATGAATCATTCTTTCTTTCCTGCTAGCCTCAGTGTGATGCTGACTGAGGTGAATTAGCAAAGCTGAGAAGTCCTTTGCTTCTCCCTGGAGATCACTTTGCTCTGTCAGGGCAGCTCAGGGGACTCAGCTCAGCTGGATGCTGAGCAGTCTGCACACTGGGACCTGCTGCAGGTCTGCAGTGTTTACCCTCTGTGCAAAATGCCTCCTTATTCCCAGTGTTGCATATGGATTTTATGTGTCCAGAATTGGTGTTGATGTTGTTTTTGGGACATTTGGTTTAGTGCTTGACCACCTTTTTACTTTTTGCTTATTTCTTTGATGTATTAGATCTTGCTTATGCAAAAAGATTTTAGAGATACATTTTTAATATTTAGAAAAATACAGAACAGCTTTTTTTTTTTTAATTAAATAGGCTCACTTTTGCTAGATTTTCTTTGACTTGGAATTTATCAGAAAACGACATATGAATAATTTTTAAAATTAATTTATATCTTGCTTGCAGTTGCGGTACAGAGAGAAAGTAAACCTCTACAACTGTACTTCAATGCTCAGTCAGAATGAAAATATTTTCACTTCAGTTACTGATTATGAATAAATAAACAAAAAAACCCACATAACATGGATTTAGAGCCATCAAAAACCACTAGGATGGAAGAGAATTCTGACTGTACATGAAAACCAGAAAGGGGAAATTCTTAAGAAAACCATGAGGGTTGTTAACAGATTCTCAGCAAAATTTGATTCTGTACAGGCTGAACCATACTTGAAAAGGTCTGATCCCCTCAGTAGCTTGAATAATTTATATTTTCTTATGCATTTGTAGCAACTAATTACTGCAGGGTGGGGTTTAAGTTTGTGGTACGAGGGAAGTGTCTGTCCAGGTCCATGCTGTCGAGGGCATGGGTTCCCTGTTTGATCTGCATCCCGAGGAGGGCTCCCTTCACAAGTGCAGCAATCTTTTGTACCTTGTCCTGAGCCAGCCAGGAGGATGAGCAATGTAACGTGTTCTGCTGTGACAAGTCACGCAAGAGGCTGCGCCGAGGTGAACGTGGCAAACAGCACCAGCTTTCCTCTCACTGAGGGAAATGGAATGGAATTGGAGCAACCCCTCCTTCTGGAACTCAGGAGTGTATTCCACTTCTGACTATTACTTTTTCAAAATTCATATATCTAGACCTTGAGCTGTTTAGGGGGAGGGAGGTGTTTATTTCTTTTTTTTTTTTTTTTATTTTTTTTTCCTTATGTTTAAAACCAGAGAAAAGCAAACTTGACCTCCTGAAACTATCTTTTAATTTTTCTTCCATGTTCTCTTTGTCATCTATTTTCATTTAAAACTTAAATATCTGTCTCACTTTTGCTACTCAAATACAAGAGGATTTGAGGCTAGCTGAAACACAGCAGTTCTTAAAAGACCAGCCAATTTTAGGCAAATTGTTCTTCCTTTTTTGATGTCAACTCAGTCCTGGTGTTTCCCATTCATTTAAAAAAAGTGTGTGCAGAAATGACTCAGTGTAGTTCCGAGTTTGTTTACTCATTCAGAATCTTAAGCATAAAATGAAGGCAAGCATTGTGTGTAAAGATCTGCTTCTGAATACTTCTAAAGGTTACCTGAAATTGTTGATATCCAAAGAAATGTTTCAAAAACTGATCATTCTGTTAGAAAAGAAATAGATGGATCAGTGTCATTCTAGCACTGGTCAGTGTGTCTGGAAAAGTGTCCTCAGTGGCTCCTGGGGTGACTTATTTTTTAGACAGGAGTTGTTGAAACCCACTCAAACCCTGGTAACACTGCTGTTACAGGAAATGAGAGCCATCCATTGCAGGCTTCTCTGAGCACCATTTTTAACTGACATACTGTGCTGGATTGACTGGAGTGAGTACATGGGCTTTTTACTGCAGAGATGAATGTTTTTATTTTTACGCCTTCCTCCGTGAAGGAACAGTTCAAATCAGACATGGGGAAATGGAACAGATGTTCGTGCACATTTCCCATCTGAAAATGCCTTCCACTGGCCAAGACAATTGTTAGGCACAATTAAGCCCAGTATATACATCCTGTGCTGTATGCCAGGGCTGCTGAGGGTGTTCCCAACAGGTTTGGAAAGAAGGAAGCTCATCTGAACTTTGCTCCCTGGCAGGATTTGAGTGTCACTGTGTGAAAAACAAAGGAGACACCAGCCCAGAGTCTGTGCCCCAACATACTGCACATGTCCTTAAGATACAGCTGTACTACATGCAACTCTAGATTTAGGAGACACTTTGAATCCATGAGGCAATTTATCATGCATTTCAAGGGTGCTAGCACTTGAAATCTGCTTTTTGGAAGGCATTTGGTGTAATGTTGCCAACTGACTTTAAAAGCTTGTGATATTGCGCCTTGTAGTGTTCCACATTCAGTGCAATTGTCACTGTAATCAGCTTTATGATGGCAAATCTTCATGATGACTGCAGGGATATATTTTTTGCATATTGTGTCTGAAATGTGAGTTCTTGATTTCAAAGGTATTGTGGTAGTGAAGGGAGGAAGGCACTGCAGACTTTTGAACTCATGTATGAAATGTTTATGCAGAGAGTGGAATTTGTCATTTCCAGGGATGTGATAGCATCTACTGTTGAAAAAGACACTGAGAACCAAATGCTCTTATATTTTGTGATTTGTATTGTAATTGAACCCATTAGAGTTGGCCATTCTGGAATAGCATGCTTTGCTGGCAGAAAATTGCAGTGATTGACTATTTTTGTTGTATCAGACTATTATACAGACATTGTGAATGTGTGTTGACCTAAAAATGTCAGTGACTATTTCATATCAGTCTTTATTTTCTTTCTTTCTTTTCTTGTTCTTTCTTCTTTTTCTTTTTTTTTCTTAATTTCTTCTTTTTATCTTTCTTTTTCTTTTCCCTAGGGTGGGGAGGGATGACACAAAAATCCGAGACAGACACTGCTTTTCTGTTGTGCAATGCCTGCCTTTTAATAATGTAAAAAGCTCTGTGCCAGGTCTCTAAACACAGCCTGTAAGTTCTGGGGAAGCCAGGAAGTTTTTCCACTGAAATATGCAAGAGAATTGTAAAACCTCTTTGTTATTGCACTCTTATTTCCCTGTAAAAAGACAGAAATCCACAAAGGGTGTTTCCCTGTCCCTCTGGCCTTGATTCTCCATATATTGCTTTTATTAACTTCCTCTGCAAATAGATATAAGTAGGGTTTGATATCTCCCATCATTTTTACTCATGGCAGCAGTAAGACAACCCTTGTCCTAAGTCTCATGTGCAGGTGACGAGACACATTTACCTGCACTTCATAGGGAAAAAAAGTGGGACTCCACTCATTTTCTGGAAAACACTGTTTGTTCCTGTGGGACAGTATTTCTTAAATACTACTTTGTTAGTCCACTGGAACTGATGGAGCTCTGAGGAGTGCCTGGAACCTTGCTTGACACAGCATATAGTCTTTATATGTGCCTAAAAATCATTCAGTGCATGGTGGCTTGTGGTGGCAATGTGTTTATCTCTGGGGCTCGTTCTCGAGGAGCAGTCTTGTTTAAGTGGCTGTGAAATGTTCTTTTTATGTGCTGCTCTGCGGTCATCTGGAGGTCGGCATAATCCTGGCTTAAGGTGTCTGGCTGCAAATTTGTCATTTGCATTATTATTGGTAGGTTCTTGCAGAACCAAGCTAATTTTTTTTTCACTTTTTTCTTTTTAACGTGAAGTGCTTTGTCTAAAAGAATAATAGCAAAATGCTGGGCAAGATATTTTTATTCTCTGTGTTCAAATAAGAAACGGGAGATCAAGGTGGGCAGAGGTGATGCTTTAAGTCTTGTTTAGCATGGGAGAGATTATTTCAAAATATTAAGAAATGTGTAGCCTTGCACTTCTGGATAGGAGGGATGAGAATTTCTGGTTTTCGTTTTCACTTTGTTACTTGAGTGCTTTGTAGAGATTTTCCTCCCCTGAGTTCTGTATGTCAAGATCAGATACCTGAAATACTTAAAAGTAATTCTGTGTCAGAGTCAGACTATGTAGTTATTTAAACCCATATTTCATAGCTTTCTTTGGGTTTTGAGCACTTCTTTTCTGACACAGCAAAATTATCTGTCTAATGCTTCATTTTCTTGATACCATGCTGAAGACTTTAGTAATGTATATTTTTCTCAGTTCTCACTTCTGGTATTCTATGTACCTCTACTATTTCTCACCATGCCTTTTAGAAATGTTTTCTTTTTTAATGTAATTTAAAACACTTCTCTGTTACTAAATGGCATAACCTTTTATGATCTTCTTAATTAAAATTATCTTCTGGTCGCCATTCCTCCATTCCTTTGCAAATAAATGTGGCCCAGCATCCTCATCACAAAAATAGATGGTGAGTGGGGAATCAGACACCTTCAGAAACAGATCCCAGATGTATTTTTAAGGAACACTGTGTGCTAGCAAGCATCTCAAGCTTTTCTGGAATTATTTCTTGAGAGTGGTGATTGTTAGCTGTTGAGGTGGATCTCGAATGTGCTGCCACTGCAAGTGGTGTCTGTTTTACTCCCTGACCTAAGGATTGAGGCTAAGGAATTCATTTGGCTGTGAATATACTGGTACTCTTGCACTGTCAATATTTGTTAGGGTTACCTCTTTGTTTTTTCTGTGTGCTTACAGAATTCTACTTCAGCACCAGGTTTCCTTGGAGGGGAGGATACAAGTTTTAACTTATGAAAGATTTTTGTTTGTTTGTTTTTATTTGCTAAGTAACAGTTGTGATTCTAGAATACGATAAAGTATTTGATGTTAATTAGCCTTCACACCCTTTTGGAAAAAAACCTGGGTACATACTTTGTGATTTTGTTTAATAGATAGCTTTTGTACTCTAACAAGTCAGGAGACTTTGATTATATATTACCCACTGCAGAAATAGAAAAATCAAATTGAACGTGATATGGTTCTTTTTCTCTCTCTGTCTCGGGGCAGAACACTTTGTTAAAAATTGATTCCACACTCTTTGGTGAAAGCCATTTCTCTAATGTAACAAAACCTGAGGGGTTTTTGTTATCTTTTTTTTATTATTATTATTATTTATTTCACTTTCAGAATTAGAAAGTGAATGTATACATTTGTACAAGAAAACTTCTTCCAGTTCATGGATTCAAAGATGTTCAAGCCAGGGAGGATCATTATGCTAATTCCTCCTGTCCTCTTGAATGTATATGCTACAGAACTTGGAGGCTGACTTAAAGCAGACATTTTGGAAGACCTTTAATCTTGTTTTAAACATCCAAGTAATTTTGGTTCCCTCAGTTTCACTGCTGCCCTACTGAACTGTTTGCATGTTTAATTACCCTTGCAGTTTGGACATTACAGGGCTCTATTTATCTTTGTTTTTGCTCCTGGCTACTATTTCCTGATGTGTTTGCTGTCTGTGAGATTAAAAATGTAAAATATCCGCAAACAAATGATGAAGCTCTCGAAGTGTGCTCCCTCCTAGAAGAGATATTAATCAAAGACAGGGGAAACAGGGGAGGAAGAAACCTTGTGGAATCACATAATCTGCTTTTGTGCCTGAGAGCAAGATCAGCTTTTCCTGCATCATTCCTGAGAGACATTTGCTGAGCCCATTCTGGGACAACAGGGACTCTCTGACCTCTGCAGGTGTTTTACACTTCCACTGGGGGGGTTTCTTTTCCCCAATGCCCGAGTTAAAAATCTTTTCTTGTGTAATTTAACCACCCACTGTTTTATGGAGAGTGGGCATATTTTTTTGCCTAGTGGGCCACTCCCTACCTACAAATAGTGATGTCAGCCTCGACCTTCTCTCCTGTAGTAATGCCATCCTCATTCCTTCAGTCTTCCCTCTGGAGTTTGTCTTGGCCTCCTACAGTTGTGAGCCATTATGGGTAAGATTTTTAGATCTGCAGAATTATTTAGGTATCTAATTTCTGGTCTCGAGAACATGTATAAAGCATAACTGCTTCTGATACCTGAAATTGGAGTAGGAGGTAATAAAATTTTGCTAGTAGATACAGATGTATGATGGGAGGAGGGGTGAGAGTTAACAGTAAGTCATGAGACAGAGCACTGTGAAGGATGAGTTTATTTTGCTGTTATTAAAAATTTCATTTCAGGATAATCCCTCTGAGACTTAACACGTTATTTTAAGAAAAGTTTCCTAGAGAAGCAGTAAACAAGACACAGTACAGTAGGTTCAAACGATTCATAAATGTTTGGATTTTTTTTAAAACAACCCATTTATTGAGTCTGTTTCTAATACAGTGCTGAAAGAAACAGCAATCATGTTGCCTATGTGTTTGCAAAGAGTGACATTTGTAAAGTAATCTACTTAAATAATCAGCACTCTGAAGCCTTGTCTGCCATTTTTGGCTGTCAAATTTTGAGAAGTAGGAGGAAGAACACTTAAAGCACAGGCTAGCTCTTTAGTGATTTTTGCATATCCCTTTTTCAGCAGCTCAGCTGATGCTTAATTTAGAGGTGCTGCTGGATGTGTGACAGTGTCTGTTTTTGTGCCTGGCTTTGGCAAAGCATCCTGTGCCTCTGGATGTCCCACCAACAGGAGCATCCCGTGCTGTCACCTGGGCTCCATCAGTCTCACAACACCCACACCCCGCCCAGTGCAGAAATGCAAGAGCAAACCTGGTTCTGCTGCATGGCCTTGCAGTGTAGAGCAGGGCTGAGCTGTTGGGGTCAGTCACACTGTCTGAGGGGACCGTGGCACTGAAATCACAGCACAAAGGCACAGACTGGAGCACAGGATAAACGGGGTCTCCTCTCTAACCTCAGCTGTGGGGAGTGATTGTGGTGTGTCATTGGTAGGGATAACTGATATTAAAGGCAGAACAGCAAACAAAATGCACATGGGCAGCCCTTGTGTTACCTGACCTTAATTTCCCTTGATAATCATCACTGTACTTACAGAATTATTGTCTTAAATACACAATTTCTCCTTTATTTTTAATTTGTGAATATAGGTGACAAAACATAACTATGAATGCACTAATTCCTCAGTTCTTAAAAAGCCACAACAGTATAAAGTTTCATGCTACACATTGTGGTTAATCCATATTTCATTTAACAACCTTCAGTAAAGAAGCATTTTGGTGTGTGCTTAGCAATATTCCTGTCCAGGGAGGCACTGAAATTACAGTAAAGCACTTGCTGAAATGCTTTCCTGAATTAGGACTCAGTAGATACAATCACATTTTCTCAAGTTTTCCCCTAGTGTTAATATTGATGATAGGATCTGAAATGCTGAAGCATGGATCAAAAATAGTCTGTGATCAGGAAAAGGCAGATAAGAGGTCATGGAAAAGAGAGATGAAGAAACACAAGTGAAATAAATGAGCCTTAGGAAAGTGGGATTTATTTGCCAGTTTTTGTTTGTATTGCTTTGTGTAAAGTGACTCAAAAACCCCCATATGTGTGACATTTCTGCTTTAGAAAACCTTCTTGCCCTGGAAAAGAACCTTGCTTTTTTTTCCTTATTTATTCACAGGAGTGTTAATGTGTTGAGGTGTGTGCAGCAGCAGAAATAACCCTGTGAGCAGGTCAGGGTTAGTGAGTGATGGAAAAGTGGAACCTCACAGCATTTCTTTTGGGCCTCCAGGTGACCATTGCCAAGGCTTGTTTTGTGGAACTCACTCTGTAATTTCAAAGAATGAGAGCTTTCTCCCCTCTTGACCATCACTGGGGAGAGCTTGGAAAGGGTTCAATATGGTGAGAAATATATAAAGATGAGTGTCTTTTGTGTCTCCCAGACTCAAAGTATGGATACTGGAGCATCTTTCAGAGAAAAATTTGTACAGTTACTTTATACTTCTCTATTTATATAATGAAAGAACAGAGAGGACTATAACAATAAGGCTATGATTTCTTCTGCTTTAGGTTCATAATGATAAGAGTTTAGTAGATCAAAACTATCATATTGTCATATTAATGGCCTTAAACTGAAGGAGGGGAGGTTTGCATTGGATATTGGGCAGGAATTGTTCCCTGGCAGGGTGGGCAGCCCTGGCACAGGGTGCCCAGAGCAGTTGTGGCTGCCCCTGGATCCCTGGCAGTGCCCAGGGCCAGGCTGGAGGGGTTTGGAGCAGCCTGGGACAGTGGGAGGGGTCCCTGCCATGGCAGGGGTGGGTGAGATGGGCTTTATGGTCCCTTCCAGCTCAAACCATTCTGGGATTCTATCTGTATAACCTTTCTGCAGTTTCTTCTTCTCCCTGTGATTGTCTGTCCTCCCCTGTGCTGTGGTTTCTGCATCAATGCCTGCATAAATAGGAGGTGATCCTTGTAATGTGGACAAAATCACAGTGGAAGGCTGGAAACTCCTTTCAGTTTGCTTAATATATTTGATATTTTGTCTCCTGCATGTGCAGAAGGATGTCTGCATATTTAATTCTATGAGAGAGATTTCTGTCTGGAGCATATGAGTAGAGTCCTGTTTCTCTTGGAGCCTAATGTGAATCATGTATTTTCATTTCATGAAAGTTATCACAGTTGATTTCATCCTTTCAGGGACATGTTTTGAGCTGTTTGCATATAGTATAAAATTAATATGCTATAGTGATGTTCTGTGGGAGACTTGAGATAAGGACTTGTGTGTGGTTTTAAATTCTGTGGAAAAGCAGGATTTTTTTTTTTTTTTTTTATTTTTTAAAGTTTCTATCTAGATTGTAAGCTATTTTGTAAAATACAAAATCTGCTTGGAAAGAGAATAGAATACTTGATGATTGAAGACCCTAGTAAAATGTCTCAGTAAGGTGGAATTTACAATGGTTTTAAAACTAACAAAGATTTGGTAGGTGCTTAAAAATTACCAAAATGCTCTTTATTTCAGGGATGCTCTTTATAATTTGCTGTGTTTATCATCACTGGGCTGTGCTTAAATCACGTTCTGTACTCACTGAAGCCTTGCTGAAGAATGTCAGTCAATAGTTACAAAGCTGTCAAACAGTTTTCCCTAAGTTGAATTTACACAGGCACCTCAAGAAGAAATTAATGAAGTCTTGTTTCACTGCACATGTGTAGCCATTTTTAACAAACTTTTTGGGATTTAAAATACTTTCTTAGCGGTTGCATTTGTTTCTGGATTACAAAATGTATAAAAGCTTCTCCAGCCTTGGCAGAATGAGGGGAATTGCAGTTCACAATTTTTTTGTGGCAAACATTCACTTTAGGTCGGTGATATGTGAATTTACTTGCTTATTTATTATAGCAGTGATAGATTATTCTCACTTCTACTTAAATTTGACAAGCAACGCAGTGCTAAACCCTTCTAAAATGGTGCAAAGACCCAATTACATAAACTACAAAGGCATGCAAGAGTAAGCAAAGAAAAAACATATAAAAGGATTAAAGATCAAAAATAGAATGATTCCAGTGAAACTGCATTAGGAGACATCAGGCAGGAAAACATGAAAGAATTAGAGTATGAAGAACAAAGCTTTATAAAGCTTCTGAAAACTGGCAAACATTTTTAAAATTACTTCTGTTAACTCTTTATATTAGAAGGAAATTATTTCTTGGGAAAGGCCATAGTTTTTGGTGATTTTTTGTAATTGTTTTCTTTATGAGTTTTGTTTATGGAGTTTTGGTTTCACCTGCAGAGGAGTCGTAGCTGGATTTAACTGAGGGATTTATATGTAATTGTGTTTTTAATTTTAAATATTATGCTATGGAAGATTTAAGAAGAATTGCAGGGTGAATCTACTCTTTTATTCTTTCTGTGACTTTCAACATCACCTTTCTAGCTGATCCTAATTTTCTTATACAGTAGAGGTGGTGTTGCACTGTCTTGAAAGGGCTGAAAAATGGTGGCACAGTCAGGAGTGACCCAGGCATTTGGCCTTCCCCTTTTCTCTTACAAATGACTATTGTGTAGAATTCATTTTCTTTGCTCAGAAAACTCAGAGAATGGATAAATGAAAATAGCCCTTGCAGGAGTAAGACTTAATTCATTGCAATTCCCCATGGAAGAACTAGACAAACTCCCATAGTGTTGCTAAAAGGCTTTCCCACAAACAGGGTTTCTGCTGAAGGTAAGAGAACCAGTTCAGGTACTAATTCAGGTCACAGTCCTTTTGAAACCTAATTGACAATAATAAGAGGCCTTTCTTTAGATAAGTCTTCAAAATGCTGCACAACTTCTGTGTAAATCAACACTTGCCATATGATTTTGGTCAGCCCTAAACCCCATTTCTGTAGCAATTCATCTGAGCTTATTCTGGTTTCACTTTCTACCTCCTGACCCAGTTTGGGAAGGGGTGAGAAAAGTTGTGGGGTTTTTTTATTTATTTATTTTTATTTTTTTATTTTGTTGTTGTGGCAGCACTGCCCTCGTGGTTGAGGTGCTGTGTCGGTAGTGCCTGGCTGAGCTCTGGGGTTGTTCTCCATGTAGCTCTTGCAGGCTGGTTGAAGCCTGGGAGGGATACAAAGCAAGACAGATGGTTTCCCACAGACTTCCCCTCTAGCTCTTTCATCTTTCATCTAACTATTAATTCATCTGTTTGGATGGATACATTCACGCATGGAACCAAGATGAATAATAATGAGATTTTTAATAACTCCCTACATTTGCATTCCTTGTAACTCTTTACATGGTTCTAGCTGATTAAAATGAATCATTTACATAATTAACATATGGTTATAGTGTTGGCTTTAATATGCTGATTATCTCAGTACTTTTGTCTAGAGTCAATTGGATTCAAACTGTAACAATTGTTTGAAGTGAGAATAGTTTATTCCTGGGAGGGTTGGTGAATATTTGCCATGGGCCTGATTAGAAATAGCACAACTGTCCAAGAAATTCTTTAATGTAAAGCATGTATTAAAAAATAAAAATAAAAGAGAAAAATGTCATCTGCATCTTTTGTGTTTAGGTCAGGCTTTACAAATAGCTTTCTATGCTTAAGGAGACTTTTGCAATCAGTTCCTTGGTGAGATACTAACAGAATACCAGGCATAGTCCTGAGAGTGACTCAAACAATACAGGTCTAATTGTTTCTTATTTCCAAAGATTTTCTTTCCTTTTCTTTAAATCAGCTTTAAAAATAATATTTTTTTAAAATTGCATTGAGTTAGAATGAGTTGATTTTTTTAATTAGACAAAATATATTTTAGTACGTTTATACTCACTGGATTACCCTACTTTTAAGATTAGAAGAGGAATAGTTTTCATATTTGTAATTTTGCTTGTTTTCTCCCAGTACATATTTATAGCAAGTCACACTGAAGCAATCCTATTTTAAGAATTGGTGGAATATTTTCAAATCTTGCTCTCACCCTTGGTGATGTGCTCAGCTTCCTAGCACAGAGGCTGCTTGAAAAGAGAAAAGAATTGCATTTTCGTGGTTAGGTAACTAACACTTGTGTCAATGAATGCTTTTTGAATGTTCGTGAATATTTGAAGCAAATTTGTGTTAATTGCACTACTGTTGTCCACAATTAGTCTGTGGTAGACATGATTAATTGTAAAGAGCCCTGACATTTATGCATAAAAGGCTTGAGGTCAAACAGAAATGGAGAAAAACGGTTGCTGCAGCATTGGCAGATGGAATGCTAATGTATTTTGACTCATACAGAGAATAATGATATTTCTGCATCAATAGCAAATAATTGTTTTAGAACTGTGGAATATTCTCCTTTCCTTTGCTTGTTTTCTGTGTTTAACTTGGTTCCACCCCAGGCTGCACAGCCACTGGTGTTTTCAGTGTGGCTCTCCCCTGGCTTGGGTGCAGCTGGGAGCTGCTTTGGGGGAGCCCACAGCCCCCTGGCACTGGGCAAGGCTCCTGGCTGCCCTGCTTTGGGGAAGGGTGTCCTGCAGTGATGTCCTGAGAGAAATCAGGCTCCTGTTGTCAGGGGAGCCTCCTGAATCCCCAGCAGAAGGGAACGTGCTCTGCTCCAAGGACCGCAGCACCGTTTCAGTGCTTGTCCTGACTGGCTGGGGAATCATGGAGCAGGCAGAATGTCAAGGGTTTCTTCCCTCCCCAAACAGCCAACGCGTTCTCAGTGTAGTCTGAGGCTCCTGGACACAGGCCAGGAGCCTCAGAGTCCATTCTCAGTGTCATGAGCACTTTGTGAGGGTGCCCCGTTGCTGCCTGGGTCCCCTGGCAGCGCGGCAGGCGCGGTGTGGCTCCCAGGGCAGGACCCTGCGCTGCTCCCGTGGGCACACCTGGAGGGGATGCTGGTCCAGAGCCTGTGAAAACCCCGGAGCTGCTGCTGGCTGTCCTCTGGCACAGGAGGGCTGTGCAGTGGCCGTGGGGCTGGCCCTGTCCCCGTGGAGAGCAGCAGTCAGGAGGTGGCTGCAGCTCAGGGGCTCCATCCAGCCCTGCTGGGCTCTTGGCTGGTGAGTTCCCATGGTGAAAGTTGACATTAATCTCTCTCGTGCTTTGGAAGCTGTTGATGGACTCGTTAGCCCAGCCAAGTTCTACTGGTTTAGATCCTGGGTGAATGGAGCCCTTCATGGAAAAGGTGGAACAGAAAACTTTCCAATATTCTGTCATATTGAAAATACTCTCTTAAGCAAACAGAAGTCTCTCTTTGTTTTCAGCGTTTTAATAAGTTTCTGATTGTCCTGCATTTACTGATCCAGGGAAAACAACCTAAATCTTTCCAGTACCCTGCTTTTTGCTTATGTAAAACTCTACTGAAAGATATGGACTATTCTACTACTTAATTCCTATTTGAAGTGCAAGGAAATTACATTTTCTATCTGTCCTCAAACAAAATTTTCTTTGCATGAAACCACCATAACCTGTTAAAAATATTTTTTTTCTCTTTTTAATTTTTTGCAATGAAAAAAAAATACTTACAATTTGTGCTAGTTGAACATTTACATTTGTTTTTTAGCAGGTTTTCAAGAGTTATAGGAAGCAAAATGAAAGTAAAGTGGTAGTCTGGAAATGTATGCTCCTATTCAATGAATAATTTTGGATGTCAGTTGGGAAATAACTAGAAGTGCTCATAAAAATGCTGATCTTAAAAAACAGGTGTTTCAAACTGAGGTCCTGACAACAACGTTAAAAGTCCCATGGGGTCATGTAAGCTTTGTGGTGATTTTGGGTAAAAACTGTGTGGTGATCGTTCCTGATGGCCCCTAAGAAATGCTGATGGTTCATAATGGTCTCTGCTAAATAGTCTGGGACACAGTGCTCATGGAAATCCCCTGAAGGGTGATATTTTGTGCAGTAGCTCAGCCTGCTGATTTTTTGCTGGAACATGTTTGCATCAGACCAGAACCAGGTAGCAAATGTTTGCACGCAATGGGGCCTTACATAACTCTTGCATAATTGCGTTCATAATTTTTTAACATAGAAAAAAAAATCTCCTTTTCATCACGAAAAGGCAACCTTGTTAGTAGTTCAAGTCAGTTTTTTAGAATCCACAGAAAGAAAAAAACAAACCAAAACCAAAATCACTTGCATATGTAACCCAGAGGACACGATTATCTGGAATGACTGAATAAAGTGCAATATTGTGTTTTTGCATGGAGTGCTCTCTGAGTGGCTCGGTCACTCCTGGTCCTGCAGCCTCTCTCAGGCTGGGTGTTCTCTCCAGCAGGATGTGTGGAGCTCCTCTCCAGCTCCCCTCAATAAACACTGGGCTGCAGACAGGAGATGGCCCAAAGAGAATGCCTGGGCAAGCCTTAATCTTTAATAAGGTGCAGAGCTAGTCTATAACTGTCAGGGAATGACAGAAGAGCAGTGCTTTCAGCCTGCCTGCTCAGAATAGAAAATGGGGTCCTCTGACAGACAAGAAAGGCTGCTTTATTCTTTATTGGGTTTGGGGTTATTATTGTGGCTGTTATTTAGTTATTTGACATTTGTGAGTTGTTGGGGCAAAAGGAAGTTCAGTTATTAATGTGAAAACAAAATTTAAAATGTGTTTTTTTTTATGCTGAACTCACATTGGAACATCTTATTCCAGCACTTGGAATTTAAGCCGTACCTGGTATTAAATTAATGTTGTTTATAATTAGGAAATGTAAGGAATATATAGGAATATTACAGTATATAGGAACAATGTGGTCATCAAGATACACATGCATAAATATGTGACATTTAAATTGAGGAATATCAGAGGCTTCATGAGATATATATTTTTGGAAAGATTTAGGTTTTCTTTTAGAATAATGAAATTAGGGTTTCTTAGAACTTTTTGTCTGCAGGTTCAGAAATTTTGAGTTGACAAAGTTCATCATGAACTTGCATATTACTAAGTTGAATGAAATATTGTTCTAGAGACATAAGAATATACATTGTTGGAATATAGGGCATCAAGAAAAGATATGCTAGACATAATATACTGCTAAATTACAATTTCAGACTTGCAAAATTTTACACAACAAGCACATTTCCTCCTTTATTCATTTGCTTTCAGTTCTTAGGTCTGCATGCAAGATAATTGTATTGCTAAGTTCTTTACCTTTAAAATAGTGTTGGTTTAAATGTTTTTATTTTGTCTCTCAAAGATATAATTTAGATGAAATATAGCTGCCAGTGGTGGTGGTTGGTGGTGTTTATGTGATGTGACCCTTCATTTGAGATTTGAGCAGCACTTTTAAACCTCTGAAAAGATCTGATAAAATGTGAGGTTTCCTCAATGTGAACTAATGGAAACTCACCACTTTTCTTTAGGCTGATCACTTGTATATTGAGTTTTAGTCCAATATTCATTTTCTATGCTTTTTTTCCCCATAAATTCTCTTTAAACAGTTACAATATGCATAGTCATAAGTATGCTGAGCAAAATACTGTCCAAAATAGACCTCGTCCAAAACTGCAAACTTGAGAACATTTCTTCTAAAGCACTCACACAGAATGTGTAGGGGTTTTTAAAGCAGTTTCTAGCAGGAAACTATTTGCTGGTTTCTAGTCTTTGTCTTCATGCTCAGACTTGCAGATTGTCAGCCTACACAACTTTGCAGGAAAACCCATCCAGAAAAGGACAGCATCTCACAAGTGACAGGGATCCAGAGCCTGTGCATCTGTGCTCTGGCTCTGCTGAGGAAAAACAACACCAGGACAGGACGTGGTGGGTTTGAATTCACAATCCTTCTTGTTCTGCAGCAAGGCTTCGTGAAATGAAACAGACTTTGCAGTAATTCTACTGAAAAGTAAATAATAGGTACTGTTAAAATAGGTTTTTTCTGTCTCCTAGGTAGAAATCCACCACCGACTCAAAAGTAGCATTGATACTCAGTTGTGGTTTCCTGGGAAATACTGCCCAGTGAGGAAAAGGAGGAACATACATCATCATCCCTTCTGAATCATCTAACTTCACTCTAGGCTGAAATCACAAATTATTAATAGTTACAGGAATTGAAAGGAAAGATACTAAAAAAGAAAAAAAAAACCAAAACTTTCCAAACAAGTTTTGTTGGTTCAGTTTTGGGTTTTTTTAGCAAACTTCCAGATAACTTTACAAACTGTTTTTTGTATATTTGTTACATCCATGTAGCTGTTTCTTTATATTTTTTTCTTGGAACTTGGAACTTTTGCATTCTGTAAGAGAGGTGTGCTAAGTTGATTCGCCAAAGAGAGATTTTGGACGTGTCCTTGTCTGTGGACTTTTCCTTTAATCTCAGCATGGTGATGCTCAGTGGGGTCACACAGTGAGCCTGGCTCTGTGCCACCCCAGCTGGGCAGGGGGCAGGCAGGCAGGGCAGAGGCTTTTCCAGCAGCACACCTTGCTGCAGGTGGATGCCTGCACACACCTCAGCCCTCCTGCCCTCACCTGCACAGGGATCAAGGAAAATTCTGCTAGAATGGCCTTCAGATTTTCTCCTCAGTCCCTGGAAGACCTGGAGAAGCCCTCATAGCTCAGCAAAATAGCAGGTTAGTTTTCTTTATTTGCCCCAGTTGAGTTTACTCAATCTACACAAGGAAGTTTTTTAAATCAGGATAAATACAATTCCCTTATAAAACCAAGTTTTTCTCAAGGTTGATTAAAAACTAAATATAGCACTTGAACCGTTTTTTATTTGCCTTTCTTTTTTAATGTGTAAGTTCTAATGGTGTTATTTTTTTTTATTTCTTAGGGGGCTGAAATTCAGTATATTGGCCACTGATTTCTTGACCAAATGTCATTAATATTTCTTAACTGAGTCTTAGTTTATTTTCATTACTCTTGTTTAATTACTGGAGTCAGTTTCTTTGAGGCAAACATTTTAAGCCTGTGTAACGTGGAACCATTTAATGGTGTGTAAGAGGTGTATATTTGTGGTTTAAACAAATTACTGGTATGCTGAGTTTGGTAGAGCAGCCAGGCGTGGTTGCAGTTTAAATATGTCACTAGTCCTTACAGACACTAAAAGTTTAGCAACAGCTGCTTTAAGAGTTTGGTCATTCTGAAGATTACTGCTTCATGTGAAAATGAGTAACTTGTTCCATGTTGCTTTTGTAAGTAAAAGTAGTTTGAAGTAATATGTGAAGGTGGGGCTCCATTGCCCATGGCTGAAACTGTGCAATTACCCCAACAAGTACTGACTGGGCTTTGAGGTGTCTGTGTGCTGACTGTAAGTCTTGGAATAAAACCCCAAAACACCAAAATAGCAAAACTCTGTTTAAAATCCTACTGTATGATCTGTCAGCTTTCTTCATGAAGAGGAACATACCTAAAAATTGCTTTTTATCCTTTGATCTCCTCCTCTTACATGGGAGTCTGACCCATCCTTGGACACTTGACTTAAAAACTGCGGGCAGTCAAGAGAGTGGAGCCCTCTGATTGCTGACTGTTCAGTGGAAAGCATGGACTGTGCCTGAAGAGAAGGTTTTAAAGTAATTGTATTTCTTCCCCTTTTATATGCAAGTTGCATTAGCAAGAGAATGGTTTGTTTTCTTCAGCCCATCCCTCTATTACTTGGTATCTCTTCTCAGCTTTAGTGTATCTTAAACAGTAAAATTTGAGAAGAGAAAGGAAAATAATATTTTAGTATTCTGGTTATTTATTTAAGAGGTTTGGTAATACTATGGCACATCTTACACTGAGTTTCATTGTACAATTCGTTCACAGAAAATTGGATTCTTTGAGCGATTCTGCTCTAGCAGTTATTAAAAGAGCTGAATCAGTTCCTTTCATAATCTTGAAAGAAAGGGTATGAATACAGAATAAACTCCAGATAAGAGATGTGATTTTAGTGTAGCTGAACTGGTTTTTCCCATAAAACACATAGGCTCCTGTAATCTTTGTCTGACCTTAAACCTGTAATACCTCTACAGAGTCTGTGTGTTTTGTTCCAGCAGACACACTGGATTATATATAAACCTTTTCTTTTTTATCAGAGTGCTGGAAATGATGTAATAAACATATGCTTAGTACAGGTTTCTTGGTGTCTGCATTGTGTGCAGATTTATGGACAAAAAATACACACTTGAATGCAACTTGGTGTGATCATATTATATTTTTTTCAATAAAATAGATATAAATAAATGTAACTGGAAAACCCCCCACAAGAACGTATTTTCGTTATATGGGATTTCCCTTAGAGTTTGACTAAATTGAAGAAATTACTGTTTTGTTAGTGTTGTGTCAACATTTGATATGTGTTCGTGTGATCAGACATCTTGTGGTGTGTATCAGTTAGTTTTTTTCAAGCTGTATAGTGCATTATTGTCACTGAGGGAGGTGCCATAACTGTGTGTAGCACTGGAATTACCATCACACTGCACTGACTAGAGCCTGTGCAGGAACATCAGATGCTTGTATCAGCCTAGGTGGTGTTTTGCCTGTGATTTACTGCCAGGATGTGTATCTGGAGACACATCATTGCTTCTGCCACCAGAGAGAAGAACAAAAGAAAAACTGAAACAGAATGTCATTTATTCAGGTACAGCTGAAAACTGGTCTTTGATGGCATGAGCAGGCTGCCCCAGTTGAGTTTTGCCATCCTCATGTACCTTCTTGTTCTAAAATTGTATTTCATGGGGTAATGCTGTGTTTTTTAATAAGTCAAAGGCTCTTGGTAGTGCAGGAACCTTTTGGAGTTCCCTAACTTTTACTGGTACACTCAACTAATTCCCCCAAGGAGATCCCATTCTCCTCGTGCCTGAGTCCCAAACTTCAGGTTGATTTCCTGTGGGTTAAAAGTTGTTCTTTTTAACACAGAAAAAGTGTTTGTGTTGACAAGCTTCCCAGTATAGACTGTGTAGGTGATCTGTTTTAAGAAACAGGATGTATTATTCCTGGGAGAAAGAAGCCCACTTATTCTCCAACACGTGGGTGCAGGTGCAGGTAGAGTTGCTAGGCTGGTAAAAATTCTTCCTCCCCAAATTTAATTCTTTTTCTTTGCATTAAAAAAAGTGTTGAAAGGGAGTTAGTAACTGTCAGGTGAACATTTTAAACAGTTGAGCATTTATTTTTTGCAAAGATTCACTGCGTGGTGTCGTTCTCACTTTTTTCTTTCCTAACTCTTGCCACAGGAGGAGTTTTAACTTTCCCTAGAGGTTCCAGAACGAGTTGAGCCAGTTGTGGCATGCTGAAGTGCTCAGAGCCATGGGGTGTTGAGGTGGAGGGATGGCAGGCTCCCTGCTGGCTCGGGAGCCCCCAGGAGTGCTGCAGTGCTGCCCCAGGGCTGGGCAGTGAGCAGTGCCTGGTGCTGTCTGCAGTGCCCCTGCCCAGGCTGCCTGGCCACCTTGAGCAGAGAGAGCTGGAGCCTCTCAGCAGGTCACCTAGCCTGGCTGCCTCCCTGTCGTTATTTTCAGAGCACTGGTTGCTCTGGAGCTGCCTCCTCATCCCTGTGCAGCTCTGTGGGGAGGAGCAGGCAGCTTTTTCCCTTCCCCTTTTCTCTCTGCCCCTGTGTCCCACATGTAGAGCTTTGTTGGGTCAGTGCCCCTGGGGAGCAGCCCCGGGGATTGGTGTTACCTCTGGAATTGTTGTGTGGGGGCCAGCGTTGTATCACAGCCTCTGCAGTGGCTGACTGGCAGGGGAATCCCATCATCCTGTGTCCTTTCCAGAGATTTCAGCATTTCTACTGTCAGTATCCAAAGCCCGCTGCACTTTTTCCTTGCGAGGTGGGAGCACTGAGATGAGGTGAATGTAGGAATAGGGAAGGATGTTTAGAAAACCAGGTACACCTCTTTAGTCTTCAGTCTGGTCTGTTCTTCCATACAAACCATGTTGTAGAAGGTCAATTATAATAGCATAGAAAAGAGGCAGAAAAGCTTTTTCTCTACTCACCGCTCGTGTTAAAGATCTCCTGCCTTCATAGCCAGTTCTCAGAATAGCTTACTACTTAGTTAATATATTTGACCTAATGACCAAATTGGCAACTTTATGAATTATGTATCAGTCTCTTGGGTACCAAAATGTGTGCTTTGGCTTTATTAAATCATTTCTGATTTGATTATCTTCATTAGATCATGCAGCAAGTTAATTTCTTTCAAATTTATTGTTCAGACTTTACAATTAAAAGATGCAAATCAAATTGTACATTTCTCCTCCTGTCTTCATTACGATATCAGTGAGTTTTACAATTCCAAATACTGTTTTAATGCAGCTTTTTTTATAATCTAAGAATAGAAGATCAATGTAATACATGGATTATCGATTTCTGGACCCTACACAGTCTGTTCAGAAGAAGCAGCATATTTCCAGACTAAGGAACAGCAGCAGCAGCAGTGCATGATGGACTTTTCTATATTTCAACTTGCCAATTAGTCATAGAGTGATGGTTTTCTCAGATGCATAAATCACCCTTTCTTAACAGCAATATGACAACTTGCCTCAAGTAAGAATATCGGGATCTTTTAAAAAAGCTCAAGTTGGGCACTTCTGAAGTGCAGGGTTTATTTTCCAAACCACCTGGGAGGTGATGTCTGAGGGTAGTGAGATACAAGTAGGAAATATCGACAAATGTGTGGAGAGTGAAGGCTCTGTGTGACTTTGATGTTTCCTGTGCCCTGCAGAGCTCAGTTGTCCATGCTATTGTTCAGTGCAAACCATCAGCCTAAATACTGCAGCTGAACCCAAGGACAAGGTGCTTTGCTTACCTTCTCCTTATTATTATGGACTTCTGGCTGAAGTGCTGGCTGGAAGACATTTAAAAAAATAAAGGGGGAAAAAATCTTTTTTTTTTTGTAGTTGACTGGCTGCATTTCAATTTTGGAGCTCTTTTAAACTTGTGTATGGAATCATCCAAACTCTCTAATCCAGGATTCTAAATAGCTCCTGCATATGCAACAATTCTGTTCCAAAAAAAGGCAAAAATTAAATGATAGATGGCCTGTGTTATTATACCAATGCCTGAGGCTTTTCAGTATGCTACAGCAGAGGGTTTCCTTTTCCTGAGTGTTTATTTAAAGTAAAATTAATTTGCTCATTCGTAATTTCTTTATTTTATTAACTGAAAAATATATAAATTGCTTTGCAAGCCTTTAATTTCTCTGTGTTCCTCATCCTCCCATCTGTGTGCTACCACAGGGAGTTTCTTTTGTTTTCTTTCATTTTCTTTTGTGAGCGTATGTTCAGTTGTTGGAGGGTTAATTTCTTATGCCTTTAGATTTAGTTTAAATGCATTCATGTTGCTTGATTGCAATAAAGCCCCATTCTTAGAGGAGAACATTCAGATTTTCTTGGAAAAGATGGATACATCATTTTCTTTGTATTTCTTGTTAAATATGTTCCATACATTTGTCTTCAGAAATTTATGTTTTCCACTAAGTAATTTTCTGGTGGTGAGATGATGCTTAGTCTATAAAAGGATAGCTGGTGTTGTTTCTTTTTCCTGTTTTTACAGAGATAAAATTTGATTCTGACCTTTTGATAACATGTTTATGACTCAATAGTAAATACTGCTGAGGGAGGCGTTCCTTCTGGTCATTTTGAGTCAGTTTGATAAAAAAATTGATTTAGGACAAGAGTACAGGATTTTCTGGGTAATGAAGTAGTTGCTGAGTAGGGAGACAAAATTTGTCACAAACCCTTAAATTAGGCAGGGATAAATGAAGATGGGACTTATGCAGTTTGAGTTGGCATTTCATTTAAATCTGTGGAGTTGCACCAGTGTAAGTGGATCTATTCTAGATTCCTTTCTTGAACGCTGATTTATCATAGATGAACTCTTGGATGAAGATGATAAGTTTTATGCTCCATGTATTATTTTCTGTTGTGCAGTCTAAAATATTGCAATTCCTTCTTCAAAGAAAACAATATATTTGAATGAGAACTAATTACCTCTTTTTTTATTCCAAGTGACAAAAGCTAATATATCACACTTAGCCACTATAAGAACTCCATTTCAGTAAACTAATTAAACTAATCCTATCTCTGCTCATTATTCTCAGTTCTGCTAAATATTTTAACAGCATAGATTTATTTCATTACATAAATTATATCATACTTAAAGAAAACAGTTTGCATAATGGTGTATTTGCATTCCCAGGAGTTTATTTTGGGTTTTTGAATTCAGACTTCACATTTCAGTTGAAATAATATTATTTGCCTTATTTACGATGGTAATTCTTCTTAATTATTACTAATTATCGAGAATGATGTATAGCTTTAATTAAATGTAAGTGCTTGGCATTCTTGTTAACTTAGATTAAACAGTGACAGTTCTCCTGCATATAGACAATGCAATGTTAGAAAGTTGTGATGTTTCCTACAGTTCAAACCCTCTAAGTCCTATTAATGAACCAATCACAGGGTAAAAAAAAAAGTTGCTTTTTGATTATTAGTGATTTTGACTGTACTAAATAAAAAGATCATGTGCTTACTGGACCTGTCTTAAGATAGATAATGAAAATAAAAATCTCTACCTAATTTTTTCCTGCTTCAACTAGGAAACCAGGATACCTTGAATGCTAAGAATTTAACCAGCAGTGTTGCTGGGAAGCTGTAAAGGAAGGGTGCCTAAGTACCACTTCAGTCTGAACTGTTTTCTACTTAAAGACATGTAAATGCAGTTAAAACAAGAACCTGTAAGCCTCCCAAATCTCTTAAGCTGAGTTTAGGTCTTGCACTTAATGCACCTGTTGCAGAGCTTTGCAAAATGCTAAAGAAAATGCAGATTGTAAGTAATGAATCAGAAAGAACTGACAATGTGTAACTCATGTGAGCTGTATACAAGATTCATAATTTCAATGATTTTTTGATAAAGCACTTATATCACAAAGGTAATGGTGTTCAGTCTTAATGCCAGTTTTTATGCTCTTACATAAACTTTGACTTCTGCCACTGCTCTGGCATCTCATAGTGCTGACATGAGCTGAATCATGAGGATTTTAGGAAATTCATGCAGAGGGGGGGCTAATTTGGGGTAGTTCTAGCTGTAGATTCCACATGATTTCTTAAAGGAGGAGAGGCAGACAGACAAGTGACAGACAATACTGAATTGTTTTATCCTGAGTGCTGTGGATTCCAGTCCCTCAGCTCAACAGTCACAAGAGCTCTCCCATTTTTGTGCTTGCCCATTCCAGTCTGCCAGCTGGAATCAGCAGCACTGCGATTCATCCACCAGCTACCAAGCAAGCATCAATGCAGCTTTCCATACTTTCACCCTGCTTTGCACCTTGGCTGCTTCTTGAATGCAGCAGGGTGAATTGCTTTCATGTTTTGCTCATCAATAATCAAACCCTTTCATTCATTTACTAGGTTTATATATATACACACTGTTGTTTTGGTCAGTTTTCAAGTATTTGCCCCAAATTCATTACAAAAGACCATGGTAGTTTTGTTTCCATCATGTGTTCTGTTCCTTGCTGACAAAGACAAGAAAAGTAAATCAGTGTGTAGATCTTTAAATTTTGAGATTTTGTTTATTCATCTAATTTGCAATGATGTTACCTACTAACAAACTTTAGATGGAGCTTATAGAGATTAACATAATGATGTAATCTGGTCATATTTATATGTAAAATGTTAAATATATTTCAAACAGATTGTTGAATGCCAAAAACTATTAGAAAGGAAAGGGGAAATTAAGCCCAGGATATAATCTCTTTTATCCTTCACCAAT
Organism: Sitta europaea; assembly: GCA_013400255.1. Classification (NCBI taxonomy): domain Eukaryota; kingdom Metazoa; phylum Chordata; class Aves; order Passeriformes; family Sittidae; genus Sitta; species Sitta europaea. Next base: position 1,195,635 of record VXBS01005740.1, read on the forward strand.
ACATCTTCTTCCTTAACAGTTTGGAGAATATCAAGTAAAATTTTGAAGCAAGATAACTAATCAAATAACAGTTCTTAAATTGCTTCCAAGTGCTTTATGAACCATTCAGTCTTAGAAACTGGGTTAAGAGACTAACTACTCTTTTGAAGAGTATCTAGATTCTAATAGTTAATAGAAGATTTTACTATTTGTAACTATTTTTATTTATTTTCTTGGAGTAGTAATTGTAATGAAGCTGCTCAGTAAGGGAAAAGGTGTAGCTTGCAGAGCTTTTCACCTTCCAGAGGCCCCCTTAATTTGAGCTCCATCAGCAGTGACTGAGTGCTGGCAGTGCTGATGCACACTGGGCTCTGTGCAGTCACCCTGCTCTTCATGCAGAGGTCCTGGGGACCAGCCTGGAGGAGCTGCCAGGATGTGCAGGGCCCTGCAAAGGTTGAATGGGACTGAAACCAAACCAGGGACCTTCTGGTCAGGTCAGATTTAGGAGCTTACTGATGGTCACTATTTTAGGTAACACACAACATGGATTTTGTGATCAGAAGGTTAAAAAATGACTCTTTTTATTAGGGATAGTTCTCTTTTACATATAACTTTACACAGACCAATGTGATTGGTGAAACAAAGGCAAACCTCTCCACTCACACTGGTCAAACCAGAGGGCCATCAAGAAGAAATCCCTCCTGTCACACGGAATGAATAGCATAAATATTGTTACAAAAAAACATTCCATTATCTTTATTGCACTTCCCTGGGAAAGAACATCAGAAAACCAAAACATCAGGCCTGAAACCAGACTACAAATGACTTGTAGGAAAAACTGGGGTAGTGCTCGAGTCTTGGCAAGGGCACAGGTGACAGGGCAGGGGAATGGCTTGACACTGTCAGAGGGCAGGGCCAGGTTAGAGTGTAGGAAGAAATCTTGCTGGGGCTGCCCCTGGATCCCTGGAAGTGCCCAGGCCAGGCTGGACAGGGCTTGGAACAGGCTGGGATGGTGGAAAGTGTCCCTGCCACGGCAGGAGTTGGGGATGAGCTGTAAGGTCCCTTCCTGCCCACAGCAGTCTCAGGTGGTTCTCTGAAGCTGTACATGTTTACAAAATACCTGTGACATTGTGCCCTGGCTTTCTGAGTTTATCTGGAGTTCTGGGTGTTACTGTGACTGTCCTGCTCATGCAAACTGCTGAGCCAAGCTGTCAGAAGCAGAATTGAAGCTCCTTCTGTTGAAATCAGGACAGAATGGAGGGTGCCCAGAACTGGCTAAAAAGGGGCTGTAGAGGTGGGAGTGAAAAATGCATAAGTAGACTTGGAGCTGGAAAGGGGCTCAGAAGATCAGTAAAAAATGAAGTTTTTCTGAAGGTCAGGAGTCTCTGTTTGGGTGGATTTGAGAGTACTTTGCTCAGCTAAAGTGACTGGCAAGTAAGAGGGGGTGGTGGGGAAGGCAACCTGCCTTGTCAACACCAGAAGCAGGCAGAGAGAAAGGGACTTTCCACCGTGGAGTATTTGATATCTGCCTTCCCACTATCTTTAGTTACTGTTTCTATAGTTTTCTCAGTACATCTTGCATTTTGGAACCACATTGCTTAGCATTAGTTATCAGTATCAGTAAAATAAAATTTCAGTTGTCAGCTATGATAATACCTGCTAAAATTGGTTGTACTCTTTAAAGTGGGCTGTGACTGAGTAAAATATGAGCTGTGCATGCAGCTCAGTCTGCTTGCCTAGCTTGACACCAGGGTTGTGTTTTGCTTGATAGCTGTCTGTAATTAATAATATTTTTCATAGTTTTGTGTATTTCATAAACCATCTGTAACATCATGTAGTAAACTTAGGAGACAAATCTGTCTGGTAACCTTTTGAATTTCACATTGCAGTGTTAAAATTTCCTGAAGTACCTTGTACATGCATATATGCATTGATGTCTATTTGTACAGAACTTATCTGTATAATTTTTGCATTTAAAAGTAACGGTGTGTCTATGTATATGTAGTGTAGAATACACATATTTTATAGAATTCTTTACACTAAACTTGCTCAGTGATACTCTTTATTTCTGTTTGTGTTAATTATTGCATCAACCTATATACATTATGCCTATAACTAAGTTATTTTGAAATAAAACAACTTTTTTACTTTTTTTTTTCTTTCAGGCACATCTTATTTACCAATGACTTTTCATTTTGCATTAGCTTGCATGCTTACAGCATTTACAGTAATTGGCATGTAAGGAACACCAGTTAAACAGGCTCATACATATCCTTCCTGAATAATGCAGTGAGCTAAATGTGTTTGAAAATTTACGTGGTTTCATACTGGTAAATGAGATGTATTTGTGGATCATGTTGCTCCTATATAAGCTATGTTTAATTATAAATTTATAATAAATACATCACTGATCAAAAGATGTCCAGGTAATATAAATATTTTATGGAAGTACCAAAATTGTAAAATTGTTGAGGTGATAAAAATCACTCTGAATTTTTTTAGAGTTGTTAGACCACAAACTCCATGTCAGTTTGGCCTTCAGTTGGAGTAATATAATATTTTGACAAGGGACACCATTTTATAGAGTCCAAAGCCCAGATCTTTCACTTTTGTGCTTACAGCTCAGTTGAAGTTATTCCCCTTGAGGACCTGACCTCAAGTGCTAAATCTACCACTTCTGTCTTTTGCTAGGCCAAGAAGATGATGACAGTATAAGCCCATGCACTCACAGCAGCAGTTTCACATTTTTGATGAGCTCACACTCACGAGACATCTCCATATCCTGTAGTATTCAGCCAGGTGGACCAGACATTACATAGTCCATAGTGAGTAAAGAGTCCTACATTATATTAAACTCTCTCTCCATTTACTTTCTACAACTGTGATGAGTGGCTGGTGGTGTTGGGGTGGGGGTACAGTATTAGGGAATCTTCCTCATTGATTAATCCAACAAAATGCTTTCTTTTTGTTGTGTTCTTCTCCTATCCTCCCACATGTTCTGACAGTTTCATCCTGAAGTGGCCACCTAACAAAGACACCTTTATTCTAATATGCATCGTAGCCTGTTGTAAAATGAAAAAAAACTCTAAAGAAACTCCAGTGTATTCATTAAAAAATCATTTGTTTTTAGTTACTGTTGGCCATGATAATGGAGAGGTATTTATTTAGGAAAAAAACTAGCCAAAGTGAGCAAATAGCTCTCCAGATATAACATATGGGTATGAACAAAAGCTTAAAAGAATATTCTCCAAATATTTAAGCAGTATTTGTGAAGTATAATCACAGAACCTGATAGTAAAATGATAGATATTTGTGTTTGTTTCTTGTTACTAGCAAAATTCTTAATTATAGCACTTAATTATTCTTGTTATAGTACTTAAAAACCAAGGCTGATTGTAGTGAAAACATCTACCATGTAACAAATATGAACATTTGAGAGCTGTTGCTTCTGCATGACCAGGTCATGCAGCCTAATTTCAAATCCAGGTTATTCTTCTGGGGGGTTTGTGCTTGACACCCCACATTACTTTGTGTCCAAGGTGTTTTTAAATGCTGTAACAGCTCCAAAGCAGCAAAGCCAGTGGTATGGGTTCTCAATCCCAAACTCCCCACACAACTGATGGGATACCCAAGACTTAGGGGTCCATGCAGTGTCTCCTGTGAGCCAGATGGTGCTGCTGGGTGATGCCAGATGGACACAGAGTGCAATAGGTGCAGGGAGGGGAAAAATGGAGAGCTGATCATGTTGGAAAAGAGCTGAGCATGGTTAGTGAGGCCAGGGAAAATGCTGAGAAGTGGGAAATGTTCCTATCTGCAGCTCCTTGGATGTGGATGGCGTTTTTAGCTGAAGAGGTACGTGCTGGCCATTATAATTTACACAGACATGTAAAAGAACCTTTAAATAGTCACATCAGGGAGTTTCTGAAACAGGATTCCAGTTTGAGCATGGGCCAGGGGAGGTCAAGCACTTATCAAATTTTGAGAAGGAATTTCTACCCTTAAGAAAAATTACATCATGTGGCTTCCTAGCAGGTGACTCAACTCCCTGACTCAGGAGTTATCTTCCAGCTCTGCTTTCTTTCCAAGAAAAGTCAAAGTCACAGATGCTCTGGCATTCTCAGCTGCCAAAATCCCTGCAGTTGATAGGATTAACCAGCTAAATTTGTCCATGAAAAATAAGAAATGTGTGTTTTTTCAGCAACATTTGGTAATTCACATGTTACTACTATATTTGGTGATAGTGCTGCTTTTCCTAAACCTCGTGTTTTCTGGGGTTCTGTGTAAATTTGTGTGATAAAGGAATTATAGTTTGTATACTGTTTAAAAAAAAAAAAGTGCATAGGGCTCAAAGTTACCTTATTCAGGGGAAGGTTTATTAGAAATGCAGCTCACACAATGTACGATGAGGTGGAAAAAAGTAACAGAAGTGACCTCAGTGTATGCAGCCCATGTGCTTGCCATTTTTCCATTTTCTTAAGCATTTATGGACAATTGAACTTACACAGTGTGCAGCAAATAGGTAGTTTCCACCTCTTTCTGTGCAAGCTGTCAAATTTGTATATTTTTAAAATTATTAATAGTAAGTGCAGAGACAGAAAATTATATGTTTTGAAATTATACTAAATGTCAGCACTAGTAACTACACAGTGGCTCAAGACTGGTGCTTGCAGAATCAGCTCCTTAATTCCACTTTTCACTTATAAAGTCTGACTCCTAATTTACTTTTCAAGAACTCCTGTTTTGTTCAAAATTTAATTTTGGAGGTTAAATTTCAGTGAAGGGAAGCCTCAATGTTGCCTTTTTCCAGTGGAGTTTAGTCTTGTACATGGTTGTGGTTTACCCTTTAGTGCATGCACCAGTAAAATAATACAGTTTGCAAAGATTAACACAGTACCTGCACTAAAAATTAAACAACTTTAGGCCAAATAGATGGCTTATGGTTCTGTGCATGTAGGCATTATCATTACTGCCATGGGAAATAAATTGGGGTAAGATCCAGCTTCATTCTGCTTCATCTTCAAGATTCTGTGACAGCACATCTGCTAATATTCCTTCACTTGAAACTTTCTAGTGAGTAGGGACTCTAGGACTCTGCATTGAGTAAATAGGTATTTATAAACTTGTGAGTTTCCTATTAAGGATGCTTAAAGTTTCTCTTTGATGCCAGATCCTCTCCCAATTTCATTTTCCTTATAGCTGTCTGCAACTGTTGCTGTTCCAGCTGCATTAATTTATTCCTTCCCTTTATATTTTTATTGAGGATTGTCAGTAAACCAAAAACAAAATTGTCCTTTCTTGGTTAGGTAGCAGTACTTTTATTCCACCTATTTTATCAAATTTAAACCTTTCATGACACTCTTAAATAACCATTGTATTTTCCTGCCTGTCTTTTTGAGCATTCATTTCTATTAAGCAATCAGCTAAATAAGCATTTTAAACTTGCACCCAAGTTGCTTAGTGCAGTGCCACATGTACTTGATGTTTGATATGAACATAGAGAATTCTGTCCATGTTTTCATTATAATATCTGCATATATGGTTATTTTAGAAGTGAGGTGAGGAGCCATTTGTAGTGTGCTTGTATCAATATTTATGTAGGCATACAAACAGAAGGTTGAAATGCAGTTAGGAGAATAGGCAAGGATTAATTTTTGCTTTCTTTCTGGCCTTTTTAAATGAAGAAAACATGCTGGTGTTTGATTCTGTGATATCAGTTAATTTCAACCACTTCAGTGACTTAATCTAAAAAGGATAGAAGGATGAGTAGTAAGGAAAGATTATTAAAGCTAAATAAAAGTAGAATTAGTAGCAAGCAGTTTGGTCTGTGGTTATCTTAGCTGAATGTTACATGCTGATAGAATACAACACTGTGGACAAGAAATAGTCCTGGATGTTTTGCTCACTTGCTGCCTTCCTGCAGCTGACTCTTCCTGGAGGAAATGCTCTGCCAGCCCTGTTCTTCCAGTGTCACCTTTTGAACCATGTGCCTGGCTGCTCTTTGGGCAGCTCAGGACAGTTATAATCTAGTGATATGTGGAATTATTCACATTTCTGGATTTTAAAAGCATTTAAATGTGTACTATAGGGTTTCTGCATAAATATGTGTGAAATGATTGTTCCTTTCTGATCCCAACCTTTTGATTAATCAACTTTCCCTTGGGCAGTTGTGCAGAATTTGCCCTGTTGTGCAGCAGCAGAGCAAGCATTTAAGATTTTCCTTGTTAAGCTCAGTTAAAATACAAATTCAGGTTTTAGTAAGTGGCTTTTGAATAAATAAGCATGTAACATTATCCTCTGTGATCTCACTTTTCCCTTTTTTTCTTTTTTTGGGAAATACATCCCTTGATAGAAAGGGCTGCTCAGGCCTTTCAGGGGTTTTTTAATAACAATATAAGACACATTAAAGTGGAATGAAGTAATCTCCCATAGCAGAGGAGCAGAGTGACCTTTTAGCCATGTAAAATTTGATCAGGTGCCTGGATTAACACATGAATAGAAATAATTCTGGGTTGGTCTGGCATTTCTGGTTGAGAACACACCAAGTGGGCAGTGAAATGCCTGTTGCAGAAAGGGTTGGATATCATACAACACATGACAGATGTTGGACACCTTTATAGTGCCAGCCTAACTGCCATGTTTATTATAAATTAATTTTTAAAGGAATTTATAACATGTTGCTGTGATTGAAAATACATATAATCTCAGAAAAGAAGGTCCAATTAATTTAAAATCCACTGGAACTTCTCTAAGACAGTTCTGGGTGATGGATTACATAGCAGCTTGCAGCATGACAGTGCCTCTTTCTTATACCAACTTAATTTAGCATTATTGCATGAGAAAAAAATATGTTGATATTTTTTTATCAAATTCCCTTCTATCTCCAGCTACAACTTTTTTTTACCAGTACCACCTACAATCCATAATTTATTCTTTTGCTGGTAAAACTGATACTGTATTTTAAAACTATTAGCTATAAATTCTCACAGTCTCATTAATTGTGTTGTCTAATTGAAGGACCAAATATTGGTGAACTCAAGAATGGCACTGTAGTCCTAATCACTTCTGTAATGCTTTTAAACTCAGTGCAAACTAAATGATTACTCACTGAAAATATTAGTACAGAGAAAATACAGCGTGGGCAAATGTTATTCTGCTTTCCCTGAAGTATTCAGGTGACCTTATTATCTACCAACATGAAAAACTGCTGTTGGGAAAAGAAGGTCATTCAGACATCAAGGAAAAATCAGTCCTTGTCCTTTGCCATAGAGACTGCCAGGTATATATCAACTGCTCTATGGAGGAATCCCACAACTGATTTGCTTTGTGTGATATGGAGATAAAGTCCTCACAGATTTTCATTCCTGGGGATAGAAATAATTAGGTAGTTACACAGTAAGGTGATAATCAAAGCCAGTTTTGCAGCATAAAGCCTGATTTGTCAACAAAACCTATTCAGTTATTAATAGGGAATTCCACATATACATAAACTCATTGGAATATTCTGTGGAGCTGCAGATAGAAAATGAAGGTGTTTATTGATCAGAAGTGATTTTTCCCCTGGAGTCCGTGCCCTAACTGTAAAGTACAAGTGCTGACTGCCACACTCTGCTGATTGCAGATTTTTTTTGACAGCCAGGACCTGGCTCTTCCCTAATCCGTGTAGCTGCATTGTAGGAATTACAAAGCTTGTGTGACAGACCTGTTCTGTATTCCAAGAACTGCAACACACCTGTCATCAGATAGGAGCAAGAATGCCCAAGTCATCACTTTACTTGGGAAGCAGAACAGATGATTGAAATTATTTCTTACTACTAACTAATTCCCCTTTTAGCAGAGATAAGCTGCTTTGTTCAGCTGTAAATGAAACATTAGGGTATTAGCTGTCAAGGCAGAAGTATTGGAGGAGCTAAGATTTTTATCAGCAGTAGTAACATTCTGGGCAATAAATTGTTTTGTTGGGCAGAATACTATTCTCCAGAGGTACAGAGAAACAAAGCTCATTAAGGTAAATGCTTAAAGCACTGCAAAAAAGCAAAGACAAAGGCTTATTACCTTTGTTTTGGGGATAGATAAAACATTTGCACTTTTTCATCTCTGTGTAGCAGTGAAGAATTATGTGGTACTGTTATTAAAAAGATGCATTTGTAGGCTTGTAGAATGCTTTCTGAATATATCCAAGGGACAAATACATTCCTGAAATATCAACAGAGAGCTGTAGTAAGTGATGGCTTTTTGGAAATTGTTTTGTTGCCCTCTGGGTAAAATTAGGTATCTGCACATTGTCCTGTATTTAGCATTCATCAGATTAATAGACTTGCATTATTAAATGAATGTTTGAAATGGAGAAGGAGAAATGTTGAAGTTATACTAAGTTTTGGGTTTGTTTTTTTTTTTTTTACCAGTATATGTACCTAAATTAAATTCATAAGGGTTTATGGCACAGAGCATTAGGATGATGGGAGGAGAGAAACTCTTGATGGTAGGGACTGCAGCTAAAGAAAAATATTTGCAATGTTAGGAAGGAATTAGAGCTCTGTAAGCCAAGGATGGACATAAACTTGCTATCAGAAACAGTTAAATAGGATAGAAGGAAAATAGGTCAAAAGAATCTCTGTTTGTGAGCTAAAAAGCCTCCAAGTAGCCAGAGGCAGATCCTGTTTTCCATCATTACTTGTTTGAAGCAGCATTTTAGAAAACTGTAAAATAGAAGTTTCATACATAACACAAAGAACAAAGATGTGTAGCTGCAAAATTGCATGGGAGATTCTGTTAATAGCTGACATAAATGTCTTCAGAATTTTCTCTGTGCAACATTGAAGATTTGGAAACTCTGGGGCTTTGCAGTCCATCCTGTTACCTACAAAGAAGTCAAGAAAAGAGACTTTAGGAAGAACTGAGTAAAAATTAGAAGACAGCTGACCAAAGCATAAGTTATTTATTCATGTCTTTCTGTAGACAGTAAATTCTACACAGATAAAAACAAAAATTCTGAGTTCTGCTAGTTATTTTTATGTATTAGAGAAATATATATTCTAATTATATATAATATCTATATATAATATTATATGTATATGTGTGTTATTAATATTATTTATTGTATAGACAATATGAATAATAGACAGTGTTATTTAAATATGGCTGTCTCTGGGTCATTGTCCAATGATGGACAAATCTTCAGAATCAGTTTTCCCTTTCTGTAAAATAGATATATCAGCCCACCAGAATAGACTGAAATTACTGAAGTTTTTGTTTCCTCATTTGGGGGTAGTTGAGCAAAGTGTCAAGGTTTGGGGAGGGAGGATTCAGTGATGCTTTTACACTGTCTTACCTTGTTAGCTACAAACAACACCCATACTTCATGCAAGTGCTTTATATGCACCTGCCAAGAAGATAAACTTGATTTTAAAATTCAGATTTAACCTGGAGTGTTTTCATTTGAAGAATGTGACCCCCCTGTGTGCTGGCCTGTCCCTGGAGCAGCAGGAACCTCTGGGCTCTTGTTTTCCTCCGAGTGCTGCAGCAAAGCAAACCAGCCTGCCTTGCCTGCCTGCTTTCCCCTCTGAAAGTGCTGCCAAGGCAGAGCTCCTGCACTCCTGCTGCAGTTGAATGGGAACACAAGAAGTTCCCAAGGTAAACTCTGAAGACCAAAATATCAGGGCTTCTTGCTTCTAGTGAAATCTTTACTCTGCTTTCTTTCTCTTTGGGGAAATCTGTTTTCTTTGATGTCTCAGGAGATAGATGCCAGGTTTTACATATGGGGCTCTAATTTAGTTCATGCATCCTGCAGACCAATCAGTCTGAAGCAATTTAAGTAATCTTTGCAAATGTTGACTGCACCATATACTTTTTTCCTTTCTTTGTGAAATAGGATTACTAGAGAGAACATACTGTGTAAGTGGAGTGGGCTATTGCTGGTTTTATTAAAAAAGACTGGAATATTCTGCACTATGGACTCATCCCCAGGGTACTCTCTCATAGCTATCCATAAGCTAAAAACCCCCAGATTTTCAACCACCATGATCAGCAAACAAACAAGAACTGGACTTTGGTGATCTAAATAGTGTGGATTGGCTTTGAGGTGCTGCATACAGGTCCAAACACCCCCTGTGCATTCATCCCAGCTGAGCTGTGACAAACACCCAGGGTGAGTGGAGAGCACCTCGAGGAACCTGTAGGGATCACATCCAGCCATTTGCATTAGGTGAGCAGGTTGAGGTTTTTTGTGGTTTATACCCCATTTTTCCTAAGCAGCTGGTTTTCAGGGTTCTACACCAATATTGAAGAGGATTGGTGGGAAGATGAGTTCACAGAGCTCTTGTGAAGAGGCCAATCATAAGCTGATTACCTGAAGTACTTTAAGTGATTTGGGCCTGGAAGATATCAGTTATTGTTACATCTTGTTGTTTTATATTAATAAAAAGATCAACCTAGACAAAAAACATAGTCCTGATTCCAAGAGATAAGCTGGAAAGGTCTACTCTAATTTTTAATTGATATTCTGAAGTAATTTTAGTCATGCTTTCATCTTGTTTCAAAGCATAAATTTAGTTTTAAATGCACACTTATTTTGGAGTAATGATGGACAATTACTGCAATATTCAGAGACCTGGAATAATTTGTGTATTTACAAGTGGCTTGTTTTTATTTAACATCTAGTTAAGCTTTGAGTGTGTTACTGCCATGAATCACCCGGAGAAAAAAAAGAAAATTTAAAAATAACCCAAATAACAGAAAAAAAAAAAGTTGAAATATTTCTTTGTTCTTGTTTACTTTAGAAGCTTATGGAGAAGCTTGAAAGTGGATAGAGCTCCGAAAAAATACCAAAGTTTGTTGTTGTTGTTGTTAAAGTGGAAGAGGAAAGTTTTCTGCAGTGCTTCAGAAGTGTCAGGCTAACGGGGTACAAGGTGCTGATCTGAGAGAAACTTCACCAGGCTCACTTTGTACTGACAGGTCGAAGCCAAATCCAGCCTTCCCTGACTGTGTCACTCTGACTATGCAAGATCAGGGGTTTGTGTCTTCTCCCAGCTCTGTGAAAGCCAGCACATCCCCTGGTCTGTGTGTGTGTTGGATAGAACACTGCCTATGGCTCATTTGCACAGATTTGTGCTGCAGGTAATCCAGCCACTTACTCCAGCTCTGAAGTGTGTGCTTAAACAAAACTGTGAGTTTTGGATATTTGTGAAACAAGAATCAGAAACAAAAGAGGCCAAAAATATCTCATGCATAGATCTATCCTGGCCACATAGCAGCATCTTTAATTTACAATTTCTGTTGCTGTGCTGATTTTTGACATTGCTCAGAATCAATTAAAACTAATGTGAGTGTAGTGCAGAGTGTTGGCACCTGACTGTGCTGGAAAGGGTTGTGGTACAAGACTAGAATTTTCTGTTTAGGACATGAGTGCAGTTGTCTTTTGTTTCAGCAGCAAGAAACAGAGAGAGTGAAGTTAAGAAAATTATACTCTTGTCAGAAAACTTGAAGTGGCAGGGACTTTCATGGTCTCTGCCTCAGTCAGTGAACAGTTTGTGCTGTGCTTTGTCAAATTGCTTACTGCAATATTTACTGGTGAAGTGTGGGGTGTTTTATACTCCCTGACCCCCATCTTTTCATCTGTGCAGTGTTACCTTTTCATGTCAGCCCTTTGCCTTAACTGCCCAGGTGAGCATCTCACAGCTGCAGTGATTACTGGAGAAAGCAGGAGTGGTACTTAGCTGAGAAATCCTTGGCTGCTGCAGGGCCCAGGAATTGCAGATTGTTCCTGGGTCCTGCAGGTTTGATACTCTGGAATTTAACCCATTGCCTGACTTTCCATGCCTTGAAGGGATTTTTTTTTCAAGTCCTCTCTCTGTGTTCTTTATTCGTTTATATTCTTTGCATGATTTTCTTTTCAATGAAAAATCATCATTTTTCCTGTGTCAGTGGTTTATTTTTTCATTTGTACTGTGGTTTAGAGTCCTCACTTGGCTAGCCAGGAGAGACAATAATGGAGGAGTAGTACTGAAAAAACTGTGATGTTGTTCTGTTCATGGCTTCTGGATAAATCCCTGAATTACTGTATTGAAGTTGCTTGAAATTTTACAGTCTCTGCTGAAGGGAAAACTAGGAGAATCTATCAGCAGTGCACAGTGGATGGGCCACATTCCTCAAATAATCCAGTCAATTAAAAATTGATTTTTGTTCTAGGCAGCATGGTGGTAATGTAGTGGGGAGACAGTGTATGCATTACCAACAGAGCTCACATCAGTTAAGTGATATTTAGGTGATCTTCTGTCATGGGAGAAAGCAGTGCAGTTGATGATCTTTGCTACTGAAGAAGCTAAATTGAAGTGTCAGATACCAGAATTGCATTTTATTTCTAATATGTTGGCCTGCCAGCCTGGGAGAAGCTATGTGAAGTCTGCGAATACAAAGGGACAAAAGTGCTAAATCTAGCAGAAACGGAATGGTTTGGGGAAGATGCTATAACATGGCTTTTAGAGCCTCTAAATGCATTTAAAGCATTGAGTCTTGTACTTCAGCAGCTGTACCTTTTGTCTACTACCTTTCTCCCTTTTTCTGGCAGCAGCTCTAAAGTAAATGAAAGATATGCATGATCTAAATTGCAACAGTCTTTTTTTTTATTATTTATTTTTAAATACCTCTCAAAGTAGTTGAAGTGAGAACAAAAACAGGCCCAAATCTATTATTTCAATCCAATTGAAAAATGCATTTCCCTCAGATGTGTACAATTCTGAGCTGCAGAATTTAAAGAGGTGTTTTTCTATTATCAGAAATGTGGAAATGTGCAGTCATGAAGATGGGGCTCTATCTGTGAGCCTGCAGTATGAGACACAAGGCTGAAAACAGCCTGCTCTTGTCTTGAGCCATGACAGCATCTATTGCCAAAGACAGCTTTGCAAACCTTCCAACAGAATAGAAAACATGCAGGAAGTTTTACTTCAGGTTCTGAGTAACCACAGGATGCTGAAATCACATCTGCTCTTGGTTATGAAACATCCCAACTTGACACTAAAGGTGTAACTTAGATTTTTTTATTATTTTTTAACATGATGGAGGATTTTCCTTTTCTTTCAAAAGCAGTTGTAGAATATCCTGGTGCATCTGTGCTTCACCCAAAAGGTGCCTGCAGTTCCCTGGCAGGTTGAGTGATCCCTACACTCAGGACCTCTTGGAAGTTCAGTTCCTTAATCACTGCCAAGCCCTTCATAGTGCTCAGGAGAAAGGCATTGGAGAAATGGAAAGCAGGCTTGTTCTTTCAAGTCTAGGTCCTTATTTAAAGTTTAGATCCTAATTTTTGAATGGATACTGTTACTTCTATGCTTAATTGCTTTCCATCTAACCTCTGTGTCATGGTGATATTTTAGTAACATACTAACATGCTCCTCACCTTGGCTTAGCTTCCAGCCTGCAGCATTCTGTCTGTTTGTAAAATGAGTGTATCAGAGACAGGCTGGAACGATGGGCAGTGAGCTGTGAGGTATTTCACATCTGCTAAGTAATCCCACACTCCATTTCTGAACGTTGCTTGACAAAAATGTTTGACATCTCACAACCAATTTGCAAAGGAGATAGTGCACTTCCAAACATAAGAATTTAAAATTGTTTTCAGTAGAATAGATTGGTACCCCCCCCCCAAAAAAAAAACCAAAAAACTGGCCATCAGTACCATTATTTCATAGCATCATGTTTAATTTTAACCTATGTTTTAATAAGTTAAAAATCATCCATAAAAGATAATTTCACCTTTCACGTGTGTCAGAAGATTTCTTCATTAATTTATTACTAGGCTATATTAAGAGAAAATAAATCACAAATTCTCTTTAAATGTTTTTCTTGGGGTAAAATGCTGCTGGGTTTTAGTGCTTTGATAGGGGAACAAAGATAAAGAAAAACAAGAAATGTGTTTCTGGGCCTCAGAACTCTTCAGCATGATTTGAATACACGTGGCTGACTGTGATAAGTACGTTGGGCTCCCTTCTGTTAATTACAGTATTTCTAATGAGACTAATTTGACAGCCCCTGTGTCATTTTATTCATATTATGCTGAACACTTCGTGTGCTATCACTTGGAGGAGCAGCCTCCTCCCCCCCATGTGAAGTTTTTGATGGATTATAATTTCAGGAGGTCTGTGCCACAGCAGATACTTGTTCTCTCTTCAGTTGGAATGACTTCTGTCTGTTAATGACCAAATGGACAAACTTTTCCCAGGCATTGACAGAGAAAGTGCAAAATGGAGTCAGACACTTTCTCTTAAAATGTCTTTTTCGACCATGTGCCTTATTTAATTGTATTTTTTGGTGTAGAGATGACAGTTTCTTCGATTTGTTGCTGTGAGTGACAGTTAACTTATTGTAAACATGTTTTTTTTTTATTTTATTTTCTCTGGGTTGCATCTAGTAGAAGACGTTTTTAGGTTTTTTTGTTCTTTTTTCCTTATAATAGTGCAAAACAAGCTGACTACTAATCTCAAGATCAAAGCTAGATATTCTAATTATCGTAATATGGAATTTGATTTTATAAAAATACTCACTGATGTTTTGTGGAACCCAAGAAACTGTTTCCTCTTCACTTGAAGTTTGCATTTTGTGAACAGTTCAAGTAACTTCTTCAGAGGCATTTAGACAAAAAGTCCAGGAGTTGCCATAACTTTTCTTTTACAATATTATTGTAGTTTTATCCAAACTCCACCAGGTGTTGCCAAAGAACATACAGCCAAGGCAAAGTTTACAGCTGAAGTGGAAGTTGCTCAGAACAGGAGTGTGCATTTTCATGAACACAGCCATTAAAACCTTTTTCTGAAGCAAGCGAACCTTCCCTACAGATTTAAGAGCATTCCTCTCTTCCTTGTAACTAAACATCAGGAGTTAAACAATTTGGTACAAAGTTGCATTGTTTATGTGGGTATCACATTCTTATCATTCTTTTTTTTTTTTTTTTCTTATGAAAGGAAGATGCAGGCTATACATGAATTATATGCTCATTTAACCATTAGTTACAGACTACTGTAAATATTCAATTATGTTGCTGTCTTAATTTTGGGAGATGGGGTGTCCTTTTAGTGACATGTTCAAATTACTAACATTTTGTGTATTCGGTGGGCTTGGGATTTTTTCATTCCACTAAGCCAAGTTGCTATAGACACTTTATTCCTACCACCTTTGGTAAAGGTATTTCTTCCCTTTGTTTGCTTTCTCTCTTGCTGAGTCAGGAGTTTCGCAGCTCACCAATCAGTTCTGTTTCAGGGTTTGTCTCATTCTGGGAAGAAAAAGTGCTTCCAAAAGCCAAGGTTTGCTTGAGGCAATAAGAGCCCCAAACTTGTGGCTGATGACAACAGTGCAGTGCAAAATGCTCCGGCAAGCAGCGCTCGGTGGCAGCAGGAATCACTGCTGAGCCTTGGCGCAGAGCACTTTGCATCCCGCCTCCCTGGTGAGTCCAGCCATTGTGCTTATGGCATTGAGAAGCAATGTGCATTTTAATTGCTCTTCTTGTTTCTGAACTGTTGCTCGACTGTTGCTGTGGTTGAAGTGCAAAAGGCTGGATCGTGGGCGGTACTGGTTGCCAGAAAAGGTGTAACTGCTCGTGATGGTGATGCAAAAAATCTGTGTTAGGTACTGCACTGAGGCAGGACCTTTGAGGGAATCACCTCTAGCAGGTAATTGGGAATCTCTAGAATGGCAGCTTTACATCCTATAAATGCTGTGATGTTTTCTTTTGTGCTTTAATTAAGGCTTTCGCTTTGTTGTTGTGCACAAATGTTTTCTGTTTGAATGTTTATTGAATGTTCAATAGCAACAAGGAAACCAGGATTCTTTGGGTTGTCTGGCATAATCAGTGTGGGCTGCAAAGATAAAGGTGCTTAGGGGAGAAGGAAGGAAAAATCTGAAGTGTTGCAGTTACTTGAAGAAAACCTGTTCAGAAATGTCCCTGTAGCCAAGACTGCACAAAGGAACTCGTTGCTCATAAGAAATCCAGGGCAGTGACTTCACCTGGTGGTATTTAATTAATTATTTATTGAGCATTATGTTTGCTTTCCCTTGGGATACCATCTCCCTGCTTCCACCCAGAAGTGTCAACTAATGATTTGGATATAGAATATTTTAATTACTTCAGATCTCAGTAGATGTTAGTAGGTAGGTAATTTGCTCTGTTTCATAACTATATGAGTACAGTTTATGAAAACTCAGTATTGCTGTAGCTTTCCCAGGATCCCATTTTATCCTCCTCCCAATGCACTTGACAAAGAGGGTGGAAAGGAAGAAGAGGAAATACAAATTATCCTGTGGAGGTGAGGCTGGATTGGTGTTTAAGCTGGTAGGTGTAACACAGATGCTGTGATCAGGTGCTGAGCACCAAATACTCACAGCCCTGGTGCCAGTCTGAGCAAAGGAACCAGAGCCTGAGCAGTTCTCTGATGTGGTCTTATCAGTTGGAGTATAATGTAAATCCTGTTATAGCAGCTTTGTCCGATCTGCCTGTAGCTTTGTTCTGAACCTTTCAGAAACAGTTCACTGAAGCAGAAAGAACCCTGTGAATTGATATTATAAACCTGCATGGTTGCTTTAGTCATTGTTGAAGCAACAGAATATAACAGAAGTATTTATTTTAGTGGATTGAGGATATGTTTTGGGTTTTTTTTTTTCCTATCAACATGAGTGGAGAAAAAATGTTCTGAATGCAAAAGAGGAAAAGCTAATGCTCTAATCATATCCATACCCGCTCGGAGCACAATCCTATTGAAAGATAATGCAGAACACCATATGTTTAAATTATTTTACACATTCAAAGAGATTTTTAAAATCCCAAAGTGTTGTTATTTCCTGCTGATGTAGAAAAAATATCAGGTGATGCTATTATAATCAGGAAATAATAGTCCTGTGAAAGAGAAGCTTCTCATAATGCACTTAGTCTTTGCAGACAACTGTATTTTTCTAAGCACCACCTACCTGCTCTCTTTGGGGCTGAGATGAGCCTTGACAATTCCAGATTGCATTGTATTCACTCTCTTGCTGGTGGGCATTTCTTACTGAAGTTCAAGACGTGAAATTTCTCTTTAGTCTCACTGCTTTGATATGGTATTTGCCTAATAATCAAACAAATTAAAGTGTGGAAAAAAAATGATAAAACTGCAATATCTGAAAATGAAGAGGTTGAAACAGTAAATTGAGTTCCTTGTAATAATGCTGTGGTGCTGTGTTGACCCTTATTCTTGAAAATCAGTTTTTATGTTGTGCATCAATAAGATGTGCGCTATTTGAACTTTTCAGGTGTCATGTAATCTAAAAATTCAGTCATTATTCTTGAAGATCTTCTGCAGAGTTTTAATTAACATTAGTGCATTATGCAGATATGGAATCCCAGCTCTATTGGTAGATGTTTGTATGTGCTATCAATGACGTTCTGCTTCTTAAGACACATTTTCTCTTGTGTGAAACAGTTACAAAGTGAGTTCCATTACAACTAAAGAGTTTTTTAAATAGAACACACTCTAAGATGAGAGTTATTTAAGATAGAAATATTTTTGTGTACTGCTGTGAAAATTTCACTGCTTCTTTCCGTGTAGTGTAAGGAGTTTCACACTAAACAAATCAGAATAAGTTTGGGTAGATAGAGAGCAAAGTCTGAGCAGTTTTAGTAGGTGATGTAATGGATGCAGGTGCCTTATGGGGTGAAAAGTGAAAGGGTGTTTTGTTTTTCTTTCTTTTTTTGATTTTCCCTTCCAGGTAGAATAGTAAGAAAGGACATTTCCTTTGTGCTAATTTCACATGTTTCAACAATTTTCGAGTGCTCCTGATTTTCCATATGTACCTGAGTTTCTCTTAACATAGCAAATATTTGATGACCTTTCACAGGATGAGCAGTGCTGTTCATCCTTGGTAAAGAGCTTGGGGGCTTCAGGGAGTCTTGAAACAGTTGGCAGTGCAGTTTTAAGGTGGGTAACACACAGTCAAGTGTCAATCGTGGATGGGCATTGTTTACTTCTTTCTCACTTCAGATTCCAGCTACATAAATCTGACAGTTGGAAATGCAGTAAAATATAAAGAGGAATAAATGGAGTTATTTTTTCAGATGGCTATTTTCTTTCTGTGTCCCCACACCTTTTATCAGTCCAGATGTTTTGCCCATTGACCATGAGATGCTTGCATCTCTAGGTGATGAGAACATACATGTTTGTATTAGCAAGATGAATGTTTAACTGATTTAGTAGCCAGGTCGTCTCTCTCAGATCACAGTAAATATTTGCATTGATTAGAAGGAAAAACAAGACCTGTTTGCAAGGCCAGGAAGTTGTATTGTCTCAAGGTGCTGCTTTTCCCCCCCACCCCCATTTTACATGGGTTTTATTATTATACTTTTTTTCTTCCAAAATAAATTTTAAACATTTCTGAATGGTTTATGGAAAAATAAGGTATGTATGTAGTGTTATGTTTTCATATTTATATATCTATATATCTCTTAATATTTGTGGAATTCCTTGAAGATCTGTTTTGTATTAAATTTTCAGTCTGAAACAATTCCTCCCATTTTGTACTCTATAGGACTGTAATATTTGTCCAATGATGAGCTGCATTCAGCATTTTGTTAACTGAAATGGGAAGTGACAGACTGACTGAAAGAAAATGTCCATGTCAGAGAAACAGATATTACTTCTTTCTCACAGATTACTGAGTGCCTGGACACTGAAGACTCTCAGATTGCAGATGCATTAAGGTTTCATATTGATCCATGTTAGCCTAATTTGATCAGAAGAGTAACTTCTGTATCATGTTATTTTCTTCTGTAGTATTTGATTGAGATGGTCAAACACTGAGAGTGTTGTGCAGGAAAAGGAGAGTTTGGAAAGGAGAGACATTTGAAAAAAATAATACAGATTTGTTGGATAAATTCCATTTGCATTGATTTTCACTAGGGATATATATCTTTTGATGGCAGCTGTCTTCAAAATAATAGCCTAATGGATAATACTCTGCTACATAGTTTTGTATTTTTATTACTTCTTTTCACTGATATTTGTAGAATAATTTAATCATTGAAGTTGGTCAGTACCTGCCCACTCAGCAAAGATATTCTTCTTTATTGTATTGTCAGTGGGGTTTTTTGGCAGAGCAGAAGGAAGCCATAGTTGTTATGCAAGAATATGAAGTTGGAAAATGCTTGAAGAACTACAAAATGGGTGTGACAAAGTATCACTTGTTTCCTAGCCTCGCAAAAGTAGGTCTGGAGTACAGGGAGTGCTGCATGCTCAGGACCACGGGCTGTGCCTGCCCTGCAGCTGGGGTTTGGCAGGAGGTGACATGCCACAGCACAGTCCTGGTGCTGCTCTGGGGAGCCCCTGCCCTGGGGGCTTTGCTTCCTTGCTGCAGCAAAGGATGGAGGCAAGGGATGACAAAGCACTGTGAGATGATCACAGTTTCAGAGGTTCCCTCTTGGCATCATTGTGCAAGGACCAGGAGCCAAGAGGAGGCAGCATGGGCTGGTGGCTCAGAGGCTCCTGCTCAGGAGCAGGGCTGGCAGGGAGCTGCTGGCTGACCAGCTCTTCTCCAGATTCCTCTCAGAGGTTCCTGCTCAGGAGCAGGGCTGGCAGGGGGCTGCTGGCTGACCAGCCCTTCTCCAGCTCCCACCTTCCTGGAGACACGTAGCTACTCAGCTCACTGCAATCCCTCTCCCAGGTTTTCCTGAGGAGCTATGTCCTTCTCTCCCTTTTCCACAGTCCTAGCAGAGAGCTTACTTTTATAGAGTCACCCCTTTAGGGACATCCAGCTTGCTTAAGGTGAAAAAAGTCCAGTGGGATTTTTCTTGCCAATCTTGTGTAAAGGACACACGATTTGAAAATTATGTTGTCTAAAAGTATAATATTAAAACATCAGAAGCCATTAGCTTGCTGTCATTGCCTGGCAAAGATCCTAATTTTGGTACCAATCTTAGTATTGGATGTCTTCTGTCCAGTCAAATAAAAATAGCACAAAACCCATCCATTTTGTTCAAACTGAAAAAAGACTGGATGTGCAGTAACATGGTAGAAGCCTTAGTGAGACAGGATAGTTATCACATGGTGTCATCACATCATTTGCAGAGCAGTTATTAGTTTTATTTTTCCTTGCGTTTATGGCTCAAGACAGGAAAAATGTAGTATATTGCTTTCCCTTTTTCTTTTTTTACTCAGGAGATTGCATGCTTTCTCAAGAGTGCATTTGTTAGTCTCACTGTCATATTTATATTAAAGACATAACCGAATCCTACTGCACTATCAATTGCTTTTCATTACCCTTGTCTTTGCTTGCAAAGGTCATCACCTCACATGTGAATCAAATTTGGAAAAGAGTATTTTCTTTAGAAGCCCAATTGAAGTCGAAATTTCAAGGCAGTGCGGTTTTAGCAAGTTGTTGTAACATCTTCCTGAGCTTCCTTTTAACAGAAAAAGTTCATTCAGCACCTTTGTGTGGGCAGATTGCATTCTCCCCTGTCAGAGTTGCCTTACTTTTGTTTTGTTTCACATTTGAATAATACATTTGATTACCATGGCAAATGTTGCAGCGTATGCACGCCTGACTGTAGTGCCTAATTAACTGATGATAACAAGGCAGGATTGCCCTCTTCTCTTTCATAAGCAATCATATACATGACAGTTCTTTTATCTTTCTTCAAAATTGACTTGCTCTCCTGACCCTTAAGCAGCTCCTGTTTTGTGTGTTTACCTCTGATGTCTTTGCAAGACTGTTAATTTTCTGTGGCATATCCTATCTAGTTGTAATTAACACATCGAACAGCAAAGAAATAGTTCTGCTTGCAGATGCCTAATGGAGGAGTGCTTCCTTCCAGTCATCCTACAGCTTCATTCCACTGATTTCCATTGACCTGCAAGGATTTGGGGTTGGGCTTTGGTTGTTTGGTTTGGTTTTTTTTGAGAACAGCCACAGTGGTATAGTCCTATGTAGGTAGAGAAAACAAACTAAAACATCAGTTTGTGTACAAAAAATAGTTTAGCTCCACATATAAACTTAGAGGCAGTCACAGGTCAGTTTGGTAAAGGTCTGAATTTAGCAAAGTTGAATTGGAGATAAACAGTGCTGTCATCTTGCATGTATTTAATCCTGAAGAAAGGCCTGTTCTTATAATTAGAAGCTTCAAGAAGCACTTGACCTATTTTAGGGAAGCATTGAAGTCGCATGTACATAAAGCAAATATTTTCCACCATTGTATCTTTAACTGAACTTCGATTTCAAACAGAAGAAACCAGGAGTTTTATTTACCCTTTTACAGCTAGACTGAGAATAAAGCCATAATGAATCCAAGTTCAAAGAGAGGAAGGTAGAGGAGGAAAGGTTGGTAGTTACAGCAATAAAAACAGGGGCAAAAAGAACAGCTTTTCTGAAGGACTCAGGCTGGAATAATAATGATAGAATTGTCTAAATCGATATATCTCTTGTCAGCCTCACGTCTGATGTTTGAATCAGTCAGGCCTTTTCTGCAAGAGCTTTCCTCAGGAATATTGAATTATTTATTATTTGTATCTTTTTTTCCTTCTCTTTCTGATGATTTTTTTCTTTTTTTTTTCTTTTTTTTCCTAACTTAGTAAAATTTGTTTTTTATGCTGCCAGGTTCAATGTTGTCTGCTGTTTGATAAATAGCAGTAATTGGGTGTATAGCAGAAGTCATGTAAAAATGTATGACTTCAATTACATCTGGAACAATTTTTTCTTTATATTGATCTTTTTTTTTTCTGTGTAAGATCTGCTCTTCATAGCCTCCAGTGCTGAGTTTTTAAAGAATTACTCTATGTCCATATGTTGGCATGCACTTTTGAACCCATGCATATTTTTTTTAAAAAATGGAGTGCTGTCTCGAATCAGTTCTGCCTGAGCAGTAAGTGAAAAATTAGAGTCATTCAAATAGTGAAATATTCATATTGTATTCTAGTCAGATGAAGGATTGCATTACTTTAAAATTACAATGCCTACTTACAATCCCTGTTTCTCTTGTCTGAGATAATGAAATGAGGGTTCTGGCCAATTAATGAAAACATCATTTATTAGCAATTATAATCCAGATAAAATTAAAATGTGTGTTTTGAAAGTCATGTGGTGAAGTGCTCTCATTTAAACCTGCAGTTGTACACCATAGTGTTTAGCTTTGTAAATATTATCAAAGGTGCCAATGTAATAGAAATGTACCAGCTGTAATTCCGAATATCAAGTCAGAATTCTCATTGCGTTCCAGCCGTGATGTTTTTAAATTGTTTTTCCTCTCTACGTCAGGGCATGAGGTGATAAATAACTTGATCCAAATGTTTGATGCTGATTTATGGTAAAATGGGTGAGTGTATTTGCTCTGAAATGTCTTCATAGGTCAGGATAAAACATGGGCTGAATTTCCCGTTTGGCCTGGCCTTGTGGTTTGCCCTGGCGTGGGGTGATGGACTGGGTGGAAATTGAGGTCTGAGTTCAGGCTGGAACAGAGTGCAAGGCTGTCAGCACTGGGATTCTGCATAGGATACTGCTGAGTTCTCTTATCCATGTTGGCTTTCATTGTGTGCATTTTTGAGGGAATTGCAGTGGAGTATGGCGTTGTCCTTATTAAATATCTTTTCTGTTCATTATGTAAGTCTTTGCTTTGTGTGCTTCATGCTTCAAACTCTTTTAAAGTGAGATTCAAAGCAAAGGGTTATATAAACAGTCATATTTATGCCATCCAGTGGTGGATCAAAGGGAATATTTCTCACAATTGTGGTTAATTTATGTCATTTGAAAATGTAATTACCTCATGATTACTGCCTGCTTTATGCAGCCCCACTCTGTGGTTTTCAAAGCAGTCATGGTCTAGGCTGGTAGTGGACAGGAGTGCTAAACAGCTGTAATCTGAACCCTGCAGCTCTTACTCTGCTCTGTGCCCTGCTGTCAGTGCAGGCAGAGGGTAACTGAGAGCAGAAATCGCAGATTTTCCTTCAGTAGCTGTGATAATTCAGTGTCTTGGTAGAGATTCTCCTGCTTGGAGTGCAGCTAATTCTCAGGCTGTTAATACGTGGCTCTTTCAGAACGTGTATATTGGCAGAGAAATATCTTCTGTGTCTCTAAAGTAGTTGGTTTAGGAAACCCTAACTTTAAAATAACCTTTCAGGAGCAGCTGTGTAATGCAATTTATTTAAAGACTGTCAATAAACACTTGAATCATTATGTAGATGATCAGATGAAGCTGAGGTTAAATAGATAAAAAAGAGTTGGGTGATGTTTTTACCCAAAGTCTTGTTTAAGCCTCACTAGTCTGTTTTTTCCTGTAGCAGTTTGACAAAATTGCCTTTCCTACCAGCAGCCTGTTAGGTGCTGTGCACAGAAACAAAACCCTATTGTTTTAGATTTTCTTTCATATCGTGTAGGTGTCTATGCCATACCACCCACACAGGAAAGCAAGTGAGCTGTGAAATATATTCATTGTTAGAGTA
This sequence comes from Sitta europaea, assembly GCA_013400255.1. Lineage (NCBI taxonomy): Eukaryota > Metazoa > Chordata > Aves > Passeriformes > Sittidae > Sitta > Sitta europaea. Next base: position 1,219,049 of record VXBS01005740.1, read on the forward strand.
CAGGGGAAATGGAGGCAAGCAATCGGCAGTAATAATGTACGACAGCAAGGGGAGGCTGCCAACATTACCTGCATTATTTCGGTTGCCTTTTTCATTATAGGTTCGGGAAATAGGCAGCAATTCGATTATGGCATGATTTGGGGTGGAATTGCTTGCCGTTCACTGACCCTGTCACAAGGGGATCAAATGAGAAGTCAGCTCAAATAAAGTTTATAGTGTATTAACTGGACCAAGCATTGCCTAGCCTGGGAGCATGATTTTTCATCTTCCAGGGTTTTGTAACTGCTTCTCAGATATATTTGTACCTTAAGGCGAGGGGGGAGGGGGAGAGGGGAGGAAAAAAAAANGGAGAGGGGAGGAAAAAAAAAAAAAAAAAAGAAAAAAAGAAGGATTGGCTGAGATGTATAGGAATGAGCTCGTTGGCCAATAGTGAGCATTCCCCTCCCCTCCCATGTGCAAATCTCAGCTCCTCTCTAGCTTGTGAGAAGCAGCATGATTAATAACACTGAGGGAACCTGCCTGTTGGATTATTAATTTTCCATCCTTTTTCCCTTCCCTTACGCATACCCCTGACGCTTTGCCTTTTTTTAAAGAAAGCTTTTCTTTTTCTTACCCCCCCTCTTTTTTCTTTCTTCTTTTTTTTTTTCTTTTTCCTTTTTTCTTTCTTATTTTTTTTTTGTTTCCTTCCCATGGAGCTAACCACTAGCCACTAATATTCTCGTGGCTACCCAACCCTGCAAGGGCTTACTTCACAGTGGGGTGAGTTTGTATATTAAAATAGGGGATTCTGCAACGAAGCAGCAACAACAGAAAGGAAAAAAAGAAAAAGAAAAAAAAAAAAAAAGAAAGAAAGAAAGGAAATCATCCCTGAGTTGCTTGATTACAATATAGTTGCCTTTAGCTACTACAGCTAAAACTAGAGTTAATGCTGACCTGGAAGGCAAGAACTGTGTTGCAGCGTCTGCCTGTTAGTTTAGAGAGCACTGCACCGCACGGGCAGGCAAACATCGCCTCTCCTTATTCCAGCTCATTAAAACCGGCCCTTTAGAAACCTTGATTGCGTAGGGAGGGAGCAAACGGAGAGAAAATGAGGGCTACCGGCAGGTAATTGCACGAGCTGCGGGGTTCGGTTGGTGATGCTCGTGGAGGTTTCGTGCCTGTTTTTTGGTGTTTTTCCCGGGGCGGGTGCGCTGCCCTGCCGTGCCCGGGCCAGGGGCGTGCGCCGCTCCCTCCGAGCCCGCTCCTGGCTCGGGTCACTTCTGCCAAGTTGCCGTGTTATAATACTGTGCCATGCGTTTTGTTCTTTCAAATTCAAATAGCAGCGTGAAGACATGTTCTTTTGTTAACTCCCAGTGAAATGCCACGAATTTCTGGCGTAGAAACACATTAGAGAATATCTGAAACTTCGCAGTTGAAGTGTTGGTAAACTAGCACCAAATAATTGTATAAATATGTATGTGCACGTACATGTTTATATATGGTATAAATAGTAGTTCTGGTAGTTCTGTTTGGGAAAGGAGCAGACGAGAGACAATGCATCAAGAAAACACTCTTCTTGTGGTTTTTGCTGAAGGTAGGATGGGTTGCTGTACTTTTTAACCTATTCAGTACTTTTCAAGTGATAAGGAAAGAAGAATAATATAGCTATAGAGCTATTTTGGAGTTATATAGCATGCATTGCAACTGGTTTTAATTTAAACTTCTATTTAAAAATAAAATGTGTATTCATGGTTTCCTGTTTTAAAAGCACTGATGCAGAAAAGACAAAAGATTTCTTGCCTAATACCAACATAGACAGCACAAATACAGGCATTAAGCACATTCTTAGAATAATGTCTCAAGGTGGAAGGGTGCCATACGAATCAATGAGTCCAAATCCCATATAGGTGTTGAAAATCCATATATGTCATGTCTTCTAGGGTTTAGCTGAAAGGAATTATTTTATAAACTTAAGGTATTCTTTTTCTTGGCAGTCTTTGCAAGTGTGTGCTGTAAGGGAGCTGGTAGAACAGCCTCAGTATTCAGTGTCTATTGGTGTTGTTTTAATAGCATTGCTCACAATTCTGCATAGTGCACAAGTTGTCATTGTTAATTTTCAGTTGCTCTTTATTGGGAATTCTTACCTTTCTGTGGAAGGGCCTGTTTAGTCCCTGGAAGGCAGTTTGTAATGTCATTATGCTGGTTCCAGTTCAAGTTCGAGATGCGTGGAAGACCTGGGGGCAGAGCTTTTTTGTTTGGCTTATTTATTTATTTTCATTGCCTCTGAGATTATCAGTGCATTAGTAGAAGGAATTGTCATTGATTGATTGCTGAGCCCTAATTGTGTTTTATCCCTTTTCTCTATATTAATGTTAGTGGCAGCAAGTCTTGATGTGCATGAGCACTTTGGCTTCCAGTGCAACAAAAGCACTGCAACTGCTGTGGCGTGTTCTTAGGGGAGAATCAATGAGAATACATTTTATTTCTCAAGAACTGTTTTGGTTTTACTATAACTGTTCCTTTCTATCGCTGAAACATATTTAAGCCTGAAGACAGTGGCTGTGTTGGTGAGTCAGGTCTCATTCTGGCATTTGCATCCCCTCTCTGTGGACGATAGCCTGATGTGCCTGGATCAAGTAATGCCTTACTTTGAACAACGCCTAGCTAGTGCTTCTTTTGCAGCACGGCTAAATAGTCATTTATTTTGTTCTTTTTGATGCTAAGGGATTAGGTCATGTAAAACAGTGGCAGGAGAAGTAATTTTTGATTAAGCAGTTGAGCCCATCACTTTGCAACTCAGACTACAAAGGCAGAATAAACTTTGTAATCTCTAAAATGGCAGCACTTATTGGGCATGTTGATTTTTAGACCCCCTACAATTAGAGATCTGTCAGGTGTTACAAAACTAGTGCTTGTGGGTTTTATTGAATTTTATAATCTAATGGAGGGCTATGATACATAAAACAATTGAAGTCAATATCAATAAGATTGTCTCCAATTTAAATAGCGGGTGTTTGGGTTTTCATTTTATTTGTAATTTTTAATACAAGTAAAACTATCTGGGAATAAAAAGATCGACAGGGAATAACTCTGCAGCAATTGCTGGAAAAAATGTTCTGGGTAGAATCTCCTCCAGTGTTCATAGGTGGAACAGTATTGCAATAGTACGGCATTTTCTTCTTATTGTTGCTGACAGATTTGTTCTAATGCTGCCTCCAAACCATACAAGCCTCAGCTTATCTCAGCTTGCAGTCACACTGTTGACACACATATATCATAATCTCAGTCATCTGCAGATGTACAGTGTTGGTGAAGGCAAATTCGGTATTTTTGCAGCCGTCATTTATTTTATTATCTATATCCTTAACTGTTCTATCTGTGGTAATCATACATTTTGTGGTCAAAAGCGATTCCTTATCTCTGTAGGTCGGTGCTTATGATGTGTCCAGGCTTCTAAAGACTACTGTTAGTAATTCCTAAAGCTCTTAGAGAAGTGATTAGGGAGTCATGATTGCTCACAAATTGAGTCTTTTTTCTGCTTGACACTGATCCTGTGATAGTCTCCCCACTTAATCCTCAGCAGCAATTTGCCTGTAGTTGCAGCTAACAGGAGGTGATTAGAGGGGAGTTGCCCACTGCCTTTTTACTCCTGTTGTAGTGGCACGTCAGGCAGAGGCTACTGAATCAAAGCTGTTTTCCTATTAACTCAACACCTCCTAATGCATTAGAGCCCCTTTTATCTAATCACAGTGTGCAGCTTCCAGCGCTATTTTAATGCGGCTTGGGATTCCTTCGAAAACATCACAATGAGCGTTTTTAAAATTAGAGAACAAAAAGCGAAAAGCAGAATACCTGAAGATGAAAAGCAAAATAGTGACGCTAACAGGTCTCATTTTTATCAACACGTGCAGGTAACCCCGATTAAAATTACAGACAATTTTCGCCCTGCATCAATAGACAAGCAGAATCCACTTTCTCTAAACACTACTTTAATTGCAAGCCTGGTGACAGGTAACTGATGTCATACTTTTGAAGTGATAATGGCGTGCATTTACAAGTGAGAACAGCACCAGTGAAAGGGTGACAGTGGAAAGTTAACTTTCCCAAGTAGTATTTACAAGAAGGAGAATATGAAAGGCCTCAGTGAAAATTTCTAAATATTTACTGCTTATTATTTTGACCCACTTGTAAAACATATCAAGGATTAGATTTGGGTTAATTATTTTATTGGTGTGATATAAGGTCTTCACCCTGAAACTTATATGCTCTGCTTTTATAAGTTTTGTTTTAAAAGAAGCTGGTTTATACCTTGCTACTTTATTGACAAAGCTGTTAATTATTTTCACTTGTTCTAAAGAAACTATAGAAATAGATTTTAAAAGAATTCTGCAGTGGCATACAATGTGGAAAATGTCCAGCTGCTCTAATTTCAAGTTCATTATGTCCTTTCTGTTCCTGAGGTTTACTTTGCTGATGATAAAGGTGTGTTTTGGGAATACCTTAGTGAATGTATTTTATTTACATGCTTTAGAGCATATAATATGAGCAAGTTATTTTAGCATGCCTGAACAATTTGAAGTGGACTGCTAAAATATAGGAAAACACCCAGTGACTGTGTGTGCTTGGGCTCAGCCAGCTCATCCCATTGAGAGCCACAGACACCTCAAAAATGTCACCTAGTAACAATCTGATTTGATCCTGCAGGATGAGGACAAACAAAACTGGACAAGGTTTTCTGCTTTCAGGCTGTTGAGAGCTAATTTCCTATGCAGTACACATGTATAGATAAATAAATGCATCTATCCTGGAATTGTAAAATGTGTCCCTTTCTGAATGTGCCACAGGTTTGTCATGCATGTTGATGTCTTGAGACACATTTTCTGCAAAAAATGTGAACATTGCTTTGCTCTGTGGGTTTGGGGTTTTGTTTGGTGTTGATTGGTTGGTTGGTTTCTTTTGTTTTTTTAAAGAGAAATACAAAGTATGGGAAAATCCAGGTGCCAGTGTGATGTGCCTGTCTTCACTTGGCTGGCCAAAGCAGACAGGGCAGGAGCAGAGCCTGGACCAGGTCACTCCAGAATTCCTGCTCCTTGTTTTTCACATATTGCTGTTGTCCTGCTGGAGCTGTCAGGTACATAGAAAAACTTGCCCATTGTGAGGTGTGCTAGTCCAAAAATTCCCACTTCGTGTTAATCCTTGGGAATGGGGTTGGGTCCATGAGGGAATCCAACATGTAACTGTTACAGAACCCATTTTGCAGGAAACATTTTGTTGAGGAACACTGTTATTCTTTGGTTGTTACATTTTGTCTTCAATTCTACATTGTGTTTCTCCTTTTTAATATGGCTGCAAAAATGTATCACATAAATTTTAATAAGGAGACAAGTAATAACACCTGTCATTTATTTTTTCTTGGAAATGGATGACATGGAAAGACTGTTTTCTCTTGTATACTCAATTGTGATTTTTCTTTATGTGGCTCCACATAAAATAATTTACTACACATTAACAATATCACAAATTCTATTATATGGAAGCTGATGAACTTCTGGTATTATAAAACCATAATCAAAACAACAATAATAATATTATTAAAGGCCTCTCAGAACTATGATGGACTTGGATTCTTGCTTTTGAAGGTACCATATACAGAACCACAGAAAATATATGTAGTCTCTTTGCAAGACACAACACTGAGAACTCCAGGGCATCTGTCAGTAGGACTGCTGAATGTCCTATTTTGTTTATTTATATAGTTAGTGGGCTTTAGTTGTAGGGTGAAATACTTCCAATTCATTATTTTTAGGGACACTGAAAAATAACCTGTTTCCTGTTGTTCTGTGCCATTTTTGTGGAAAATGGAACCCCTCTGATTTTTCTCAAGTGCTGTGGAAGTAGCTGGAATATTAGATTTGCACAGTTATATAGGCAAAACCCATTTAGGTCATTAGCTACTAGCTGTGACAGGGGAAAGCATTATTTTTGTGTTTTTTAAACTTAAAGGTTTTTCTAAAAGGTCGATTTCTATGTCATATCAACAGACTTTGTAACTTTCTTCAACTTCTTTTCTTTCCATCTTTTTTTTTAGAAGGCTTGAGGTAATGGACAGTTGTGGCAGAGAAGTAGAACAGTGTTTAATTGGTGATTGCAGGCTAGAAATCTGCAGTGTCTGCATAGATATGGAAGGGTACAAAATTGCTGCCCTGAAGGAGCCAGGCTATTAATGATGGGTAGAGGTGAAAAAAAGTAAAAAATAGCATGAGATGGATGAAATCTGAATGGGTTCAAATTTCATTATATTAACAGCTTCCAGTTTTCCCGAAGATTAATTATAAAATTGGCTATTGCAGGATTTTGTTCTTTCATCCTCAAAGCCCTGCTCTGAGTCCTACAGATGCCCTACTCCCTCTAACACAACAGAGATTTTCTCCTGGGAGTGCTGTGCGTGTCTCACATTCTGGCTGGGGCTGGAAGTGATTTTTATTTCCAGGGAACTGCTCAGGACACGTTGTGAGGCTGCCAGGGTGAAAACTGTGTGCACAGCCTCCTCTGCCCGGGCTCTGGAAGGAAAACCCCGGTGTGCCAGGGGCCAGGGCGTGCAGCACTCCAGGGATGTGCCCTGTGCCCACAGCAGGCACAGCTGTGCCTCCAGACAGCCCCTGTCCCTTCTCCTGCAGGGAATCCTGCTCATACACTCGAGTCCTGCGTCCCTCCAAGTGCAGTTCCTTGCTTCACAACGGCTGTTTGAATGCCATGGGGGTGTCCTGCATCACAGTCGGTGGATTTAGAATAAAAAAGAGACAACTGGTAAATAGGAGGAGGGTTAGGGTGATTTGCTTTGGCGATTTCCACAGCAAAAAGTTCAGCTTGGTCTCTAAGAGTAAAACAATTTTGTAGTGAAGCATGGTGTGTAACACAGACATGGAATGTCAGACAGTGACCTTTGGTGCAACTTGTGCTCCTTCCTGCTTTGGAGGCCAGGCTTTAGTGTACCAGAGGAGACCTGGTTGGCAGGTACTTTTAGAGGCTCATTTCTGAGAAAAGGCTTTCAAAAACTGCAGGGCAATGAGCAGTGCTGTTATTGAGACCCAGGCTGTCCTTTGGTGAAGTCAGACCTGCAGTGTTTATGCTACCACAGTTTTAGGGGTGGGAGGCAGGGCAGGCTCCAGTGACTCCACGATTGATATGACTGAGCAACTAAGGCTGGCATTTGCCCTACTCCTGTGGTGTTGTTCTAATAAACTCCTAGGAAACTTTTTTTTTTTTTTGGAGCATGTATTTAAAATTATAACCCCAAAGCACTTCTAGCACTTTTGCTGTCTGCTCCCTCCAGAGGACAATCAGTTCAAGGCTGATAGACTCTTCTTTTGTACCTCCCATTACTCTCTTGGCTGCTCCTGCTGGAGAGTGGAAGAGTGTGGCTCCATCCTCACCCAGGTCCTGGGGGAAATAGGGGTGCACTGCGGGGAGCAGGGCAGTCCTTGTGCCTGGGTGAGTGTTTGTCAGCTCCTCATTGGGCCAAGTGAGTATACAAACTCATCTGGGTGCAGCTGACCAATTTGCTCTGGGATAATTTAGCCAGAGTCAAATCCTCAGCCTTGTTCAGCCCTTTTCCCCTGCACATTTGGGGGTTCCTGTGAGAGGGCCCTGCAGAGGCCAGTGGGGGCCAGGAGCAGCTGCAGGACCACTGGCACCACTTTTGGGAACAAAAGCTTCCCTCCTGTAAGTTCATCTCTGAGCCATGGCAATGTTAGAGAAAGGCAAGAAGGAAAAGAAGTTAAAAAAAATAAATAAAAAGACACTCGGTATATTTAAGAATGTTTTTATGTTCCCTCTGACCCTACAGAATATTTAAAAATGCTCGTTTATTTATATTCAAATCAGGACAGCTCAGAACTGCATTTGGAACTTTGCATGTCCTGTACAGGACATTGTGAGTCCTTTCTCAATTAAACAGCAAATAGGATGTGTTTGGACAGTGGCTGATGCTATGGAAATGGAGTCTCAACCTTGAAGATTTCTTATCCAGCTGTTAGCGTAAGAATTGTTTATAGGAGAATGCATTACAGCTTTCTTTTTAAATGTCTGAAGTTGTGTTTTTTTGTTGTGTTTTCTTTTTTCCTCAATAACATTGAAGTTTACCCTTTTCTCCTTTTCTTTTTCTTTTTTTTTTTTTTTTTTTTATTTTTTCATTTGAACATGTCAGGATGCAGAATTTGGCACATCATTTAATTCTTTCTTTTTGTTCCTGAAATTATCTATGGTTAGCTTACAGAAGTTGGTATATAGAAAACCAAAATAAAATCCTATGTTAGCAAGTCAGGATCATGAACAAACTTCTATAAAATGTCAAGGATATTTTTCTTATTTGTATTTTATTGTATAGCTTATAGCTACATAGATTTTTTTTTCTTTTTTGGTGGGAAATATTTATTTGATGTAAAATTCTAGCAACCCCATTGCCAATATTTGACAGCATTTGTTCTGTTCTTTGCTCAATTCCTGATTCCTCAACAGGAGCAAAGGCCAAGTAATAAGTAGATGAGAGATAATGTGCTTTTTTGGTAAGATTTTTTCTCAATCCTCTGCAGAGAGCTGTTGATAAAAACTATAAGATGGAATATCTGTACTCTTCTACATCTGGAAGTGTTTTTTTTTTCTTTTAAAATGTGTAACTGTTTATCAACTTCAGCCCCTCTGCTTCTTGTGAAGTTATTACTGTAAAAGCATCGGAATATTTTTATGACTTTTTCCATATATGTAGGATAAAGAGTTCACTAACAACAAACTTGTCCTGTCTGAAAATCCAGTTTTACTTTTTCCTGACAGGCAGACACAAGACATGTTGGCTCTTTAGTGGTTTAGAGAGAGGGGGAAAACATATATTTGCTAAAATAAAAAGTCCTGAACCCACTATACTGTTAAAGAGGGATTACCTTAGGAAAAACTGGTTTAAAAACCCAAAAAGTTTGTGCAGTTGGCATGGCTTTGCTAATAATTCTGTTCTGAGACACATCAAGACCTCAATTTCCTCACAGCAATAGAAAACACCAGATTGTACTGGGATATCCAAGGGGAAGGTCATCACCTCTGGAAGTGTTTGTCTTCTCCTTAGTGTCTTGGAAAAGTGACTTGGTTTCACTGCCTGTAATATATGCTTCTTACTGTAGAGCAGTAAAAGGTTTTGGTTTGCTCCCATTTGCATCAGTTTTGGTCCTTTCCTGAGATTTTTTTTGTGTTTATTACTAGGTAACCTTTAGAGATTCAAGTGTGAAAGCTTCAGGCCAAGATTCTGCCTCAGCTTTTGAGGGTAACTGAAGATGGCAGGACTTTGGGCATGTAATTTGGACAACTGTAAGACTTGATAGAGGTTTTGCTCCTGTGATGGGTTTGAATAGTCAGCCCCATGAGAAATGTGTTGGTCTAAACCAAAATAAATTTGGTTTGCAGACAGAGCCTGTACAGTCTTTGCAGAACTGGCAAAACTCATGCCCAAGGGACGATATTTCAAGTAAAGGAGTAGTCATGTTTATAATTGTCTGTTCCTCAATGTTTCCACCCTAGACCTAAACCTAGATTATCAATGTTGTATAAGCATTAAAATGGGCAATGAAGCGAGGATGTGCAGTTCAGAAACAAACAAACCCAAACCCTTTTATTGGATCTGTGCAGTGTGTTAGGAAGAGGCTCTTGGCTGTCTGCCATCCCCACTGTTCTGATACCTGGCTGACACTCAGTCTGCAAAAGAGAGACTCTCAGGGGGCTGTGGGGGAGCACCCACAGGAGGCTGTGGCTCAGGAGTGAGTGTACCTGGAACACAAACAGCTCATTGCATTCCTGTGCTGGTACCAGCACTCTGCTTATTCTAAATCATAAACCTGGGATCCACCACAGAGATACAGGAACAGAGCCCTGTGCTCCCCTGCGTGCTTTTCATCAGATTCTTCCACCATTCCAAAACTTTAGGTAAAACCAAGAAGGGTTACTGAACATACAGGCTACTTGCTCATCTTGGGACATCTGCAAACTGAACAGAGTAGGAGGCTAGTAAGTTCTGTTTGAGGAATATCAAATAGTTTTGCTTTGTTTCCAGTTTCTTTACCAATTTTACAAAGTCTTGTTATGGATGAAAAAGATGAGCAAGCACATAAAGCCAAGAATTTATTATTAATGTAATTGAGATCTGAAGCCTTGTCAAAGTGTTATTAATAGTACAGTTTTAATTTTTGCAAAAAGGATAACAAGCTATTATGGAACAAGTTTCCAGAATAATAAAGCAGTCAAAATTGATGCCTGAGTAATTGATGCCCTCCATTCTAGCGAATGGGGGCACATAAATGCTTTTTGTTGACACCTCACAGGATTGTGTCAGCAAGTCTAGATTTTTCACAGAAATGAAAACAACTTGCAGACATTGTTCTCACACCACTGTGCAAGATTATCTGATCATGCTGCTATTTCATAGGTCATGCTGTAAATGCCTTCTGGAACTCAGTTCTGCCTGGTGTTCTCTGCTATCCTACAGCAGTTCCGTTTCACCACTCTCAGTATTGAAAGTGATGAGTGCATTTTTTTAAGCATATATCTCTCCAATGTGGAAACTAAAGAGTTGCCTTTTCCTCCAGTTTTGTTTCCTATAGCATCTTTTCTATGCCTAATAAAATCATACCAGCTTTTAGTCCTTTACTCCCCTTTTTCTTTTTCTCATCATATCACTATGTAATTGTTGATTCTTTCTGCACGGAGATAAGAAGTTTGCAGTGTTCAGAGTTGTCTTTTGCATAAAGTCATGGCAGAAATAATCTGTATTATCATGTGCCTTGTTTATATTTCATCATAACTGCTTTTTCTGGGCTCAGCTTTCACAGTAAATAAAAAGGTCTTTCCTCTTCTAGGGAAATATTTTCTTAATAATGTATAGAATTGGGAACGGACTTAGGCTACGTGTTCTGTGACTCCTCTGCCTTGAGTTCTGTTGTTCCCAGATTTAGGTTGCAGTTAATTTCTATTAAACAGCCAGAAGTGTCTGAGAGATGTTGCAAAGAAAATCTCCATTATCTCAGCTGTCTGTTCATTATGGGGAATGATAGGAAGGCAAGGAAATACTAAAAGTAATAGGTAGCCATGGTGTTTGATTTGTCACGGGAGATGCATAATTTGCTTTGTGTGTGAGTGTTTGAATTTTTCAAGTTCGTGGGTTTGGAAAACACCTCAGTTCAGACTATGCAGAAGTTTAATTATCTTATTCTGTTTGGTTAAGTTACTAAACAGCTTCTTCAAAGATGCTGTTCTGTGCTTGAATAAAAATAATATGAAAAAATGTGAAAATTGCTCCTGGTATGATACCCAAGTGGGATACAGTGGCTTTGTGGTGTTATGTTTTGAGAGGGTGTTTAAAGACACACAAAAGGACACTGTCACTCTGTTATTAATGTTAAAAATTGTTGATGCTGTGTGAAGTGTGTTTTTTCTAATTAGAGGAAAGCTGTAGAGTACCATTTCTGTAATCAACATGGGAACAGAAACTCAGCAAAAACTCATGTATTTGCAGTGAAACTGCTCTTCAGCAACATAAAAATGGCATTTATAACATAAAGGCTGTAATTAGAAAAAGTCACATCAGTTGGAAACGATTAAAGCCAGAGCAGACTAAGCTGCCTTCTAAATATTTGTCTGGAGATTAGCCCCACTCTTACAGCCCCTGAGAAGCATCTTTGATTTACTTATAATGCTTGACATGGCAAAGATAATCCTGCAGAAGGCAAATGAACACAAATTTAGATGTGCTATTTGGCTCTCTTTGTTGATTTGACAGGAGGCAGCATATTGGAAGTGATGTTGGAGAAATGAATATAGGGTCACATTAGACAAATTGCTTAACACCCTCCCACTTCCCCCCTCCCTGAGCATCCTTTTAAATTCTTTAAAAAACCTCCTCATTCTTTGAAGCTTTTAGGATGCACTTTACAAGTCCACGTGGAATAATTTTCCATGTGTCTGTGAGACAGTTGATGTGAGTCTCATTGTATTTAAAATTATAGTCCTGAGATGGAACTTTCTGCTTGTTGCTTGTCTGACATCAGCTGTTAAAATGCAGGTAAAGCTTGGCAGGTATAAATTTGAAGAAGAAAAGAAATTATGTAAGAATATGAGGATTGTTAATATTAATCAGCTAGCTGGGGAGGAATGGTGGTTTACCCTGTAGAAGAGTTCTGCTGGCAAACAAACAAACCAGCCAGGGTTTGGGTGCTCAGTTCCCTGCCACCTTAGAGCACTTCTGATAACCAGGAGGGAAAAGAGAGAGAACTATTGGGGTTGGCAAACTGGAAAGAGGGACTGGCCATTGCACTGGTGTGAGCAGAAATAGTCAGCCTTTATTTTGGGATGATGATGAGCCTCCAGATTCTTGTTAACCCTTGATTGCGCCAGGTATAACAGTTCAGAATGGTGAAAATTGTCAGGCATGTAAAGCTGAAGAGTATGGTGTGAGTTTGGAATGTTAGTCAGCTTCTTGGTGTAGATCAAGTTTATACTTTGGGTAGTTTTCCTTTCATTTATAAAATCTCCACAGCATCCAAAACTTTTTGTTTAGCTGGTGAAAATATAATCAGTGTAATATATTCTCTTGCTGAATTTTAAACAAGACCATTAAAACTCTTTTAACGTGCTAAAGTAAGCTTCAGACAGGGTTTTCTTTACTGAGCAGAGGCTGTAGCACTCTATCCCTTTGCACCACAGTGAGAGGCTGTCAATAATTCAATAGCCATGGCCTTGATGGGCCAAGGCCTAACTTAGACTTTAAACAGAGCCAAGCAGCTTGTCAAAGTGTGATGTGCTGTCAATGCCTGACTGATCTATACTGCATGAATTCTCCTTCAGCTCTTGATGTATCCCTGGGAATAAAAAGAAAGCAATTTTAGAAGTAGACCTAGCGTGAAACACCTGTTTGTTTGGAATTTTTAATAAGGGGAAGTTGTGCTAGTAATGAAGCTCAATGAAGTAATTGCATTTTTGCTTAGAGGATCCACACTCTGTTCTTCTCTAATGGCATTGGTGTGTTTTCACTTCTGTCAGGAAAAGAAGTCACAGTATTTGTAAATATGTTAGTGCCTTAGAGCAAGTTCATTTGGAGCAAGACTTAATAACTAATGGCAAGTAATCCAAATGCTTAATCCAAATTACCTATTTGCATCTTTCAGTTTTATTGATATTATGCTATTAACACTCAGTATTGCAGTAATGAAACCTTTTCAGAACTATTTGTTTCAGATTTTCCCCCCACACAGTAAGTGACATATATGATGCATTCACATCCTTTCTCAGTGCTCTGCATTGAAGTTGCTTATATTTTATGGTTTACTTGGAAGCTGAGAAATCACTTGTTTTTCTAAGAACACAGTTTAGAAAAAAAGTAGAGCTAATGTGGTAATGAGTTGTGTTCCACTCCTCTCACACTTTATAGTTAAATTTAAAAGCAGAATTATATCTAAGGTGGCTTTGAAAAGCTGTTAGAAAGATTAAATAAAGTTTTACAATATTTGTCTAAGAATCAAAAAGCTAGCATTATTAAAGGTATATTTATTTATATTTCAAAGCATTTGAATTTCATTTGTGTTGCTAAGCTGCTTTTTTTGATAAATTTTATTGGATTTTAAAGGACAAAAGTAACATTGTTATTCTCACTCTAAATGCATTTGTATTGTCATTGTCTTCTTTACAAATTCATGTCTTATGAAGTTTCTGTATCTGCAGTAGGTTTTATGAGACATGTAGGTTCTCAGCCTTCAGGTACTTTTTTTAATGGAGACACGAGAATAATAGAAAAATAAGTGTGTCCCTTTTAATGTTTTCAAAATGTGGAAAACTTGTTCAGTGGATTAGATAAAGTGGGGTGGGTTTTTTGGTAAAGCTTGTTATATGTTTTAATTTTAAATAGCTTTCTCCCTAAGTTCTCATTTTTCAATAAAGTCGATTTAATTTCTTGGTTTGTATTAACAGTGTTGCAGCTTTCATCCTTTGCACAGTGAAGCAGAGGAAACAAAATATGGTTAATAATGTTTCTAACTAAGTCTATTTTAATGTGAGGGTGTGTTGTCTGGCTTTCCAGGCCTGAAGCTTCTGAGTTTCTAAAGCTCGTTTTTCCTGATGTTTTGGGTTGTTGAAACTATGTTCCCACAGCCTGAACATAAACATCAGGAATGTTTCTGTGATGATATTCATGTCTGGAATTCTTTCTGTGGGATGGACTGTTGTTTGCTGTCCCTCTGGTTTGGCCAGTGTGGGTGAAGAGTTCTCTCACTCGTTCACCAATCACAGTGGTCTGTCCAAAATGTGTAAAAAGGGAGCCATTGCTTGAAATAAACGGTTTGAGATCATCTCTCCAAGCTGTTTGGAGAAATTTCATGTCTTGTGTTATTTGCCACAGCACAAGAGAGCCCTCACTCAAGCATGTGAATGAACTGAACCCCCACTGCAGACTGTGAATGGAGAGGCAGCCACTTTCTCTAAAAAAAAAGCAATCAAAAGGGGGACTGTGCCTTCCTGATTTCTAAGCTGCTCCCTAAACTACCCATGACATGGTCCTGCTCCATTTTGGTGCCAAGAGAGGCTGATTTGCTTAGCTCAGAGCTAACAACAGGGCTTGTGTTGGTGCAGGGTGGGTGATGCTGTGCCCATGGCCTTTGCATGGAACAAACTGCACACCCCATCAGTTCACCTGCCTGTCTTGAGGTGCTGGGTGCTCCTGGCACTTGACAATGTGCAGAGTGATTACATCAGTGCAGCAGTTTTCATGGCAATAATTTTTTTGTTAGGCAGAATTGTATGTGTCAGACTTTATGGTCTTTGACAGTTTTGGCCTGTGATCTTTGAAATAATTAAGGTTTCCACATTAAGTAAATACTTTTGACTCTGGCTGTTGGACAGAAGTAAGGAAAGCAAAATAATTTTTTTTCAATTTTGATTTTGAAAAGTGCTGTAGGCCTTGATGATGTGTTGTCTTGGGTGATGGGCTGAAGACTGTCAATGAGATTGTTACACACCACCATAAGCTGAGCACAGAATGAACTTAACAATAATAAGAAAGTATCTTGTTTGTAGTGGTTTGTATAAAGTGCAGTCAAGGTGAAATTACATTATTAAATATCAGCATGCTTGCAAAAATATGAATTAAACCCACTCATCTGGGATTGCAGTGGAATCGAGGGGCTTCTCTTGGATTGTTGGTTACATTCTTGTTTTTCTGCTTAGCTGGGCAAGTAGAATTGGGTTGGTTTCCAAAGCTGACCTGTTGAATTGTTGTAACCCACTTGCCATGCAGGCAGTCTTGGCTCCCCCAAATTCAGTCAGGCATCCTCAGGAGCCTGGTGCTTTATCCAGGCATGTGTCCATGGCTGACAGCTGTGCCATGCACACAGCAGCAATGTTGGCTAGAATTAAGCTCTCCTAAGACCATTTTTATCAAGTGACACTCGAGGCTGTACTTCCATGAGTTTTCCTTCTCCTGGTGCCCAGATTGGTCTGTGCAGGACTCGCCAGCTTTTGTCATCACAGCTCTCGAGCAGTGGAACTCCACTCCTGGCAGACCTTTGCAGATCTCTTTGACAGATCTCAGGTGACAGAAGTGAGGAAGCTCTTGCAATCACCCCAGGAACACCAATCTTCAGAACTGTGGATAAACATGATTTTCAAGTTCTTTTGTATTTGAAACTGGGCTCCTTATAACTATACCTAAATTTAGGCATCTAATTCAGAAGGCAGCGAGGTTTCCCAGCAGGTGCTCATGGCAAAATTAACTTTTGTAAATGACAGGAGAGGTAAACAACCTCCAACTCCCTGACTTTATTGAAACAATATTTATTTTTAAGGAGAAAGAAAATATTGTATTTTTATTTTTTATTTTTTCTACCTCCCTTTTTCTTTTTTTTTATTAATATATATATATGTATATTTTTTATCCTTGTCTGTTTTAGCTACTAAAAGGTGACAAAACCACCAAATGAAACACCAAATGCACTCTCATGTGACTGAATCCTAGGATGTGTGTATCTGCTACTGTTAGCTGTGCACATCTTGATTTCTCTTTGGATTTTAGTGTGTGTTTGATAGTTACTCTCAGTTCCTTTTGCTAATGTACTCAGAAGAGAGTCCTCTGGGTTTCCTGGTGCTGCCTTTCTGTACAGAACCATCTAAGCCCTGCAAATGAGCAGAACTCTTTTAGCTTTGGAGTACAGAGGGAACATGCATTTGGTGCAGCACGAGTTTGGAAACAGCCTTGCTTATTGTACCCAATCATTAGAAGCTCTGTATCTGGGAAGCACAAGGAGCTGGAATGGCTAGGTGAAAGTGAATAAAAATGAGGAGACTTGCAAACTGCTTTTGCTCCAGGGCTGGTTTTAATGAGCTTGTCCCTAATGAGTTGTCCCTGCAACTAGCTTCAGGCCTAAACAGATGAGGCAGGGGTTCTGCTAAATTTTTGATGGGATTTGCTCTGGTTTTATGAGAAAGCAAGAAGTAGAGAGTGCAAAGTTGTGTCATGAATCTTTTACGAGAGTGGATTGTTGTCCATCTTGTCAATAGGGATTGTAAGACTTGATTGCTAACAGAAGACATGCCACATGCTGGTTGTACTGACAGACTTGGATAAATGAGCAAGTGTGCATGGCAAGGGGAGGTTTGCTTTGGCAGGAGCAGGGGCTTGGTGACCAGTACTCTCCAAGTTCCTCTCACCTGGTGTTACACTCCAGGGAAGAGTGGTGGTTGCTGCCAGGTGTGGTCCCTTCCAGAGCCTGTGCTGGGCACAGGCAGGCTTGCAGGGACCACGCTGTGCTTGTTCTAGTGCACAGAAGGATTCCAGAATCCAGCCAGCATTTGATGTTTCTGTGTTCTAAGGCTTCTCCTGGTAGTCTAAGCATGGATTTCTCATTGGATTCTTTTAGCTGTTTTTTGGCTCTGAAAGTAAAATCTGACTTTTTCTTGACATTCTCTCCATTTTGAGAGATTCTTTTTGATGTTTCTGATATGTCTATTGTTACTGTTAAGAACTATACAAAAAAAGTATTTCTTAGCTTTGACTTATCCAACAAGGTTGTCCCAGCAGCTTAGGCAGTTACAAAAATGTGATTTAGCTTCCTTTAGTGAATTCCCCATCATTTTTTGACACTCAGGTTACAGTGTGAAAGTTTAACTGCTTGAAAGTTTTGTTCCCACTGTATAGATGTTATCTGGCAAATGTAGGGAAAACATAACTTCTTTGAAAAGTGGTGTTTCTAAGATCAGTTAACATCTTACATTGTTCCTGAAGTGCAATTTGACTTCTTGTCTTTTGTGCCATTTTCCTTAGGAAGGAAGATAAATACATATCGTTGGCATTTTGCAAAGGTACTTGTGGGAATATAAATTAAAATAATTAATTAAAATATAATTATTTTAAAATTATGTTACTTCAGAAAGTTGAGCAACTGCAACAATTGCATTACAATTTTCTCATTTTTTATAAGTATGAATAGCAGAAATGCATTCATCAGGTAATTCAAAGATTATCCTGTTTAATATATATTCATGTCTCCATGGTATTTAATTGAAATACAAAGTCATGGTAAATGAGGCCAAGACTTACTATGTCATGTACAACATTTTCTTTTCCTGTATTTTAATTTCATCCTCTCTTTTTTTCCTGCTGCTGCTTATTTCTCCCATGCATACATTGTTTTTGTTTCTTTTTTTTCTTCTAATCTAATTCTCACTTGTTTCTTTTTTCTAATCCTTGGCCTTATAAGGTAAATAAGATGAGGAAATAGTACGTTCACATGAGGAAAAACTGCAGAGAATGGCTAAAATGGCTTGTCAGAAGTAGTGAGGAGCATCTCAGAATGTGGTAACACAAAAGTGTGTGATATTACAGGAGGGAAAATGAGTCAATATATTTGAAAAGCCTGTTCTTAACTAAAACTTCAATAGATACTGAGTAAGTGTACGTAAAGTGACCCCCTTACAAGACATCTGGTGTGGCATCAGCTAGAAATGGAAATGACAGAGCTGTGAATCAAATGAGATGATGAGAATCTGAATCAAAATTTCAAATGATTTCATTCCAGTTTTAGCAATATTTTGTGTTTTCTTTGAGTAATACCAGAGCACTCCAGAATTTCTCATATCAAGGTTCTAGTGAACTTTGTTTCATGAGCCATGTGTATAAAGAGCAGCAATATTTCACTGTGGGGTTTTAGTGAATGGTGTATCTTCTCTCACCATTGCATTTTAGAGCTAAGTCAAATAGCAACTTCCAAACCTATTTTTCCACTATTATGATAGGTCACATCGTACTGCTTAAGTGTTCTTCCTCAGATATCCTGAGTAATTTGCAAGTCTTCAACCTATTTTATCACAGCTCTTCTCTCCTTGTCTCCTGCTGGGTCTGCATTTGTTTTTCTTACAGCTAGAAATTAAGCCAAGCAATTTCTGCTGAATTTGCCACAGATATGCAGTTCTATAAACAGGAACAGAATTTAGGAGATGTGCGAAAAATGCTATTTTATTGATTCAGATGGATAATATAGCTACTTTGACTGAAGAGGTCTGCCCTTCATTTTAAAATTTAGAATTTTAACTCTGTCTCCAATGTTTGAAAAGCTTCATGGGCATTAAGTTCTATTAAACCTTCTCTGGCTCAAAGGCAAAACACCAGGGAGAGAGAGGTGTCATGACAGAAGCATTTAACACTCTTCAAAGACACAAGGAAATGCTTCTAGATAAAAGAAAAAACATGAAGCCAGGTTTTCTGCTGGTTAGGCCATTTCTGCAGAAGACTAGAATAACCAGCTGCTGTTGCTGGTTGTGATTAATGTGGTTTTTCTGGGTGATTCTACGTGCTGCTCTCAGCCAGCCCAAGGGGTAGGCTGACAGGCATGCAGGGGCATTCCCACCTTCTCTGGGGAGCACCATGTCACCTGCTCTGAAGGACAGGGGCTGGAGCCACACTTCAAGGGGAAATAATCCTTCCTTAGACCTACTTTTGGAGGGGCTGATTCAAAGGAGGAGTGGCTTTGAGTGGCAGTCGCGTTGTCGCTGGGTTTCACATTCTTGGGTTCCTAAAAACACCGTGAGAGTTCCCCTGCCTGCAGCAGTGCCTGGCAGGCCACATTCCCCCCTGGCTGGGCAGGAGCTGGCAGAGGCTTTGAGGATTGCCCAGGTGGTCTCTGGGAGTCACTTTGGGGCAGAGGTGAGCTGGTTTCTCCCTCCAGGATGGGGTTTCACCAGGATGTGTTTGTTTGAGGGTTTTGTTGAGGTGAGCTGGGGTGTGCCTGATCACCTTCACCAGGTCCTCTTGCCTCACTGGGCAGGTTTTATAAAGCCAGATTCTCAGAAGAGCTGATGATTGCCTTTTAAAAAGATATTTTCTTTTTGCAATGCCTCAACAGATGCTAGGCCCTGAGCTGTGTTTTGAAATTTGGCCTTTTTTTTGAGGCTGAATGAAGGAATTTGCTCATTCCTAACAAAGACACACATGAGGTTTGCAAACTGAGGATTGTTTTCTTCAATCACTTGAGTTTTCTATGGTTTGTTTTCCTGCCTGTGCCTTGTGAGAAATGACCAGTCTTTGCCTTTTCCTGTTCTGTCCTGACATGTGGTTGTCATCAGGACAGCAGCAAAAATTAATGCTTCATGTGTAGTTCTGATCTTTTTGATATACTCCTAAATTATTTTTAGCAATTAAAAAAAAAGTCTTTCTCTTAGTTACTGCATTGTGTTTCATTTAGAGGGGCAACCTGAGGTATCATTTTGCTCTCTAAACACTACATGAACTTGGGTTTGGGCTTTTTTTATGGAGTTTCTTTTCAATCAGCAGGAAAAGCTAACCATTGCCATGTCAATTTAGGGGCTGGAAAAATTACAGTACATTCCTTCTTTTTGTCCCTTACTGCAGTAATTTTGTTAACTGTTACACAAGAAGGCTTCCTCTGTTCTCCTCGTAGGGACAGAGTTTACAAACAGGTAGAGCAGATGCTTTCTTAGAAACATGTCAAATGGATTTTTTTATGGCTTATGCAAATGCCTCATGCCCATAGTTTTACATTAATTTTTATTATATTGGTTCTCTTTCTTTCATATGTATGGCCATCAACTTTAGTGTCTCTTAAATACTGAATACTAAAGGACTTTCCTTAAAATTAATTGTACATGTGTATGCTAGGTTGTGCTCTAGCCTGTGTTAAATCTAAAGCAGTATAACTTTGGTGGAGTCGTGGAAGGTTCATGTCACATGTTAAGATTTTCATGCTGTAGATTTCCATTTGTGCATTTAAAACTGACAAACTCTTGGGCAGACAACACAGAAATGTTTTTTGTCTGTCAAGCAGACTGGCCCAGAGTGAGTTGTTCTCCAGAGCAGCCTGGTTCAGTGTTCTCTCCCAGGGCCTCTTCCCTCAATCTCCTCACACCAGGCTCAGCTGCCTCCTGGGATAAGCACAGAAGAACTGGAAATTCCAATGTGTTTTAAAATGTCTGGGGGTATGGGTAGGGGTGATCAGCCCTTCTTCAGAAGCATCAGGGCTGGTCCATGCTCTGGATGCTCTGAGCAAAGCAGAGCAAGGGTTAACTCCAGCAGTCTGGGTGTCCCCTGGAGACTCTTTCCAGCATTATTCCTTGGAAAGAGGCCTGTTCATGAGGCATCAGGGCTATCAAATAACTGAACTGCAGTAAAAATGGATGTTGTGGTACTGATGGTGAAATTAGGTTTATTAACTTTGTTAGCTGATTTTGCTGTCTCCACGAGGAACAGGCTTGCTGGGTGTTACAGAGTAAGAGTGCACTGTGCTCCCTCAGCCACACACAGCCTGACCAAATCCTCCTCTCTGAGCTCACTGGGCAGCCCTGCTCCTCACCTCCCAATTCCCTGATCTAATCTAGCTCTGTGGGGTTTATGTGGGTTCATTTAGGCAGCAGAAGCTGTGCTAGAGTTGTGATATGTGCCAGCAGCAATTTGTACCATCTGGGTATGGGATAGAGATCTTAGTACTACCATGGAGGAAGATCTTTATTCTATTACTAAGCCAATATAATTCAAGAGTGGCTGCAGAGCAATTGGAAACTGAGAAATGGGCAGCTCTGTAGTTCTAGTGAGATGTCAAAGTATAATGAAACAAGGGAAACGTACTGCTTCATGGTGTGAGCCAAGTTACAAGCAGGTGGCAGCAGTAAATATGTATATAAATAACAATATGGATGAAATGTCAAGGTTTCCAGCTGGCTTTGTAAAGGCGTTTCAAGAATATTATACTTGGAGTAACAGCACAGCATGACCCCTCAATACAAATATGTATCATTTCAAAATGCATGTATTTACATTAAGGGCTTAGGTATCCTCTGGTTTTATCATGCCTAAAATTTAGATTCTGGTCAAAAACAGCCTAAGATGTTGGGAAACCCCAAACCATGCTGTTTTATTGGAGACCTGCTTCCATCTGACTCCTTGTTACTTCACCCAGTGACCTGCAGTGTTTCTACCTGTACCTTTTAAAAATGAATGTGGACTAAGACAACGTGTGTGTAATGTTACTGAGCTGCATGTGGATTCCTGTCTGCATGCCAAGCCCCTAAATTTACATGGGATGAAAAATGCACTCAGGGCCTTTCCTGGCTGGGACAGAAGTTCACACATAGAGATCTTTCAAACTGCAGAGCAAAAATCTGTCAGTGCCCTCTTTAGGACCCTAGAGTTCTACCTTCTGCTATCAGTTCAATGATTTTATTAGCTTTGAGGAAAGAGGTTCTCTATGATCAACATTATTAAAGTTTCACAATAGAGAGCATCAAAGAAAAAGAAGAAAAAGCATTATAAAATAGATTTTTTTTTTTTGTATTTAGCGTGTGGCTGTTCATACCACCTTCTCTGAAAGAGCTCTGACCTGTTTCAGAAACTTTCAACTCAAATATTCCTAGTTAAGTTGCCAGCAAGTTGAATATTAATTGGAAAAGTAGATAATGACAGCGACCTCTTAACAAAGCCTCTAAAGCCAAATACATTAACAGTTGTTAAACAACAGCTGCATTTTATTTGCTGTGTTGGTCCTATAGAGAGCAGCATTAGCATTGCTTTGGGCTCCATCCCGAGTCCAGATCAAGGAACTTGGTTTACATTCCAGCATTTTGTAAATATGAGAGGAACACAAATTAAGCTGTTTTCAGCATAGTGATATTGTAGGAATAATTTAGACTTATGTCAAGGACTAGGACTTTATTCTCCAACACTGTCACCTTTATTAGTTTAAATGCTTTTAAAAGACAAGGAATGAAATTATGAAGTCCTTAGAGCTAGAGACTACCAGTCCACTAACAGGAATTAGTACAGTAGGTGCTGATAAGTTCCAGACTGGGATTGTCAAAATCATCTTAAACTATTGAGTTTTTGTAACTAAAGCAGATCTCCTTATAATGCAGAGTCACTTAAGCACATCTGTTACATTGATGTATCACTAGTTTTATGGACCTGGATTAATTCCAGAGTAAACAGTGAGCACTGTGCTGAAAGGCTGTAAACATAGACACAACTCATTCATCTAGAAATCCCCAAGCATAATTTGCCAACAGGCTAAGTGTCTCAAGTATTTTACCCTTTGAGATGTAGAAAGATGCTACTGTTCTGCATTCTGTAATGCTGAGGGTGACAGGGGAGGGGTGGCAAGGTGGTCTCCTTTCATTACTTACAGATAAATCTGCTTCCCTCTAGTATTGAAGTGCTCTCAGTTCTGAAATTGTTCCAGGGGATTACAAAGTGTTACAAATTTGCTAACAGTGAAATCTGCAGCTTTCCAAAATCCAAGTCACCCAAAGTACAGGTAGCCAAGGAGGTACAGATCTTCTAAAACTCAGTACCATTCTTCTGAACTTCTCTTCCAGATCGAATGTGAACAATTTGGGGATTGAATTAAACATTTCATCTTCCTTAACGTTTATTCCATCTTGTGGCTTTTGCTTTGACATACCTTCCCCTTTCAGCCACGGTATTGTTAAGACATTTATGAAGAGGTTAAACTTTTCTTCAGAAATTCACAAGGGGAACAGGTTCAGAATTGCAAAATAACTTGTTGCTGTTGTTATTACTGAAAACATGTCCTGAGCTGTGGAAATGGCTACACAGTAATGCTGTGCTCTCCTTATCAAATCGTGGTAGGTCAGACCTTTTGTTTTGGGTTGTTTTCAGTGTTCAGAGATTTCCAAAAAACAGGATTTAAACTCTTTTAGTACAAACATGCCATTTAATCTGTTGCTGATCCCAATTAAATACAAGACTGGGGAAGTCTGTCTTTTCTTTATTCAGGCCCCAAAATGATAACAAAAAACAGAGGTGCAATTAATGTTTTCAGCAGGTCAGGGAATGTAATTTACATTACAGAACTGAGTTTTAAATTGTCTGATGTTGAAGAGTCATAAGAATCTTGCTTGTTTAGAAGTGTTAGAATATCAGATATGAGAGATTGAACAACAGGTAATTACTACTGAAAAAAAAAGCCAAATCCAAATGAATTTATGGAGGAACTTATTTCAAGTAGTGCTAAATTTTAAAGGACCAACAAATTTAAAAGACTAGTCTTTTACATACTGAAATACATCCCTGGATCATTATAGAAAATGTAAAGGTGGCTAAGTGGGAAAGAGAGTCATTGTTAGTAGCTTTCATGGGGGGAAGAGCTTGGAAATGGTACAAATTAAAGATTCTAAGATTTAATTTCCAGGTTGCAACCTTAGGATGATAAGGAGTTAGTGTAGGAGAAAGCAAGCTCTGGTTTGTGGAGTGTCATGTGGGAATTGTTCTATCTTGAGTAGATGCAGGCTACAAATAGGGAGTTCAGCCTAATGAAAATCAGGAGTAACTTGTAATTTAGGTGTAACTTCAATGGCATTTTCATCTGTTCTTAAAATAATCAGGATAAATTTATATGGCATCTTCCCAGCACTTAGAATTATAGAATCATTTAAATTGCAACTAGGATTTAGATCTAAATGTAACAGTGCTGTATCCATGCCTTAAAAGAAGGAAAGCATCATGTCTTCTGTAGAGGTCAGTCTGGGGATTTTAGGCTGGGGTGAATGCAGAGTACAGCCTTGCACCCAAACAGTGGAAAAATTCAGAAATATTTCCAGTTTGCAGTCTGAATTTGTAATCTCAGTCTTCTTAGTGGTAGCTGGAATAAGCCCTAGATATCTAAAGACAGTGAATTTTAGTAAAATCTGAATCATTGTCTGAAATCCAGGTGTCTGTCACATTATTTGTAATAGGTCATGAAATACTGAAGGAATTTTTAAGGATTAATTTATTTTTAGGATTATGCATTTTTAATGTCAGTGATCATTATTTTTAATTGTCCCAGATCTTGTACAGGGAGATGTCTTTTGCCTTGCACCCTGAGGAGGAAGAGTTAATTTTTCTTTACTGGAATTTTACTGAGGTCTGCAAAAACTAAAATTATTCTTATCAACAGGGAATGAGTTGAATTTAAATAAACAGGCAGATTTTACTCCAATTCTTAATGGATATATATATATATATATATATATATAAATATATAAATCAATTGGGAGTGTCATTATGTTCCATAACTTAGAAAAGATTTGCTGTGGGTGATTCTGATACAGCCTCTGCTTTTAGGCATTCAGAAGTAGCTTTATATCCTTCCAAGGTATCTGTATATCCTACCCATCATTAACATGGGTATTTATTATCCTGGGACAAAGGGCAGAAATGACAATTGAGTACTTGTGCTTTTTGCCTTTGCACATGTGCTATTTAGAGTGTAAGTAATAAATATTTTGGTTCTATTCAGCTGATCTGCACAGTACTTGCTACTCCCTGCTGCAGATTTTGTAGTACATTAGAACTTATCCCTGTCATCTTTCTAAGTTGCCAACTGAACACAGCTACAATATAAAGTAGCTGGGGTGGGATTTGAGAGTGTCATGAATTTTTAGCTGTTTATATGATATTTTTATAAGTATTTAATAAGACACTAACACTTGGAACTCAGTTTAAATGAGCGCAACACTAAGATCAAAAGAGGAAACGCTCTCCTTAAAGGACAGGTCCTTGCTTTTCCCTCAGCAGTGATCAAAGCTGCCTTCATTGAAGCTGTGGTTAAACACTGCTGCAGCATCACAGTGCTTAGGTTTCTTTTCTCTCCCACATCATTTTGCTGTACCCCCTACAAGGACAGTGAAGGACCTCCTAGAAAAAAAGACAACATGTGTGGCAGAATCCCCCATGAGGTTCCATCACATTTGGTTTAAACATTTCGTATTCATATTGAGTCCCTTTTATGCTGGTTTTATGCTGATTATACCTAGAGGCCATTAAATGTTAGCAGATACTTTATATTTGCAATTTTGAATGCAATACATGGTATGAAATTCTTTTAAAGGGGGATGTTTGACATGGAGCATGAACATATTAAAGTGGAAGTACTTCCAGAAACTCGTAGAGGTTGAGGGCATCTTTTTTTGCTCTTTTAACTCTCATCTGCTGGCTGTAGCTTATGGCTCTGGGGTGGAGAAGATGAGGTAGATTTTAAATATCCATTCCTGTGACTTTGCTGCTTTGAAATACTAACCCACAGAAGTTCATACAGATGGTCATTTTTGTTTATTCAGGCAGTCCAGAATATGGTTTTAAGGACTATGCTGAGGGATGTAAATCTGGTTCTGTTTTATTGTATTCCCCAGAACTATTGAAGTTGATGTACTGGAGACATGAAGTTGAATGGAATGGAGTACTGAGCAGTCTGATGTGAATAAATTGCTGTGTATTTCTGAGCTTTCACCAGGAAAAGTTCTTAACCTGGTTGTGTGTAAGATAAAATTCTCTCTGTGGAGAGAGAGAGAGAGAGAGAGAGCAGCATGTTTGGAGTGTGTGTGAAAATAGAAAGAGTAGTTCAATGAACAGAATTTTAATTTTCAGAGCACCCTAGGAGCTGTAACTTGACAACAGGCATGTTGTAGTAACCAATATAATCTGTTTCTTCCAGGGGAAGAGACAGAGATGTGTTCTACACAGGGCTGTGGATCAGTTCCCAAAACAGACTGAAAGTTCTAGAACTCTTCACTTGTTCCATGCCTTTATGGTCAAGAACAGCCTTTCTTTAAAGTGAAGGAAATAATGCAGATATATTCAAAACTTGTATTTCTACAGCAGAAATGTAAAATAAATATGGCCTTATTTCTGTCAAATGGGTGGCACACACCTTTAGACAAGGTGGTCACTGAGATGAGAATTAATATATTATAAATCTTGTTTAGGATTTCAGAACTGCCAGAGTAAGTCCTACAGGAATAAAAACATCGGGAAGCTGAAAATAGCATTCCCAAGTTAGCCTGTTTTAAAATGCTTTTAAAAACTTTTGAAATCCTATTCTTTGATATTTAGAACACTTTGGTTTGAACTTTTTAGTCTGCTAATGTTGCTTGTATGTATTGTCAAATGTCAAAAAAAAGAGAATTTCAGCTGCTGTCTATACATGAGTCTTGCTGGATCCTCCTTACCCGTGCCCCTGAGGAGCTCTGTGGCCTTGCACAAATCATGAAACCTCTCCAGGCTCCATTTCCCATATTTGAAATGGATATAATATGATTTTTTTTTTTTTGAAAATGAACGCTCCTCAGCAAAATTGGTGCCTGCTGGAGGGCAGTGCCCAGCTGGGAGCCATCCTTGCAGTTTGGTTGAGGAGTGGGCACAGCACCCAGTTCTCCCAGCTGGCTCTGGTGCTCCTGGTGAGACTGAGGGGTGGGACAGTCTGCAGGGAGCTCCTGAACCCCCAGGTGAAGGGCAGGGAGGCAAATGCACTGCCACACCTGACAGCACTGGGAGAGCTGCCTCGGGACAGTTCAATCCCTCCAGGTCTAGTGAAAGGTGAGTAAAAAAAGTGGGTTTTTTATTTCTGCTTTGCTGTAAAATGGAGCAAATGTAGCATACTTGAATTGTCACTGAAGAGATTTTCTTGTGCTCTTGCCATAAATGGTAGAATAGTCTTGATGGAAATTAAGAGGCTGGGAAAAACAAACAGGCAAAACAAAGGATTCTGAACCAGAAAACGCTGCACTCTTGTTCTTATTATAAAGGAACTGCTTTTTAGAACTTTTTCAGAAGTTTGCCATGATAGAAAGACATCTTTCAAAGGCAGCAGGAGCCACTTAAACCGTGTGTATAATTATTTCAATAAAATATTAAGCTAGTGATACAGCAGTGTTCTGTAAGAGGACACTATTTGGGAAGCAGGCTCCCTTGTCACTGTTGTGTGCAGGTCTTTCAGTTGAGGCCAGAAAGGATTTTATGCTTTTAAGCTTTTAAAAACTTTTTTTCCCACTTTCAAATTTTAAAATTACAAGCAATATGATTATTTGAAAAATAAAGCAAGAAATGCAGTGGTGCTGTTGCTGCCTACAAGCCTGAATCTTTGGATGATAGGGTTCTGTTTTGCTTTTTGAGCATTTTTTCCTTTTCCTGCTTTTTGTACATGCACCATTCCTTTGCAGCAAGGATCACTAACTTTAGAGCTGTCCTCAGGTGATGCCTTGCCCAGGTGTATGAGTCCACAATTCTCACAGGTGGGGCAGTGCACACTGTGTAGACAAATAACATTGCATCACACCAATTTTGCTTTATATTTTTGTACTTTGTCTTCAGAAAAAAAGTACTTAAGGACGTAATTCCCATTGTCTGAGGAAATGCTAGGTTGTTAAGTCTGAAGTGTTAAAAGCTACAATTCTGAGCCCCTTGTTTTTACCTCCATTTCATTTCATTTTTTTTCACAAAGTCCCTTCATAAAGGGAATGATTTGAGCTCTTTCCAATAAGTATTTATTTCTCTGGTACCTGCCACATCTCCAATTTCACCACCTAAAGGTGGTTAATAATGCAATTTACAGCATTATATGCAATGCAATTGCAATTATATGCAATTAATATGCAATTTGCAGCTGCATCCTTGAATTTAATCTCCAAAATGCCTTCCAGGGTGCAGAAATGTCAGGCTAGTGAAATGGCTCAGTGATGGAGACACATCCTCCCCTCAGTGTGAATGTTGGGATGTAGTCTGGTTTCAGACCTGAAGTTTCTGAGTTTCCAAAGCTCTGTTTTTCTGATGTTTGGCTTTTCTGAAACTTGTTCCCAGAAAAAGAACATAAACACCAGGACATTGTTTTTGTAATGGTATCCATGTTGTGGATTCTTCTGGGAGGAGGGATTCTCTCTTGATGTCCCTCTGGTTTGGCCAATGTAGGTGAAGAAGTTTGTCTTTCACCAATCACAGTGGTCTGTGAAATTTGTATATAAGGGAATGAATGATCCCTAAAAATAAAGTCATCCTTTCTTCACACAGCCTGAGCAAAATCACAGGAGTCTGTGCTGTGTGCTGTATCCCCCAGTGACAATGGGGCTTGGCCATTTTGTTCATTGCTCAGCTTGATTTCTGAGCTCAGAGCACCTGCCCACGCCAGTGCTGATGTTGATGGGAAGGAGAGAGAGCCTTTTGCTGAGCAGAAGCAGGTTCAGGTCGCTCTGAGAGTTTGCCATATCCCATCTGAGCTGCAGTCAGAGCAGTGGCTCTGGTGTTTTGCTCCTCTCTTTCATACAGTCACCATTTCTTGCAGTGTCTTAACAGCAAAATCTACCTGTGTAATCTGATCTTTGGCAATATTTGCAATGAAATCTTCGTGTGCTGCTTTCTCTTTAGGCTTGGGTTGTATATAATGCATCTCTTTGCCAGTCCAGGTTATTACAACAGCATAAAACTTGGAACTGGTTAACAGCCTAACCAGGTTAAAATAGGTTTTTTTTCTTAGGTTTTCCTTTTTTTCAAGGAGACCTAGTTTAGTCTCAGCCTCATAAATACATCAGGAGACTGTGTTGAAGTGGAAAGAAGGTAACAAGCTGTGTCTGAGAGCTCTAAGATTAAACACATCCAGCAAAAATTTTTGACAGAGCCTTTGAACATCCTGTTCAACAACAAAAAGAATGAAAATATCCCATCTTCTGTATCCTGTATTTTGTCATCATAGGTACATAAAAGAAAATATACATTAAAAAAACCAAACTAACAAACCGCAACAAACAACAATTTGAAAATGAATTGAAATAGGATCCTATGTGACCTACCTTAAATGTAAATTAAGCTTGAAGTGTATTTAGGTTAGAATTGGTGACAGTATGACAGAAACCTTGCTTAAAATTCTCCAGAAAAACAGAATTAATTTTTTTCCACTCCTTTAAAGGAAAAAAAGACCCTAATTGTCAGGTCTCACAAAAACCTATATAAGTTTGCAATCATCACACCATCTATTAATCTCTTGCAGACATTTAAATTCTATTTTAATTCGGAAAGAGAACTAATTTTTTAAATACAACATTTTGACTTAGAGTGTTTTCTTCTGGAAAACTTGTGAAGGAGCAAC
Organism: Sitta europaea; assembly: GCA_013400255.1. Lineage (NCBI taxonomy): Eukaryota > Metazoa > Chordata > Aves > Passeriformes > Sittidae > Sitta > Sitta europaea. Next base: position 1,248,463 of record VXBS01005740.1, read on the forward strand.
AGGAATTCTGGATGTGTTAATGCCAGCAGTGTCTGGGCCAGCCCCTGTGCCAGCCCTGCTCAGCCACAGCTCCTCTCCCTGAGGGGCTCCACCTTTGCTGCCCCGGTCTCAAAGGAGCAGTATCACAATGCTGCCACTGCCAGCACGGTCCCACTTGTTCTTTTATTTCTTATCTTTCAGGATTACAGATTTCTGGGAGACCCACAGGCAGAAATCTAGTATTTGTGTTCCCAAAAAATTATTCATTCCCCCTTCATGTTTTTATTCCCGCTGAGTGCCACACTGGCTAATGGCACTTCAAAAAAGACCCACCCAAAAATCAGTGTATTGGGGAATAAATACTAATTAATGACCCAGTGACCCTTCTGGAGGGTTTGTTCTTGCAAGGAAGGACTGAGGTAACCATGGACTGATCAACCTCCTCACTGCTGTCGTGGGCACCATCCAGATTTTCACCATCAGTTCCATACTGCTTGGAAATTGGTGTTTCCTAGAACACACCCAGGGATTCTCCAGACTCAGAACCTCCAGTAAATTCTGTAGAGGTAGGTGAAGGACAAAATGGAAGGGGAACATGGAGGCTGCAGAGAAGGTGTGAGGGTAAAGATGAAGCTATTATGGGATCATCACTAGTTAGGTCAGTGGATTTGCAGTTTGTTTGAACGGATTTTGTTGCTGTTATTTTTTAATTGAATGAAAGTCATAGTCAATCTTCATCAGTCTCCAGTCACTGAGTCCTACATAGTAGTTTATCTTTTTTGGCTCAGTCATTAAAGATTGTTTAAAAGAAAAGAGTTCCTCTTTAATGTATTTGGCTAGTGAATGAGGATACTTCTCTGACCATCAATGAAATGTTTAATGACAGAGTAAAAATCTAATTCAAGACTGTGAAACTGTCCTATTGAAATTTAAGTATTATGCAATTTTGTTTATTTACTATTGAGTACAAGAACAAAACATTGCTGAATAATATTTTGAGAACTTGAAATCAGATATATTGAAGTCAGATAAACATGACAAGAAGTCCAGATATCCTCACCTATGTGTAGAGTTTACTGTGAAACATGAGAGACAGTGAGGAATTATGCCCTAAATGTGGCAGGGTGGGAATAAGGGTGACACCTCCAGCTTCCTTCTATAAAGAAAAGTTCTTATTTAATATTTATGAATGAAAGGTGTCATCAAGCTCTTGATTGTGAATGGTGATTCACTGATTTTGTGTGCCCACTGGAACTACTTGGATTTCAGGTGTTTGTCAGAGCAGTTGTGCAAGTCTGCTTCACAAAGAACACGTGTGAGATCTGTGTTTGGTGTGATAAATCATGCATGATGAGTCTCTGGGAAAATTGTTCTCTTTAATGTGGATGTGTCTTAGTGCTTCTTTTGCTTTTAGGCCTGCTTGTGGGGCTTTGAGACATGTCATAAACCTTGCCATGCAATGATCATGGGAGATCCTGCAACATCTGCTTATGGCTTCCTCCTCTTCTGTGTGAGAAAAAAAATTCTAAACAAAGCACACTTATTTGGGTATCAGTGCTTACTGCTATGGAAGTTGGGATGAGGTGCTGCTGATGTTCTCCTACTTTCTGTAGAGTGCCCTGATGTGAGAGCTAAAAGCATAAGACAGATTTTATTATTTTTTAATATTTTTTAAGGTGTTGCTGTTAACCAGCTTTTATAATGCTTTTATGACCAGTGTGTGTCACTGTCTATTAATATTCCCTAAAGAAAAAAACACAAACAAACAATAAAATTCAGGAAAGCTATTTTTTGATCCATAAGAAAAGTTATAATATGGAGGGTTTTTTCACATGAATGAGTGAAAAATACTCTAGAATATATTCTAAAATTATTTAAAAATATCACTGGAAACAAAGAAGTGGTTTATTACAGTATTAATAAACTATTATGATAATATTAATAAAATATTTGTTGTTTATTACAATGTTATGATCTGTATATATTAGGATGAGATATGTAAGATAGAAATCATTTGTTCCTGATGTCTGAAGTAAGCACATGTAATTAACTATGAGAGATTTCATCTGTCTGAAAACTTCTGGGCTGAGAGATTCCCTAAGTTTAAGCAGGAAACTGCTTCATTGGCAAACAAGAGTTTTTGATAATCACATACAGTAAATATTTAGGGCTTAGACTTTATCAGGCTGCCTGCTAAAGGAAAAATTAGGGCCACATGCAGATGTTCCTTAAATTCAAATTTGAACTTAGCTGCCCACATTGTTATGGTGGAGCAATGGTGAATCTCCACTGCAAACAGTGAGGATTAAGCATTTTTTATCAGTTCTCCTGGCTCCCTGGGGCTTCCTCAGTCAGGATTTAATTGCTGGGAAAGGTGGCTGTTCCCAGGTGTGCAAGGTGCAGTGCAGGGCGGCTCTGGGTGTCCCAGGTGTACAAGGTGCAGTGCAGGGTGGCTCTGGCTGTTCCTCATCCTCCTGTCATGGAACTGGAACCAGTAAATGCCCCATTCCAGTGCTGCTCTGAACAAACCTCTCTCCTCCCTGTGCTGTTTATAATCTGCTGGGGCATGCACTCCCCAATGTGTTCTGTGAACTAATAACACCTATTACTGATAGCTTAAAGGATTCCAGCTGTTGACTCTGTTCTCTGTTAAGGAATACTCTGTTAGGGTTGGCTGGCTGGTGTGACTGCATAGCTTCCAAAATCTCATGTGGTGCCTGTATTTCTCCATCAAGGTGAAGTGATAGGGCCAGGGAAAGACATGTAAAATGCATAGAAAATGCATATCTGAAAATAAGAAGCAATTTAAATGGAAGGCTATCTAAAAGTGTAGAAACACTTTTATTTTATTTTTAATAAAATAAAAATAAATAAATAAATTTGGTAAATACAGGTATCTTGCTGATTATGATTTATTAATTAGGTTCCCAGAAGCCTTTCCTATCCTGGTGATCCAGGTCAGTGTAGCTTTCTTTGCTTACTTAATGTAAAGAGGTAACTTGAATTCCCTGGATGAATCCTAAGTGACACTTAATGTATTCAAAGAAGTGTTTTTTCCCAGTGAAATATAACATTTCTGAGGAGTTTTTCTCAGTACATTCTTAAACAGAAAATAAATCTGAAAAATATCAAGGCGGGGCAATTTCATCTTGCTGGGGGATGTGGTGAAATTCAGCTTTTGTTGCCTGAAAAACAGGGGAATGCTGAAAAATGAGCTGTTGTTACAATCCAGTTTCAAGTTTAATCCCATTAATCCTCTGGTAAAATGACTGTTTCTTTTGCTCTCCTCCTCATCCCTCTCCTGTCTGGTACAGTCCACAGTGCCAGCAAGCTGTGCTGCCTTTCCTAACTCCCAGTCCTTTCCTCTCAGCATGGTCACATGACAAGGACTGCAAGTGTTTATCTAGAAAAATAGCATTAAAAATGGCATTATGTCTTTTTTTGTTTGCCCCTTTTCAGCTCTGTCTTTATAGGGAACAAACAGAGGGGAATAAGGAGAGGAGCCAGCTCCAGGTGACTGGCCAGCTGCCTGTGGATGAGCACCAGAAAGTGCTCCACAGATTGCAATCTGAAACCCATTAATATAATGGATAAAGTCTATGAAGCATTTTAAAACCTCCCTTGCCTATAGTGCTGCATTTTATAAGCTAGGTGACATCAAAAGAATTGGTTCTGGCTCAGACCAACTAATAAAAATGGATAAGGCTTATTTTTATGCTGAATATCAGTAAAAGCATGTGCAGAAGATTACATTTAACATTCTGGCTTTTACCCAGAGCACAACAAAGTCTATCTTATCCCCATCCATCAGAACAGAATTTGATAGGTTTGGAGACCCCAGATTTTCCTCTCCTATCGAAGCATGAAGCAGAAGCTTGGGCTTGCATGGAGATTGTGTGAACGTGGCATTGCTCACTGTGTTACGTTTCCTTGAACACTTAGAAAGAGGGGTGCCTAATTAGGCACAATGTTTCAATAGGATATTTTAAATTGTTGATACTTAAAGCTGATCTAAAGTGTTGAAGTTTGTCGTTAAACCTTTCTATATTAGGGAGAATAGAAAGAAATGTAAAGTCTGGCTGTTTCCTGTAGACAAAGGGACAAGAACATCTTTCAGCAGTAAAAATCCCACATAGTTGTTTTTGTGCCTATACAGCTTTAATTATTGTTAACTTTTCTAGGTGTTTAAATAAACCACATGTTTATTTAAAACTGATTTTTTTGGTTCAGTAGTCCAGCCTGTACCAGCATTAGCCTCCAGATCTCAACAGCATCCTGTTTATTCTGATCTAGCTTGCCTGACTGATTCCCCAAAGATGAAATTCGCTAAGTGAACTTGACAGATTCCAGGCTGTCTCCATATGGCAGGGACTGGGCTGCAGCTTCTGAAGCTGCCTGGGATTTAAAAGCTGCTCTCACCTTATTAAGATGGCAGCAGTTACATGCAAGGCAACTTTGCAGGGGCTTGTTTTAATTCTTTTGGCTTCTGCTTGAGACCAAACCATACCATTTTTTGTGCATGTGGATTAGAGCAGGACCAGAAGGATGACTTTCCTTTTCCAAGGGGTGCTTACACCAGCAAGGGATCAGAACTGCAAATGATCCCAAATACCTCAGTTGTTGACAGTTCTTAAGAGGAGTTCAGGCTTAGCAGGTGCTAAATGGACCAGACCACAAGAGATTTCTGAAAAAAAAAGTGATGAAACAGTGTGAATTTCTTTGTTGCTGGATCTTTCTTCATGTTTGCTTTTGTCTACTGTCACTTATCTGTTGTTTGGGTTTGGGCTGTTAACAAAATAGTTTAATTGTCCTGTATTAAAAATGTCAAACCTGTATTCTGGCAATATCAAAATACTGAGCCAAATTGCAAGTAGCATTTTTGAGAGTGCAGACCAGCTGAGGATCTTTCTGTACACATTTAAATCTGTGAGTGGCAAACAGCCATATTCTGTCACACAAAAGGTATTCTCTTAAATTGACTCAGTACTAGTGAAAGAAAGTAGTGCAAGAAAAACAGAAAATATTACTATTTGTCATTTAAAAAAATCATAGATCTATTCTTTGATTGTAATTTTTTGAGTGGGTTCACAGGGTGAAAATAATTTACTTTGTTCAAGCAGACCATCCTTAAAATCACACTATTAGATAAAAAGGAATTTAGGAACATAAACAAAGTATTGTAGGTCATTAGTACTTGTTTATGAAATACAGGCACTGCAGAAAATGGTCCATTAAGAAATAAGTTTAAATTAGTGTTGTTGTATTGAGATGGATACAGTTATATTTTTCTAAGAAAATGCAAGTAGAAATTGAGGCTTCCTTGATTTTTCCTGTTCCTGCCTGACATTGTTTTTCACGAGCATGTGCATACCTGAAAGAGAGATCAAGAATGAATAACTTTTCTAAATTTCCTTTGTTTTATCATCTCTTCTTTTCATAGTCCCAAAAGGGACTGGAAGTGATCTGACGTGAGACTTAAAAAAATTTCAAAAGTTAGGAAAAACCCAAACTTTTGGGAGTTACGTTTTGTACTTAAATTTAAGGTTGCTGTTGCTGACTAAGACAAGCAATGGTGTGTCATACTCTCTCCCTATGGATTTTGTTGTTTCTTTGAGAAATAGTGTGTGGTATTCTTTGGTTTTGGTTGTTTTTTTCACAGATACTGATTTTAGGTTTGGGGGGATTCAGTTATATAGAGGCACTGGGGTTTTCTGGTTGTCTGTGGTTCTTGCCCTTGCATCTCTTTCATAGCAGAAAGTGAGGATCTTCCCTGGGGACCCTTTAATCAAGTGCTACATGACTCCCTTTTCCAGAAACAGCAGCTCTTGTGGAACCCCTGTTCAGCATCTTCACAATTCCCATTTTATCTGGAGCTGTGTGAATCAGTTTGTGAAAACTGATTTTTCTCTCACCCGTGTTACATGTTTAGAATCATCTGAGCCATTTGTAATGTTTTTTATCTTCAGTTAATTTGCATTTAGCTGTGGATTAGTTTGTAGCAATAACTCCCTCTTTATTTGCTTTCTGAGGCATCGTTTCTTTCTGTATTGTAAAATGTAGACTTGTGCCAAATAAGCACAGTAGTATTTGAGCTGGGAACAAGAGGCTTCACCTCATTGCTGTTTCTCACAACATTTGTAATGCTCTTGAGGGCACACATGTAAGAAATGTCAACTGAGTCATTATTGGGGTGGATGTTCTTACAGCAGGTGTTTTAAAGGCAAAATTTCAAATCTCTGAACAAAAAGAGACCAAATTCCCAGTCAAGAATTTATAATAAGCAAATAGGCGAGCCCTTTCTCTCAGATCTCAGTCTCTTTCCTGGCAGCCCTCTGTCCTGCTGCAGGGACCTGAAGGCAGTTTGGCAGCCAAGCTGCAGCACCAGGTCAGGGTTAGTGTGTAGGCACTGCCTTTGAGATGGAGCCTTTCATGTTGCTTTGGCATAAAAAGGCAGGTGGGTTTGATTTTTAACAATACTCCACAGTCATGTTGTTTAATCTGCTACAAAACTCAGACATCTGCATTTTTGAGCAGCTGTAGCAGATACATGCAGTGCCTCTTCCAGACTCAGGTTTTATTTTGCCCAAACCTATTTCAGATTTAAACTCCACAGAGGTGCCCATTTGTTTTTCACATGTCTTCTGTATGCCATTGATATAAATCACTTGGTGCTGCAGCTGTCCTACATATCTTGTGTTTGTGAAGGGAGCATCTTTTTATTTTTAACCTTCTGTTGTATGGACTAGGCAGTAGGAATTCCTAATGCCACTGACATAACAGTAAATTGAAATCCATTATTTGACTGAACAATTAAATGGCTTCTCTGCTAAACCTGGTTGTTAATGACCCTGGAATGGCATAAAATGAAATGATCAGAACAGGCAGCTCGAGCTCACTCTGTAAATATGTAGGTTGGCTGAAGTGCAGCAGTCTGTGTTTACAGCAGGGCTGGCAGAGGGAGAGGTGTGAGTGTTCATCTGCACAAAGGCAAAGTGAGTCTAAGCTGTTCTTAGGGAATTTGAAACATTCTTGACTTTTTGGTTGGTTGTGGTATTTTTCTGGGTGTTTTTTTTTTTTTTTTCCTACCAAATCTGGGAGTTGTCTTGGCACTTAAAGATGGCAGGGTTATACTGGGCTTGAACTGATGCTGGCATTGCTCAGCAGAGACAAAAAACACCTAAGAGATCATCAGCACCTCCAGGTTACACTGAAAAATGCCATCTGAACACAGCTTTGAGAGTTTTTTAATTCTTCTAGGAAGGTTGTTTGAGTTGGTTCTTTTGTTTGTTTGTTTTCTTTTTTTTTAAACCCGGCTGTGAATTTTTTTGTGAGATAGTAATAATAAGAAATAGAATAGGTTGGTCACTTTGAATAGTCCAGATCACCAGTTGTTTACAACATATTTCATTCCCCTGATTTCTTTCCATTATGTGTTATTTTTAGAACATGGTATCTTTAAATAACAATTGGTTTACCTTCATTTATTTAACATTGAATTGAAGGGGTGCATCTTTGATGTAATAATGACATGCCAAATATATTTGAAAAATGTAAGGAACTTTCTAGTAACACAGAGCACACTGGTTTAGGTTATAGTTTATTGCCACTTTACTGTGGATGTACTTACCCATAAACATTACTTTGGCACATAATAATTAGGATACAGAAACATTTCTGTATTTTAGGGTGGCTTAACCCGTGTCTGAATTACAAAATGTAGAAGTTTTGCAATAGATATTGTTCAGGATTATTTGAAAGCTGAGGTTTGTGTTTGCAGGAAAGGAGCTTCAGAATTTATGTTAACATATTCATTTTAGTGAAAATATTCCAGAGTCTTTATTGTCCAAGTTAGGACAACACCACAAAGAAAATACAAGAAATACACAAACCCCTGTTGTTAATTAAAAAATTGACAGGGAGTAAGTGGTATTGCTTTGGTAGTAGGAATGGTTTGCTAAATTCAGGGTGAAGGGACCCGAGGGTGCTGATTCAGAGTGTTTGCTCCCAGAGGAGCAGAAGCCCAGGCAGAGCTGTGCCAGCACGTGGAGGATGCAGGGGCAGCAGGGATGGCAGGAGCTGGAGCAGCAGGGCAGGAGCTGGAGCAGGGCTGGCAGGAGCTGGCTCTGCTCTGCTGGGCACTGCTTTGCCCGGGCTGGCACAGCCCCAGCCCCACTCCCTGTCCCTCATCACCCACCCCAGCAGAGTGCTGAGCTGGGAACTCAGGAAAGCTCCGGGAGCCTCCCTAGGGTCAGAGCAGTTGCTGGGTGATTGCAGCGTGCAGAGACAGGCCTGGGGAGTCTTTCACTCCCTCTCAGCACTGGTGACAATGTCTCAATTCCCAGCCAAGAGCGTGTCAGGGTGCTCAGCTCAGTTTTCAAGGAATAGGATAGCTCCATGGACTGCTTCACAATGTCTCCTGTTTGAGAAAACCAAGAGACATTTTTCCTCTGTTGGCTTCTGCAGAGGAACTTTCTGCAGGCTAGTAATCTCAGTTTGGTTCAAACTGGAAATTTACTCTATCAGGCTGGTAAGGAGAGGGATTTACACATTTCTAGAGAGCAGTGCTTTAGAGACACGTTCTGTGCTCAACTGGCCCAGGTTGCCTTCTGTTTTACGTTTTTACTTCAATTTTCTGAGGAGATATTAACAAAACAGTTCACTATATTTAGAATGCTAATGGCAGTCAAGTTACGTCAAAAGAGGGATCTATTATTACATTGACAGAATGTCACTGGCAGAAATCAGCTATAACTTGTTCTGCATGTCATTAGCTGGAAAAATCACATGCAAATTTTTAACATTGATCAAAATTCCATTTCTCACTGATTTTTTGCTGTGTTAGACCTAGGACAGAATAAGAAATTTTTCTTGGGTGTATTTTAGTACACAACAGAAATTGCAGTGCTCGAAGCCCATTTTTGCCTCATGATAGTTTATGCATTCATTCCTCCCTTGGAAATTATGTTTACTTAAGCTAGTGAAAGCTGGGCGAGGTCCTTTTACATTTAAAAGAGATTTCCCACATATCTCTCTTTGATTGTCACGTCCTTCAGTGTGCTTGTCCAAATCCTACCCACATGCCACTATGCAGATGAGGCACTCCCACATAGGGAATGTTCTGCACAGAAATCATGGAACGCCTAAGCAGCTTCTTTTTTCTTTTTAAGAAATAGACTCCTAAAAACTATTCTAAAGACAGCACAATTCTGCCCACCAGCTGAGGATAATGTAGGGGTACCTTTAAAATATATTGTTATATAAGCTGATAGAAAGGGAAAAAAATGAAGCAAAAATGGCAAAGTTTTGCTACAGCTTTAGAAAAGTTGCCAGCTGCCTGAGATGGCAGAATAAACTAGTTTAATACACTTAAGCTACATTATATTTAAGTCAGAAAACTGACACAGATTTAGCTGGCAAACCTCTCCATCCTTGACTGAAGAAAACTGCAATGATAAGACCAGGGTAAGATTCATTTGTTCTTTGTGGTTTCCCAGAGCCTCAGCCATCATTCCATTGCTGGTGAGGATGCTTTTCACAGGAGCAGCAGGGCTGGCGTGCTGGCTGTCGCTTGGTTTGCAGTTTAACCCAGCTGCATTTTGCTTTCCAGCTCAGAGAAGGGAGCTGTGCTCTGCTGGCCAGTGCCAGGACAGCCCCTCAGCCCTGCACAGTTCCTTGGCTGCTTTCTCCTGCAGCCTCCCGGGGATTGTTCCCTGTGCAAATGCTCTGTGTCCTCTCTGGGGAGCAGCTTTGGGTCACAGGGAGCTCCAGGAGCTCCTCCATGCCTGCTCATGGTGAGAGAACAGTTTATAATAGTAGGGGCTTTAAAGTGAGAGATGAATGTACAAATGTGCATGCATCACAAATCTCTATTTTCAGCAAAAATTATGTCTTTTTCCCTATGTTTTTCTGTTGTTTTTTTTTTTTTTTCTGAAACAACTTAAACCAGAATCTAACATTGCAGCTCAAACAATTATTTTTAAAAACTTTTCCTTGTTTTGTTGCAATTTAAACTAAAGCAGGCTTCAGTTAAGGAGATGGATTCTTTTATGTGTCATATTTTTCTTATATTTTTTCTTAGTAGTCAAAATTAATAATGATGGAGTTTGCTGTTTGATTCTTCATCATTCAGTGATTCGTTTCCATATGTTGAAGTAAGTAACTATTTAAAACCATCTGTTTCCCTTGGAACTAAGAGTATTTTCATTAGTGTTTATCATTTAACTGATAGTTGAAAAATTAAATTCAGGCTAAGTTTAAGTTGATCTTTCTGGACATTATTCAAAGAACAATGTATGAGTTATTTAAAAAAGGTTTTATAGGGTTTTTTGATTGATAACATTTGAGGTGTTATTTGTATTTGGAAATCATCTAACTCAGACATGAAAAATAGTTGTGATACACAAAACTGAACAAGAAAGCTTTGCCCTAATTAGCTAAGTGGGATGTAAGCCAAGTATAGGCCTTATTCAGGTCTTTTCCTTAAAAGTAAATTTGTATAATAAGGTACTGGCCAAAAGCAATTTTCTATTTCCATGTTATCATCATTAAAAATTAGGAAAACATTTAGTTTATCACTCAAATCAGAAGTTCTGTCTCCTTCTCGATTTTGCTCACGATAATGCCATTCCTCTGCTAAATTCTGGATGCTGCTGATATTCTCAGCTTGTTCCTGGGAAAAGCCATAAAATCCTGAGTCAGGTCACTTGGCAGTCAAGTGGAAGAGAAAACTGCTTTTCTGCTATATTGTATTGCTTTAAATTGCAAATGTCTTTGTATTTGCTTCAGGTTTTTGTTTCATTTTGTTTTGGTTTTAATCCTGCTGTTGCACTCTCTGTGTTAGGATCTAAGATTTATATTTCTTTGACTGTTTAATGTTTCCTTTCATCGCCTTCATAAATAGTAATGACTAGCTTATGTATATCCAGGGAAGTAAAGCAAAAAGCCCTTGAGTGTGCCAAGTCTGAAAAAATTTAAATTAGTGTATCAAATGTTAGAAGAAGAGGAATTAAGGCTCTTATCAGCTAACCATAAGCCAAGAATCTTTTAAATTCTAACAATGGTCTGGTGGATACAGCTAAATCTGGCTTTACTTAAGGAAGACAATAGCAGGCATGTGGTTCAAAGTAAAAGATTTCACCTTAATAAAAACTATTTAACATATTATTCTAAATCCACAGAAAGGCAAGTTTTTGTTCCAAGGGCTAGATCATTTCTGGTGGGGGAATCCCACCCTTTCTAATGAACATGTTTCTCTTTCTCATTTCTAATTAGCTCCAGCACTTAGATTGCAGCATGCCAGCCTTCAACGCTGAGATTTCTGCTGGTAATAAAGCACTCGAGGTGGTATTTAATTAAAGCAGAGTGGTGCTAGGAAAGACCTGAGCAGGGCTGAAACACTAATCCTTGTGCATTGCCCAGTGTCCCCTTGTGATTGTGATTGATGAGTTGATTTCTCTCTACAGCTTCATTTGCATTGTGTGGCAATACCCGCAGGCAGAGGTGCTGAGCGTTTCTGGATCAGAGCTCCCCATCAGGACAAGCTAATGTGCTAAATGGGCTAGGGGTAGGCTGGAGAGCTCTCCTAGCTCTTAAGCAACCTATTAAATCACAGGTTTATGGTGGGTGATGTGACTCCCCATGTAAATGCTGTTGATTGTAATACCTTTATCTCTTTTTACCTTGAAAATACATATCCTACCACCCACTAGCTGTCCTACCTTTCCCTCTTCTATTTATCTCAGTTGTTGTGTTAAAATCATCATGCCAGCAAGTGGCTGCTATGAGGAATGGCTGTAGAGCTTTCTTTTTTTTTTTGATTCATAGAGGTGGAATAAATTGGTCAGGATTTTCTTTTAAAAATAGACATATTTTCATCCTTAGGACTAGAACTCTTGGTTTCTGACATTCTAACTCCAGTTCAAAACTTCTGTAATGCAGAGCTGTTTCTTGTTTGCAACCAAAAGGTGGTGGCAGGACTATCCCAGCTCCTTGTGCTGTCAGTCTGCTTGTCCACAAAGACAGAGCCATCAGCACTCTGCCCTCAGAGCTGGTGTTCCTGGAGCAGCTGGGCTGTGCTCACATCTGATCTCCATGATCCTGCACCTGTGAGCATTGCCAGCAGTGCATTTCTACTGCATGAGTGTGTTTGCTCTGGCAGCAGAGGAAGCCAACAGTGTCCTGGGCTGGATAAGCAGGGGAGTAAGCAGTAAGTTGACAGAAGTGATTTTCTTCCTTTACCAGGCACTTGTGAAATTGCATCCAAGGTATTTGGTCCAGTTTGTGGCTCTCCAATACCAGAGAGCAGGTTGAGCACAGGCCCCTAGGATGTGCTGGAGTGTATGGTAGGAGGCTCAGGGAACTGTACTTGTTCAGCCTGGAGAAGGGAAGGTTCCAGAGTGGCCTCAGAGCTGCCTTTAGATGCTCACTGAGGGTACAGTGAAGGAGCAAGTCTCTTCCCAGAGGTGTATGGTGGTAGGGTAAGAGACAACACATACTGCAAAACTGGAATAAGTGCTTATGAAGAAAAGCTTTCCCCATGAGAACAGTTTTGCTTAGGAACAGGTTGTCTGGAGAGTTTGCACAGCCTTTGTCTTGAGTGCTTTGATAAAAATGGGTGCAGCACAGCCCTACAATAATGATGCCTGTACCCCCAGGCTCTCCTGCCTTTGCCTTGCTGCCACTTCAGGGGTGGGGTTGGTCCAGCTGCCACTTTGGCCTCTTGAGTGAATGGGATCCTCTGACAGTTTATTAGATCTAAGAAAAATAGCCAACTTAGATGTGCACTTGTATAACCTAAAGGGTTACTATTGCTTCTGTTGAGACTTTAGGCTGGGTTTTATTTTCCAGTCACTGCTAATCTCTCAGGCCAAGTCTTTACTCCTTTTGCAGCCTTTCTTCTCATGTGAGTAAATGTGTGGTTTTAAGTTGGAAGGGTATTTGTTTTTCTGAGTTCACCAGTGCAGGTTTTTTCAAATCCAGGTGTCCCTGCTCACATTTGAACATAAATTTTCAAAATGAATGGTTCTTCCAAGTAGGGTAGTTATTGTATATTTTCCTTATTACCAGTCAAGGGATACTCCTGCATATTGTCCTTACCTTGCTTGTTTTCTGTAAGTGTGCTGTTAAATGGAGGCAGTGCCCACACAGATGTGTGGAATGACTGTGGAACTTTGGGAAGCTCCAGCTGGATGCTCACAGTCTCCTGGTTGAAACAGAATAAATAGATTACATTATCAGAATTTGTCTGTTTCAGTGGAGAACTGGGTCACATACCCTGAACCATTTTTAGGGTCCAGAAAGCCAAACCAGCTCATTGTGCAGAAACATGTAAGGAACTTCCAGATTCCCTCTGACCTTGCAGACATGGTGGGCATAGTCGTTTCCTTGATGATCATCTGCCTGTAAAGTGCAGTATATTCATAAAAACCTGTCCACACCTCAAAATCTGATCTGACTGTGTCTCAGGAAATAGATTAGTCTTGCTGCACCATAACTGTGCTTCTGCTGCACTGTTCTTGCTCAGTTCTGGGGCTTAGAGTTAAAATGATGGAACAATTTCTGCCAAGCAAAACCACTGATACGTGAAACATCAAATAGGTCCAGCAGTGTCTGCACGGGACACACTTATCTCTGAAAAGTGAAATGCACCTTGCTCAGTCTGTGCAAATCTCCCTGTTGCTGCCAAATAGCTTCAGTGCTTTGCCATTTACTGCAAAAAATTGGGGTTCTATTTGAATGTAAAAGTTTGGATTCTACTGAATTTCTAACCCTGGTGAGCTCGTTCAAGGCAAAGGACATCCTTGTCTGAAATCCAGCTCTCTGTGCCTGCTCGGTCTGCTTGCTTTCTTGAAAACATCTGAAATTCCTCTTCCACACTCACTGAGAAAATTGTACTTTCTGCAGAGAGGCACTTTGGTTGTCAGAGGTGATCCTGCACAATAAAGTTTTCTGGGAAGTAGAAGTCTGATACATGAAAAAAGAGATATTCCAGATAATTATTTATGAATATTGGTATCTCTTCTACTACTGATTTTCAGAGACCTGTTTTGAATCGAGTTAACCATGTTAGCTGAATTGAGTACTCTGGGAATGCGAAATGGTAATACACATACTTCTAAGTATCTTCACCCACTTTTGATTATTTTTATATTTATGGCAGATATTTTTTTCTTTCCTCCTGAAAGCATATATAAAAGCTAGTTTTCATCTAAATTCCATGGAGTTTTTTGAAGTTGCAGTTAACATGGAGCTGACAAATGGTTCACACCTGGCAAATACAGTTGTAGAGGGTTTTGTTAGGGTGGATTAATTATTCCTGTCTAATTCTTAAGTAATTTGTATTTCAAAACACAGTGCTATTTAGGAAAGAACTGTGTAATTTTTCAACAAAACTTGCCTGAAATGATTCTTAAAGAAACCAAACAAGAAAGCCACAACAACCAGAGATTATTTTAAAAACTTGCTGATGAGTTCAAGGGCCTGCAAGTTACCCCATTGTTGTGGAGATTGTTGGCATCAGAAGTCTGCATTGCTGAAGGGAAAGCTGACTTCCTCTGGGCTTCTGCAGACTCTTGGGTGCTCTGCTTTTAGTCTGAAATCATTTGCCTTTTTGTTTTGTCTAATTCTATTAAAACTCTTTGCACCTAAGACAATGGGAACCCCCATTCAGGTTGGCTCTGTGGCTCAGGGCGTTTAGTAGTTTGCTAATTTGTTTATTTATTTTTAGCTGTTATTTTAATTGCAAAGGTGCAGTGATGCTGTTCTTTCTGATTTAGAGGATTTCAGATGTTGACAAGAAAATTCTAGCAGCAAACTACACTCTTGAATTTCTGATTTATGTTTGTAAGAAATGGAAACAAAAAATAAAGAGTTTAAAACATCAAGTACCAAGCAAGGGAGAAAGTGGGATTAGGTTTAGGTAGCTTCACCCTTGCTTTCACTTTCCTGTGTAGAGCAGTAGAGATTTTTGCAATGTGCACTGCTTGAATTGTTTGAATTAATGTCATGTTCTCTCTTTAATTGGAAATAATTTATATCATAATTTGTTTGCTTCTGAAGTGTGTGAGAGGCCTTGAATTTAGGTTGTTTAATGGTGTTCAATCTGTGTTTCTCAAATGAAGTTAAACCAATAATTTGAAAATTTTATTCCATAATCCTTATTAGCAAGCAACATATTCAGATCAATTTAGTATGCTTCATAAGTCTCCATTGAATTTGGGTCTTAGTTTGATGCCATGAACACACATATGTGTGTGTGACACTAAAATTGAATTTAGTGTGCTTTGCTTTTCTTAATTGATGCTGTTAGTCACTGCAGACCTCTTTATTGGAGGGTTTAAATTTCCATTTTGACCTTTTATTAACTGAAATTAGCAGATTTAATTTTTTTATTTTTCTTTTTTTCCCTCCTACTCTTCGTTAGAACTGTTGGCAGGGGACATATTAATAGCTGTCAAATTTAGGAATCTATTTTAAACATGGACCATTTTTGTTAATATGTGAAGTCAGATGAGGAGCAGTGAACCCTTTGTGGTTATTTACACAATATCTGTATGTATATATAGATAGACTATGTTAGTAGAAGTTAATATGCTCATCCTTTCATCAATACCAACAAATGGGTATCTCCAAGGTTGTGTCAAGCTTCAAAATATATTTTCATCCTCCAAATCCTGGATCAATTGGCTACAACAGTATCTGGAATAAATGAGAGCAGATGAAAAAGAACTTTAAATTGTGCAAGTCTTGTAGCCTGTTCAGAATAGCTCCCAATTACATGAGGTATTTTGCATCAAAATTAAGATACATGTGGAGGTCATCCCTTGCTTTTCATTCAGTAACTTTGGCAGAATTAATGAGTTCCCATGTCAGTCAGATAACATTTTGTATCTACTCTACTCTCAATTGCTGCAGCAAATAGTAAAGGGGAGTCAGATTGGTGTGGGCAGCTGTAGAAAGGGGAAGCAGTGAAGGAGGACAACATGAAGAGGGAGGGGGGCAAAGGGAGGTTTAAAATATAGGGAAAAGGGAATCAGGATCTGAATGAGAAAAGAGGAGAATTCACTAAAAGGCTTGGCAAAATAGACCCGGTGCATTTGAGGGGTGGGTTGTGCCTTTGCATCCTTATTTTGGATCCTGAATTTTATCCATCCAGTCATCATGTATTCTGAGGTGGACTGAGTCTAACTGAGTGCATACCTGACACATGTGCCACTTAACAGTTTTGATTGTTTTCCCAAAATTCAATTCTTATTTCATAGTTTTTGTTGTATTTAGTCTCTGGCAGCTGAAAACTGGTGTATTTCTGATGGATTATACAGTAATCATTTTTCCTTGTTCAGATAAGCCATTACACATATGTAAAAAAAGTGCAATTCAGTAAAAACTCATCCAATTTGTGTATTGCATTGCTCAGACACCTTTTCCAGAGCACAGTCCTTCCCATCCCTAATTCTAAATCTGACAAAAATCAGTGAGCATTAGTGAACACACTGGTTATTGATTCTTTTTAAACGTGTTCTTAACACATTTAAAAGCAGATGATGATATTGCTTTACTCTCAGGAAAATTAGCAACACTCTTTCTGCCTTTTGCTGTTCCAAGGAAAATGCCTTTGCTGTTCCATGGGAGAACATCAGTAATTGGCAGGACACACGATGCTGTCACCGTGAGTTCAGGCAGATTTTAAAATGGCAATGGAATGGATTAGTTTGAGGGTATAATACATTCCAAAATTGTTCTATACAGATATCAGAATATTACATAAAAGGAAAAGGCTTCATAAAGTCTCATCTAATCCCTCTTGGCATGGGTACATGAGCAGGTATTCAAGTTTTTTCCTTTAAGTACACTGATATGATTAAATTTAACTTGACACAAGTGGTGTACTATACCATGTGATTGTAATATTTAAAAGAAAACCACTTTTCTGATTGAATACCTACTTGCTAGCAATTCCTGTGTAACAGCATCTAATCTGAATTTCTTCTGCAGCTAAAATGCAAACGCATTTGCTGTATTCTCTATCTCACTGGGTGCACACTCAGCAAATGCAGAACTGCCTCAATATTTTTGGTACCTTATTTAATCTAATGTTCTACTATAAAAGCCAGCCAGTTCACATTGATTATAAAGAGTTTCCAGGCTATAACTTTTCTTTCCCAGAAGTGGTGTGTGTATTTTCACTAATTCTGGAGCGTGGCTGCTGTCCAGCCCCCTGCACTGTGCAAACACAAACGCTGTTGGATGTGCTTGCTGTAGATTAGCCATATGCTTCTGCTCGACATGCCAGAGCTTTTCTCAGTGCTATTGCAGGTTTGGAAATACCTCTCCTTCCACCACCCCTTCCTTACAAAATGAAACTGTGAACCAGGAAAGGTAATTTTTATCCAGCCCCACGAGATGTGCTATTTTTAAAATAATGTATTGTTCCAAGCAACGTTTTTTAAGCCTCTCAGGGTTAAGCAGAGTTAAGGACAGGCAGAGACCAGCTTTGAAGAAAGATTTACTGTCATATGAATATGTTCAGTCTTGTGGAGAAGGTACAGTTGTAAAATAAGTCTCCAAAGGAGATGTGCAGATTTGAGACCAGTCTTAGTCCCTATTCTGAGGGACTGTGGAAATGAAGGTACAGGGACAAATTGACTATTCCTTTCATAGTAACAGAAGCTTTTTAGAGATTTAACATAGAACTTGCCTGTCAGTGAAATTCTTTCCTTTGCTGTAGGAACCATTGAAGGCTTTTGTTCATTTACTTCATGACAGGAGATTCCTCGTAACACACTATTAATAGATTTTTGTTTGTTTTAGGCAGTTGTGACATTCAGCACTGTTTAAAAATATATTTTGCTTTGCATAAATACATCTTAGTGCTTTTTTTGTCTCCTCGTTGAGAAGGTCTTTACCTTCCTTCAGTACTGTGGCTTAGGTTGCTGATGACAAACACTGCTGAATAAACATTGTTTATGCTAAGAAGCTACAACAGCATCTTAACATAAACATCCACTGAAGTATGCAAATGATCTCGGTGATAAACAGGCATAGCAAAGTGTGGCTAAGGCAGGAAGCCAAGCTGTCTGTTCCTTGTGCCCAATGATATTTTGATTGTCATTTTAATCTTAGGAGTAAATAACATCAGCGATCATGTTCCATCATTTAATTTCAGTGCCAAAAAAATGAGTGCTGCTTTAACTGGCATTAAACAAAATGGCATTGCTGTGGTAGTTGGTCATTGCAGCTCAGGTCATCTGTGTTCCACTGTAAATAACAAAATCTTAAACAGAGACTGGAAACATACATTCTCTGAAAGCCATGTTAAATAGTTAATGTCTAGATTTTTTTTTTTCCTGGAAAAAACCTTTATTGTCACCCTTCATGTCTTTGAATTAAAAATGCCTTACTTCTAGCTAGGCTGGACTAAAAAACATTCCCATTTTTGTCCTCAAGTACCTGAACAATACTTCTGTGTTTCTCTTTTGTTGCCAAGCCTTGACTCCATCACTTGTAAGCTCACATTTTGTGTCTCTTCATTAACCTTCTTGATAGCCATGCAAGCCTGCTAAGTGTCATCTTTCCTAATGAGTGGTTTGTTCCTGCATGCTGAAGTTCTCTTTAATCAAAATCTCAATCAGGCAGCTACCTTGGACTGTTTCCTCTCCTGGGTAGACCTTAGGGATTCATAACATTTCCCTGGATATACTGAACTCTCTTTTTCTGAAACCCAGTTTTATAACTGCTGCTGACTTTCCTGGTCTTCCTCCAAATTCCCAAAGTCAGTCATGTCATTGTCTTTATGGAGCTTACCACATAAATGAAACTCTTGAATTTACCTGGTTTAAGCAAAGGGAAACAAAACAAACCAGCTTGTGTTTGATCATTTGGCACAGTTTTGCAGGAATTGTTGTCCTTTAACCTGGCTCATTCTGGTGTTCAAAACTGCCCCATATCCAAATAGCTGAGCAGGGATGATCTGTCAGCTTTGCTGCTTAAGGCAGCTTATGGCATTGCTTTCTCCTTTCCCTCCCTAGCTGCCTGTGTTCCTTGTTTTATTGCTGGTGAGTCACGGAACGATCTCCCGTTCGTGGTGCAGAGGCTGGACCTGTATCACCCCTGATGGATGGACTGTGCCTGTGCTGGTGCTGCCCTAGGAAAGGATTCTCTGTGAGGAATTATGAAGAGAAACGTCCCCTTTCTTTTCTGAGGCCCCATCAGAGCTCAGCAGTGAGAGATTGTGGTTAAAAGAGGTCACAAAAAAGAGGTGACATTGGCAGTTCAGACTCCACTGGGTGCTGCTGCCCTCAGGTTTGGGAGGTGGCTCTGCTCCGTGTGGGGCAGCACCTCACCAGAGCCCCTGTGAAGCACATGAAGGTCTGCAAAGGGCTCCAGACTGTGTTCTTGGGCTCTGTGTGTAATCCTTGTGGCACTCTTCCCTCATCCTGCCCGGGGTTTGGTTTCTCTCTCACCATCTAATCACTAATTAGGTAGCCTGAAGCTCTGATCCCTTTCTCTGGACACAAGTGGCTCTTTAAAGCATCTTTGAGCACCTGGCTGTGGGTTCACCATGTTCTGTCACTTGGCTCTATTCCCTGGTGAGTTCATTGCAAAGCCAGCTGAACCTCTGGGTGAGATGGCATCTCTAACTTGGTGACAACTATTAGTATTAGTGAGATTAAATTGCTCTATTTCAGCACTTCTAACAACCAGCTGTATTCAGTCTCAATCTCCTGAAAAATTTAGTCAGGTTGTTTTGGAGTAAACTGGAATTGAGGTGTTGAATTCTACTTACAACAAATCTAGAATTAATAATTTTAGTTATGTTATAAGAACTTACAGATTTCTAGAAGTGATCTGTTGAAAACCATATACTTGCAACTGTTTTGGGATTTGAATGTGCTCAGTTTTCTCTGCAGACTCCAAACCTTTGACAAGTTCAATCCTTTATCAGTAAGGTGTCATTTAGAGTAGTTTTTTGCCTCAAATTCTGGAAATATCTATGCCTGTGCATGGGTTACAAGGCAGGAACTGTCTCAGTGGAATCCAGAAGAGTGGGTTACAAGGTACAGTGGAGGGTTGTGTCTGGACCAGGCATAGTCTTGCTGCATCAGCATTTTTTGTCACCTGGGTTAGTATGTCTCATATCTTCTTTCTCACTTTATTAGAAAAATAACAAAATTGACTTACTAGTTGTGTTACAATCCAGCTTTAAAAGGTGGCAATGGTTTTTGATAAATTAGTCTTTGAAATAAATTTTATTTCAGAAGAAAAAAATGAAGATAGAATTAGAAAACTTATATGGCTTCAGTGCTTATATGGCTCTTTTAGAGGTCATGCACAAGGTACAGAAAGCTACTCTTGCTATGGAGATATAAGGCAATGTTCCTCTACATATGCTGAGAGTGTTTGGCAGAAAATGAAAACGTGTCATAGTTCACAGCATTAAATTAAATCATTTGTGAAACTCATCTTGCCTGCACTATAAGAATTGCCACTTCCATACTGCTCTGGTTGTGGGTTGAACAAATGAAAACACACATTTTTCTAAGGAAACATTGCAAATACATCTCAATGACCTGAGACGTGGTTTCTTGAGGACAGAAACAGGCTAGAAGTTGTAACTAGTCTCTTCTTTCTCAGTAAATCCTTTATGAAGAAAGTCATCAAATAGGATAAAAGTATCAAATCCATTTTGAAGCTATTCTGCTACTGTAGAAACCACACAGAATCACAGAACGATTCAGATTGAAAGGGAATTTCAGAAGCACTCTAATCCCAATATCCCTTTTAAATCAGGGGTAACTACACAGATTAGGTTGCTCAGGGGCTTTTAGAGTTCAGGTTTGAAGGTCTCCAGGATGTCATAATCTCTCTGAGCAGCATTTTCCTGCGCTTAACTTCCCTCATTTTCATTATCTTATTCTACAGAGCTAACCAGAATTTACCTTTCGGCAACTTTTAGCTGTTGCTCCTCGTTCTGTCACTCTGTACCTGCAGGTTCTGTCCCTGTGACCTTTGGTCAAGTGGCAGAAGATGCAATTAAATTGTCTGAGCCCTCCCTTCTGCAGGCGATGCTGAACCAGCTGCCTCAGCCTCTGTCCTGTGCTGCAGCCCTGCAGCTGCCCTGGCAACGCCCCACTGAACTCCTGAGCACATCTCCTGTCCTCAGGCACTCACACTGGTGTTCCAGCTGCTCTCCCCAGTGCTCTGCAGGGAGGAGGGATCCCTTTCCTCACCTCACCCACCACCCTTTGATAAGGCAGCCTGCAGAGCAGCTGACATTTGCTGTCTGGAGGGCAGAGCACTGCTTTGCACCCAACCCTGCTCACCAGGACTCATCCCTTGCTGCAGAGCTGCTCCCTGGCCAGGCAGCCAGGGCCTGGGCCAGTGCAAGGGATTACCCTGTGCCAAGAGCAGGACTTGGTTCTTACCAGCCCGTTCCTGTGGCTTCTGAGGGCCCCAGAACTGCTCCCTGTTTGCTGTCCTGTGTGAATTTGCATTCTGACACTTCACATATGTCTTATGTGAAGATGTTCAACACTTTTGGACCTGGTCTCGATGCCCAAGGGCTGGAAATCATAGCTGAGTTAAACTTCCAGTGGTTGGCTGCTACACCCTTTAAAAGCCAGTACTTCAGATACGTACCTTTTATGTCGACAATCCAACCCTTTCTTTTGCCCTCCACCCCTGCTCTTTGGGTACAAGGATGCTGCATCATCCTCAGTATGCTCTAGTAAAGGTGTAACACAAATGGAGTGCAGTTTCCTATGCTGATTTGTGCATAATGACAAGATCGTTTTATATTTTATACTTTTTTTAGGAAATTTTAAGAATCAATTCTCATTGTAGATATACCCAAGTTCATCAGAGTGTCTCTTATTATTATATGGCTCTTAAGGCCATTTAGGAGAGTTGTTTTTCAATTGTGATGTAAAAATTTTGCCAAGGGAAATATTGGTTGATGGAATACAAGGATGAGCTGCAGTTGGAAAGACCTTAAGAGTCAGAGTTAGAGAAAGTGAGGGAGAGGCAGGAAAGTTAAAAAGAAAGATTTAGGTGTCAATGTGGAAGCAAAACCAATCAGTGTGGCAGTCATGTCCACATGGGCCATTGGCAATGGCAGGAAAAGCTTTGCCATGCAGGATAGGGACAGCTCTGGTAATAACTGACAGCATCATACAAGCAGCTGGAAGGAGTGAAGGTGTTGGAGGGAAAGCTTTCTCCATGTGTGTTGGTGTGCCCATAGTATTATGTGCTCCTGAATTCAGGCAGGAGTTCAGACTAAATTTTGGCAGGTAGTTTGCTGCTTGCAGTGCAATGTAAGTAAATGTCCTTTGCAGGCTTCAGGAGGTTTCAGTGGCTGGGCTGCTCCATTCCTCAGGCACGGACACAAAGGGAATGTGTCCTCATCAAACACATGTGCAGCAGTAGCAAGAGCACAGACTTCTATTGGAATACACTATATGTAAAATAGACCAAAAATAAATGTTCCTCTGCAATGGGAGAAATGAAATGGTACTTTCCTGCTAAGGTAGTAAAGAAATTGTCTTTTGCTGCCTTATTGTTATCTTTTCCCCCTGTGTTCTCTTAAAAAAAAAAGTTATTCCGCATTGCCTTTCTTACTTTCAAAAAAAGACTTTGTCCTGAACCTTCCAAAAAAGAGAGGTGGCTGGAGCATTCATTTTGTGTGACTGCAGAAGCAAATGATGCGAGTCAAGTGGCCTGGTCAGATAATTAAGCTACAACAGAGAAAGCTCGCAGAGTCAGTCAGTTGTGATTATCAGTCCGGTGTGGTTGGGTGTCTGATTCCTTCTGAAAAATCTGAAGTGGCTGCTTTTATTATCATTAATTGGGGAGTGCCAGCAACAAATCTGGAAGAATTGCACTGCCACTTTAAAGAATTCCAATATATTTCAGTTGGAATATAAGTTTAATGATGAATTGATGGCTGTTTGTTACGCTGCCCACCCCTTAGAATTGGAAGCTCTGTTAGAATAATTCCACTGTTACGTGTCTGCCCTGCTTCTGAACCCTGATGTCTGTAGGCAGCCTACAACAGAGTGGCAATAAATGTGTATTCTTTGGGGCTGTCTAAATATTCTTAGCTTTTGTTTTTGGTTTTATTCTTTTCTTTATTTCTTTAGACAGAAGTTCAATCATTTTGAAGCTATCTCTGGAGCAACTAGGAAGGTTCCTTTAGCAGTGAAGCAGTAGGTTGCTTTAAGTGCCTCACAGAACTAAACCTTGGAAGCACTTCTGAAATATTTCCCTGCTAAGTGAGAGAGATGTCATGAAATGAAACAAAAAAGGAAACAATATTTCATTTGAATGGAAGGATAAAGTACATTTAATCTAAACCAGGCTGGTTCCGTATGGAGGGTTTGCTTGTGGCATTCAGCAGCTTGAAAATCAGAACCTTGTTGGTATTAACTCTGTCACATGGAGGAAGGATTAATCCCATAAAAGTGCACATGTGCAAGTGGACATCATAGCTACCACAAAGCCAGAGCCCTGGAAGCTTAGGGTGTTTTGGAACTCTGAATACAGCCATGATAATTTTAAAACAAAACCCCTGAGCTCCCGGCAACTCGCACAGCAGCATGTCCCGTGTTCTGTGAGCAGCCCTCAGTGCAGCCAGCCTGTGCTTCTCCCTCCTCTCCGTGTTCTCCTCTGCCCAGCGGTGCAGGGGCCAGAGGAGTGGCCTGCTGTGATTGATGGGGCTGCAGGAGCCCCTCTGGAGCAGGTTTTGGGAGCGGGCAGATGTTGAGAGGGAGGTCAGCGAGCTCTGGGCTGCCCTGGCTCAGCCCCCCAGCCCTGCACCCCCTGCCACGCCCCGGCCAGCGCTGCTGCTCACCTTGGGCAGATGCTGCAGGGCTGGGACCAGAGCAGCTGCTCAGGGTATGGAGAATAGAGGCAGCACGATGGTACAGCAGGTATTTCCACTTTCATTTCCACTAGAATTTTTAGTCAAGCCAGGGCAGCTCTTACAAGCAGCTGCCCCACTGCATGCAAGACTTCTAACCCATTTTGATGCTTGAGTCAGGAGGAGGGCGAGCTGAGGGGAATCATGTGCTTGATGGATGTAACTGAGCCCTCAGAACCGGCAGGTTTGCAGAGAAATGTTGCATTTTTCTTCTTTGTTTCCGTGCCCTAAGGATACGATGCAGTTTGGCTCATTTAACTACAGTACAGGAGGCTTTCTCTAAATGTGAAATATCTCTTGCCAAAGAAACAAAAAGCACCAAACGGAAAATTGAGCAAAACAAACAATAAACTGTGAGTTCAACTTCAAAAATGCAGGCAAGCAGAAAGGTTTTCCTTGAATACATTTTTATGCTGCAAATGTGTTTTTAAAAAAAGGAACACCGTGTAAGCAATGCTTTCTGTGCTCTCTCCTTTGTGTACAAACATAACAAGCCGGCTTTATTATGTTTTGACACTTTTTATACATTTCTTAATTATGAAATCCTTTAAGAGCACGAGATGCTGAAAGGCATCTGAAATAGTAGAAGCAGTTTAAATGCTAAGCTTTTCTTCATATGGGGTTATATGGATGAAATAGGAGAACCTTCACTTACCTACATCATCGGAATCCATTTTTTTCTTTGGTTCTTTAGAGTTCAACGTTTAACCAGAAAGCAATAAATTTGATTTTATACACTGCCACGTAAAGCATATTTTTCAGTCGAAATGTGGTTTTCATTAAGACTCGGGCCAGAACATTTAGCAGAGCCTGACTGTCTGCCATCCTTTGTTCTCCTTGCTGTTGCCAATAACCACTTTAAAAAAAAAAATAAAAATACATGCACAAAGTGAGCTTTAAGGGGTTATTTAATCTTAAAGATACTTGGAACTGAGTCTGAAGGGACAACTTCTGTTTAGCCTCTCTTGCCTAGGTGGCATTAAGCTGTGCCTGTGTACTGTCATACACAGCCTTGGAATTACTCTAAT
Organism: Sitta europaea; assembly: GCA_013400255.1. Taxonomy (NCBI): domain Eukaryota; kingdom Metazoa; phylum Chordata; class Aves; order Passeriformes; family Sittidae; genus Sitta; species Sitta europaea. The sequence goes on from VXBS01005740.1 coordinate 1,273,384, forward strand.
ACCTGAGTTCATAGGCTAATTTAGGATCAATATTTCCTCTTGCTTTTAGGGCCGTTTCATATTTTCAATTTAATGCTTTAGAATTTATTATTTCTTTTATTCATTTTAGTTCACTCTATTTTAAAGTGCACAGTAAAGGAGCATTTTAGGTGATTCTGTTTAAAGAATTTTTGGTTCCTTAAAATCTATTCAAGTGTATCTGTTGTGTAGTCTGGGGTTTCCATCAACCACACCTATATACAAATGTGGGCTAGCTGGCACTTCATTGTTCTTGATAGAAATTAGTGTTTTGAACAATTAGCTTTGGCTATTATTAGCCAAGTAAATAGTAAAGAACTTGTTTAAACATAAATGCTTTTATCTTGCATTGTAATATTGTGTCTGTTGAATTAATTATAATAAAATCACACTAATTTTAAAGGTTAGAAAAATCTTCAGTAGTCACTTTTTTTAAGGGATGAACATCTCAGATTTATTGTCACTGTCATTTTAAACTTAGGGCCTGTAGTAGCATGTGCAAGTTTAATTTCTTTAATGTCCCCTGCCTTCCATTAAATGAACCTGCAGAGCCTGCACTGATAATCTTGTGTGTCAATTTTCTGCTGTAAGCACAGTGGGGTTAGTTTCTTTAATGGCAAGGCTGTAAATTTCTGAATATGTTCAAGTTAATAAAAAAAACCCCAAATAAATCAAATCTCCGAGTCTTTGGTTTTTACTTATTAATGGGGTCTCAGTTATAAATAAGTGAGCCAGACCTCAGCTGAACAAGTCTAATGGAAGAAGCAGAGGGGTCTCAGCACTGTGGAGGTTCTGAAATTACCAGCACAATTTGCCTTTTTGTGATCTAAAAAGTTTGGAGTTGCTGGTAAAAATAATAGAAAAGTTCAACCCTCTTAATTAAACATGAGCTGTAATTAGCACTAGGTGTGGATGCTTTGAATATTAATTAGGGTCCTCATGGAACTGCTGTCAAGGTTAATGAGAAACCATGGGGGTCTCAGCAACATCTGATTTAGGACTGGGGGTGGTACAAAACCCTTTAGATGGGAAGCACCTGGACACCCCCTTGGGCCCTCTGTGGCCACTGCTGCTCCCTTTTAGCAGCTGCTCACTCTGATGCTGTGTTTAGCATCTGACAGGAAGGAATAGCTTAAGGACCAGCACTAACCAGCTCCTGTGTTTCGAAACCAGCACAGTGAAAATGCTTATAGAGGCAGAATCTGGATTTGCTTTTGTTCCTTCTTACCTCTTGCTCGAGTCCCTCCTGAAACAGCTGATTAAAAAATTTAAGGTCAGCTGCCTCCCACACAAGTTTTAAAAGTACTCCTTTTTTAACATTTAATGAATGTCTCTGGTGTAATCTGGTCATTCCTGGGTTTTGCTTCCTCTGGATTTTTAAATTTTTTTTAATGGTGAAACTATTAGGTAAAAGAAATAAGAAAGGAACTTGACCGTTTTAATATTAGGGGGTAAAAGTGCACATTTACAAGTTTTTAACCTCCACAGAAATTTAACAGGACCATGTTGAGTGCAGCATTAACCTTACTAAGATTGTAGATATGCAAACAAATCTTAATGAGTTAACCCTGTGAAGTCAGTAAATGACACTGGTTTCCTGCTAAAGATGGTTGAATGAAGCAATGGAAACCATTTGCTCAAGGCCATACACTAAACCAGCAACAAAGATGGGGTTAAAATTAGAGAGGGTTTGATTATATAAAATAATAATATATAATTTAATATGAAGTTCTAATTTTTTAGAACACCACTGACTGCCATTTACAAAGGAAAATTCAGTTTTCTCTTTTAAGCTTGTCAAACACCAAGACTTAACTCCTGTGCGAATTCTTAAAAGTTCTTGAGTCTAGGATGAGTCCAGGTCAGAGAGCTGATGTCTGAATTAGTTGAAATTGGCTGGAAATGCCCTTAAGTACAAAGTGCAGAAGAGTGTCTTTTATTCACCCAGCTTATTTTAAATTAGGAAATCAAGGGCTGATGAGTACAAATGAAATCCCAGCAATAGTGTTGGGCATGTGCTTGTACATGCATTGGTGGAAGAATGATGCAGTAGTTCAAGAGGAAATTAAATTTTAACTTAACTGTGCATTTTTACATTCCTAGCTATTTAGTGGGATAATTTTATTTTGTAAATTAGTTTATCTGATGTTGGGATAGTCTCTGCACTAATGGCCTCTAATGCTGTCTCAGGCAAAATCCCATTTTGGACATTTTTATATAGGTTCAGAAAGACTGTAGTGTACATTTCCTCCTCTAGAATTACTGCATTTTGGTGTGAGCAAAGCATTTAGTCAGAAGTTTTCTAATTGATAAATTAACAGGCTTGGATATTCTTTATTATATTAAATGGAAATGAGAATTTCTCTATAAAGACATGAGGATAGTGTTGTTAATGCTATAGGCTATTTGTGATATGGAAATGAAATATTGTTGTCTTCAAATGTAAAACCTTAGACATTCTTAAGTCTGTTTCTCTTGACATAGAATTTTTCTTTGATGTTATTTAAGGTTTAGAACTGATGCTTGATTTGAACTTTTAGATTTCAATATTTAATATTTTAACTGGATCACATTATTTTGCATTTGTGGCATGCAATTGCTCAATGCAGAGTATCTCAGAGTATTCTGAATATCTCAGGGCATTATTCCACATCAGTACTTTTAGGGTTAACAGTACCCACCCAGATCCTGCCCTGTGTGTAGGTTGCCTATGTTGTGTTCTGTAAATGGTCACAGAGTGATCACAGACTGAGTTGAGCTTGCCTGAGCTCTGTGCTGGCAGCTGTGCTCAGGAACCTTTGGAATACTCTGGCTCTGTCCCTCCTCCTTGTCTGAACTGGGGCATCAACAGTGCAGGCAGATTTCGCTGACCTTTGCCGCTTCAAGACTAGTCTACAATTATCCAGCGAGCAGTAGATTTGTTTGTTGAATTATAATAATATTTAATAGGGTTAGCAAGCTGCATTTAATGCAGAGCAGAAGTGTTCTCCTCAGGAAACAGCCACCATGCCCTTTGCAGGCCGGGCTGCTCTCGTCGCTCTGCGTTACGGGTGCAGGACCTTCGCTTACTTTATCTCACGCCACCTTTCTTCCTTTTTTTATTATTTTTTTTTCCCTTTGATTTTCACAGGGTAATCAGGAAGCTACAGCACCTCCTGACACAATGGCACAGCCTTATGCCTCAGCCCAGTTCGCTCCTCCTCAGAACGGTATCCCTGCAGAATACACAGCCCCACATCCGCATCCAGCTCCAGACTACACAGGCCAAAGCACTGTTGCAGAGCACACGTTAAACATGTACCCTGCTGCTCAGACACACAACGAACAGAGTGCAGCTGACACAAATGCACAAACTGTCTCCGGCACAGCCACAGTAAGTCAAGGTTACTGCTCTCTCTAAAGCTCTGTGTTTCCTGTGTTTTTGTCAATAACATTTTTTTTTTTCCTTGACACACTTCAGTTGCGTTAGGCTTAGTCACCGTGTTAAGGTTGAAAGTCTTGTTGAAGTTTGTTGTTGAACCTGCAGAATGTGTTTGCACTGGTTTTGGAGCTTCCTAGTGAGTGTTGGAGCTTTGTAGGACCTGGAGTTTCATTTTCAACGGTGTTAGACAAAATGATTAATAGCCAGCCCATGAATCACAGCATAAATTTTAATTAAGTCCAATATGGAAAAAAACATTGCAAATCAGTGTTTGTAGGCATTCATTTGCAGGGCCAAAGAAAGCAACCAAAAAATTCAAACCAGATTAATTTGATTATTTTCAATGACCCCTGTGTTTTCAACACAAGCAGTTTTAATAAATGTGTTACTTGACTGATCCTGTACAAAATTTACTGCGTGAATTAGTATTGTGAAGAGCATGTCTGCAATATTGTATTTTCTAGTGAGCTTGTTTGTGCAGCCATTACCCAAGTTGTGTGTGGATCTGTGCTAAACAGAGCAGAAATGATAGACTTTCCGTCTATTTGATTTATATGTGAAGTTCTGAAGTGTCATGAATTATGCAAGAGACTCCTTGGATGGCTCTACCTTGTAATTTAAGCCACAAATTTCACACGCTGATAGTTTAGTGTTTTTGTCTTAATTCTAGAGTGGGACCCAATATATCCAGTGCCAGGAGCTGGCAGATTTCTGAGCCATCCTCCAGGGTGGCATTTGCAGGATGGGGCCCAGAACAGGCAGTGTTGGGACATCTCTCCTGGCTGTCCCCATCCTTGCCTCAGCTTACCTCCCCTTCCTTCCTGGCTCACATCCAGCCTAAAAGGTTTCATGCATTAGGGCAAGAAGAAAAGGAAAGCAAGTTCTCTTAAATGAGCTCTGCAAATTTGTGTTTGTTGCCATGCCACTGATTCCTTTATATGGGTTGAGCAAGAAAAGAGCAATAGCAAAGGCACTGAAAATATTCCTTGCTATTATGACAGAGAAATCCTTGTGAATTAATGACACATTTTTGTGGCTTATGCAGGAAAATGTTTTGGGTTTTTTTTTTTTATATTTAACTTGGTAACTTTTTATTGCTCTGAGTTTCTCTTTTCTCCAGTACTGGAAGGAAGTTTAAATTGAAGAGCATCCTATTTGCTGGTATCTCATAGTATTCTTTGCAGCTCTACTGTGTCTCCTCTTATCTCTCTCTTTGCTAAGTTAAATTTCTGGTTCTTTCCAGCTTTTAAAACTTGCTTCCATAATAATTTTTGATTGTTGTCCATCTCTTGTCAAATACCACTGTCATTGGTTTAGAGCAGGAAACTTCAGCTGAATAGATACTCCAGAAGAGATTGAATATTGATTAAAAAGACGTACTTTTTTGTTCTTTTCTCTTATCTGATTTTGCTTGGGTTTTGTGACCACTGCTGCAACTTGAACAATCCACTGTGATGGCCAGCTCAGCCTTTTCATGTTCTGAAACTGTTTCTGCTCAGCCCTGAAGTAAAATACTGACAGTGCTAAAATCAATGGTAAAAGACCCGTCGATGGGAGTGGGACAGGAGCTCATGCCTCATCATTTATTGCTTTCAATTGATTGTGTTTCCTCACCCCGTTTTGATTTTTCAGTTTGAAGAAATGTCAGTCACTTTATCAGAGCAGTCAGGGACGTGTTTTCCCAACATTTTCCATAGCAAAGGCTGGTGAAAAGACATAGTTTGGATTGTCTGCAATGCCCTTATCTGCTTCAAGTGCTCTATTCAATCCCAGCTCTAGCAAATCCAATGATTCCTTGCAAAGTTTTCCGGCTTCTGATATGCAAATAGGCTTTACTGTTATTTGGTTTTGTGTCCTTTGCTATCTGCTCTTACTTGCTTTTTGCCTTCCTAATATCTAACTTGTATTTTACCTGTCAGACACCTTTTCCCTTCTGTTTCCCCTTGGAGTGAATTTCCATTCTCTGCAGGATAGCACTTCAATTCCACTAACCTCTTATATTCAGGGAATATGGTATAGTTATTTGCTCTTTTTATTGTGGATCCTTTCCTTGCATTCTGGTTTCTTTTCTTACAGAGGAATGGACAGAACATTTGAAGTAGCTCTCATGATGTTTATAAAGAATTAGATTTTCTTCCTTTTGAATTTAGGGTCTATTTGAGGAAGTTTTAGTATGGTTCAGTTTTTAACGAGTTTTTTTTTCTAAATTGCAATGTTATATTGAAAGCTGTGGATGCTCTCCCTCAAGAACAGTGAAATGAAAAGGCAGGTTTCCAAGAAATGTGTTTATCTCTGGATCTGCACTGGCATTTAACACGTTGTTCACCAGTCAGGTTTACAAATGTACAGACAAATATAGCTTGCACAATTTAATTACAGATACCTGGGTTTAAAAGCTGTTATGCTGGGTGTCATTAGCCATTGCTCTTGGCAAACTGTGGGGTCTTTAAAAATAGATATATGCAGATGGATGCCAGGCAGAGTTAACATGGGTTTGGTAACATCACGAGGGTCCAGTGTGTACATCTCTCTGTAGGTTTAATAATATAAGTTTTTATTATGAAAGAGAGCTTCAGTAGCACTGTGTCAACATTGTACCTGCATGTGGTCTTTATTGTCATAGGAGAAAAATTATGAGGTTTTTTTGGGTTTTTTTTCTAATTTCTGCTAGTTTTGAGAATAGTTGATTTCCAGTCGAGGAGTTGTAAGTGGGATTGGTGTGGGGATATAGTGGCATTTGTTTGCTAGGTCCCAGTGGTTTTACTGAGTTTCCTTTCAGTAAGCTGTTTATGGCATGAATTTGAAAGAAGAATATTCAATTGGCCAATCATACACAAAAGAATGCTATTATGATTAAGGACAGGCTGTTGGAGGCAAGACCAGTTTTTGAATTTTCTTATTCACAGATTTATGTACATGTGAAGCTGGATACACCATTAAAATAGATCTTAAAATTTTGTAATGTGAGCCTAAAAACCTGCAGGACAATTACCTAAACTGTAGAATTACTACCAGAAGTGACTTGAATGTCCTCCATGAAGGACTGAACCCATGCTGAGGTGAGATACATCCCAGGCTGTCTCTGAGTGCTCAGGTTTGTTTTTCTTGTCTGAAAGAATCATACACTGGAGCTGGAGCTCGTGCTGGGTCTAGTGCCACCTAAACCCTAATATAGATAGAAATAATAAAAATAAACTCATTCTGTGCAACTTCTCTTGAGTCCTTAGCAGCAACCCAGGGTGTGATCCCTGCCAGGATCCCCATTTGCCACAAACCAAACAAAATTGCAATCATCAGTTTCATTACAGGTTTGCAATTTTGTGCAGAGTGCTCTTGTAATTCATGTTCAAAAGTACTTCATGTACTCTTGGACATGCTCTTGTACTTCTAGAAAGTGTCTTTCCCAGTGACCAGTTTTAATCTATTTAGATAAAATAGTGTAACCTGGTGTTCTGTCAGAGTAAGTGCTGGAACAAGAGGTGCTCAGATTGTATGTGCAGGGATTGCTGACTCTGATCGTGGTGCTGTGAAACAGGAGAAGAGGGATGGGATGGGAGAGTAGTAAATGATTAAATACAGGGTGACTTAGCTGAAATAATATAAAATCATCAGTAGGTAATCAAATACTGTCAAAGGTTACTCTGAGTCTTCTCTAAGCATCTCTGGTTTTCATTTTTTTTGATACATATGTTTGTTAACTTTGGGTAAGGAGGAAGTATATCTGAGTATATGCAAAATCTATAATCAACCAGCAGTGAGTTATTCAAGTGCTCATAGACTTTTGGAGTTGTATAGAATCAAGCATTCTTTAAGACATTAACAAAAATAGGAAATTACTTCTTTCTAGAAGGTTGGATTTATGAAAATATGACACAAAGTTATGCTAAAAGTAACATCTGATGATTTTGTAGAGAGGTTTAGAATGCTACATTAAATAGTTAGGTGTATTAAAATATGTTTGAGTAAGACATTTAACAATTTCATTAAATCAGCCTTTACTTGTGTACATGTACAGATGCAATTGTATTGTACAAAAGTGATTCCGACGAAAACTTGTTTAGTTGTTGCCTGTGGCTTTCCAGCACAACTTCTGTTGATGATGGCAGGAGATGTGTGTGTAAATAAAAAGCTCAGTAGCTGGGCATGTGTAAAGGTAATAGTAAAGTAAAAGTTTCTCTAGTATTTCCTGTTCTAGGTGTATTATACTAGTAACGGAAGTAACTATTACGGTGTGGTAAGAGCTGAGGTGGCAGCAATGCTCTGTGTTTTATGTGTGTATATAAAAAATGTGCAGCTGAAAACTTAATTCTACTTTTGCATAAAACTTGAGATCGTTGTGCAGTCCTTCTGTTTTAAACTGACACTCCACCCAGCTTCAGAAGCTGAAAGGTTGTGTGATAAGTTGTGTGTTTGGGTGGGAGATCTTGAGGAAAAAGGCAATTTTCTTGGAGGAGTGGTCCATACATGAGGAGCATCAGCAGCCAGCATGGCATTAGGGGATGCAGTGCTGTTCAAGCCCTGTACAGGAGGTGCAGTGCAGAGGTGTGGGTTGGTTCTGGCCTAGGAAGATGATAAGGTATTTTCTCTCTAACTTCACTGTTAGAACTTAATTTCAGCTGGGTTACTACCAAAATTCCTCTGGTGGCATCCACTGAACCTGATACTTCTGTGTGAAAATAACTGATATGTTAGATATTATGTCTGTTGTTCCATCTGCCCTGTTTAACTTGAGATGTTTTATATTCTCTGGGATGTAATGGCCAGTGATGATATTTTCTTTTCTTGGTGTTAATTTGTCCAGGTTTGTGCATTTTTTGTTGCAGAGACTCTCTCTTCATTTGAGGATTTGTGAAGGCTGTGATGCTCTGGAATGCAAAATTATTTACCATGTTGAGCTTTGTTGTTTTGAGGAACTGAGATCTGTACAACCTTTGCTGATATTTTGGGGGATTTACTGTGTTGTGATCATTAATTTGGGTAAGAAAGCTGGGAGTAGGAAGCATTTAAAGTGCTTTAGTGTGTTGTCTAAGCCTGGTTCTTTTTCCTGCTCTGTCCTTTATGTAAGTTATTAATATAAGTGGTTTTTCCCCTGCTAGTTTTTCTTTTCTCCCTTGGTTTCTCTCCTACTACTCCTTTCATGACCTCTCCATCTCCTGGGGGTGTGGGCTGCCTCTGCTGCTTCATGCAGTTCTCTTGCACATTCCACAGTGTGCTGTGTCCTCCTTGGTGTCCAGCTGTCCATCAGCTCTTGCAGCAGTGGCTCAGGGAGGCAGAAATGCTCCAGCCCAAGTTCTCTGTGCTGTGCCCCTCACATAACCCTGGCTCTGCTCAGGAGCCTCAGGCTGGACTTGCTTGGAGTCCAGCCTGCCAAGTGTCTGCAGAGTGTGGGATGCTGCTGTTATCCCTGTGTTATTCCAGTTTTATCCCAGGCTCTGAATGTTCACTCTCACCTGAGAGGTTTCCACGGGGTACCTGGAATTGTCTCCCGTGGCTTGGGAAGGAGTGGCTCACTTCTCTCTGTAATTGTGTCTGGCAAGGAGCAGAGCAGAGTTCCAGGGCAGAAACCTTCTCCAAAGGATGGCATTGTGCTCCCCCTGTGAAGGAGCTGGAATTTTCCTCACAAAGTGGCTGTCTTGCAGGTCAGACTCCCCCTTGGACACTTTTTATTGCCAACTCGTATCAATGACCCAATTTTTATTCTATTTCAATGCCATATTTTTGTCTCTAGATATTTGCCACCAGTATGCTAGATAGCTGATAATGCTTTGACAACTCTTACAGCAGTGTTTATTCATCTAAATCATACCCTGCTGGCACAGGCTATTCTATCAGCATGGTGTGCTATTTCATTTATACTACCTATTATATCTGGTCCCAACTGCTCCTTGAAGGAAATGTTTCAAGGAGCTTATTTCAAGACCCTGAGTGCTGCAGAATCAAGGAACCTGGTCCAGCTCCTGCTCCATAGTGAGGAGATCAAAACTGACATCCCAAATAGATAACATAATGCTGTGCTGGGGCAGTGAGGCACAGTAATGACTCGTGATCATAGGCATTACTGCTTCTGAGAGGCTTCCTTGCTGGGAGCCTGCGTGCCAGCTCTGCAGCTGTGCCCCACGTGTGCTCCTTTGCTTATGCTAAGGAATGGCAGGAACACACTGCTCACTTCAGCCCCTCTGCATGGCACTGCCAGCTCCAAAACAGCTTCTCCTCGAGGATACACAGAACCTTACACTGACTCTTTCCTACGAGGCTCTTTGTGGAGTGCCTGTTTGTGTTTTGTTGTTTTGGCTGGGAAGAGGATAAATAACCACCCTCTTTTTCCTGTGTTGCTGAGTGCACTTGGGCTTTGTGATTCTGTGAGTGGATGAGGACAGCAGCCTTACCCTGCCAGCTGGCTGTACATGGTGTGTCTGGGGATCTTCTGACATCTCAGGGCCTGGTCTTTGTCATTTAGGTATCACCTCAGTTTCTTTTACCTTTTGATTCTCACAGCAAGAAAAGTTTGAAAATAGGATGTTGAAATTGAAGGTAGGAAAATTATGATTCTACTTTTGTGGGGTTTATAGATACTGTGATTTTGACTTCCCTCATTGTGTGCTTGAACTTGGTGAAATATTAAAACTGAATCTCCTCCACAAAACCAAAAAAGAAACCCCATCAACAAGGATATGCAAGCAATTATGCTCTGTCATCTTTAGTCATGTTTGCTCAAATAAATTACTGAATGCCATTGATTGCCCTTCTGAATGTTCTTCATCTGGCACACTAACAGTTCTTAGATCACTTCAGCAGGTAATGCCGTCCAGCTCTAAGGCAGATTTGAAGCACAAAACATAGCAGAGTTCTTTCAATCACATTGTCAACCAGAGATGGTCATAATACTGTGACTTGAGAAGTTTCTTCTAGAAAGCATTACCAATTAATTTCCTATCTGTCAAGTTTAATTGACCAATTAAACAATTTAGGACTTTCTTCCTGCTTGTCCCTGAAAGAGCTGAGCTAATATTGGCTTTTTAAGTTTTCTTGTACTTTCTATCGTCTCTTGGGCTCTTTACTTCTCCATACCAATTATTTTGTGTGTTGCATTATTGACTTTTTCTTTTCTCTGTGCAGTCTAAGTAGCCATGGCATGCAAATGCTTTGGCTCTGCTTGGCTGTGCTTTAGGTTCATATGTATTGAGAAAAAAATATTGTTGTACATTTTCCTGAATATACTGAGCACAAATTTCAAAGGCAACCTTTGTGTGATGAAATAACCAATTTCAACTTATTTTATATTTGACCTTCTGTATCTTTCCTACACATTACAACACAGTAATTAAAATTGATCCTTATGAGGGGATTTTTTTTTGGTGAAAATTAGCTTGTTTTCACTGCATGCATGAGTGGCTGTGTTAGGTTAGCTAAAACCAATGATGTTTTCCATTCTCTTGTAATTGGCATAAATGATTGTTAATGGCTTGCAACTCTATCACAAGGTGTTGATTCCTCCATTCACCAACTCTTTGTAATTGCAGTATAAACTTGTGTATTGCTTGGAGATGAGAACATGTTTGTACCTTCTTGGTTGTCCAGCAAACTCCTTACCCTTGCTTGCAGCAAACTGCCTCAAAATTAGAGAGGTCCGAGTGGTCAGGTAGCACAGGTGGCTGCAGGACTGACCAAGTTTGCAGTTAAAAGCTGTGAAAATCATGCAGAGATGTTTCCTCTCTTCTCCCTTAAATCATGAGGCTGAATTTCTACTCATGTCCCACTATGTGCCTAGAGCTAAACTTACTCTCCTGCATGACTACATGTGGGTCTCAGCTAAGGATGGCTTAGTGGGTTATTACCCCCCAACCCTGAAAATACTTTTTTTGTTTTTTTTTTTTTTTTT